>JAMPIV010013196.1:0-450803 GCA_024509875.1 Oreohelix idahoensis
GTCTGTGTATAGTAGAGACGTTGCCGATTACAGGTCACGATCGACACAAAAACTGTAGAAGATTCGCCTTTGTTTCTTAGCAATGTAGAAGTAAGAAAAGGTGTTCTAAATCCAAGCCACGCCCACAGCTACCGTGGCCAATGCGAGAACTTCTTAGTACTTTACGCCACACACAGGGCACACTCTTAAACAGGTCAAAGTTCCGTAGAAACAATCTTACAACGCGAAGTAATGGGTCTAACGCCCGTAAGGTTGGCCCACCAAATGTTAAAGTCGAAAAGCTGTTATATACAAATGGTGATAAAGTCTATCACCGTGGTCTATTTGATAAAGTTCTGTTGATGTATATTTGGTAAAGTATCTCTCTGTTGAAGTGATTAGACTGTTGTAGTACATGCGCCCACACAGAGCAGATGATAAATAGGTTAGCTCTGTATTGTCCCTGTGTATAAAGTCTGTAGTGAGTGGTATGAAGGGTACAGTCACTCACCCTGTACTGTCAAGCATAGATCAACGAATCAGACTAGTGTTCATTTCCAATTGACAGCACATCATTTATTTACACAGCAACATCAATCCGATACGATACACTACACAGGTACAACAGGATACACAAAAATCAATAATAATCAATTGCGCAAAATGTTACAGCTGTTCAGTATGATGTAAACCCTGTTTACATCGCAGTTCTAATGTTACATCAGTAAATCCACCAGAACGACTGCTAACACTGCAGTTACCAAAACGCCACCCAGGCTTAGATCTATATATATTCGCAGTTCTAATGTTCCACCAGAACGACTGCTGACACTGCAGTTACTAAACGCCACCCAGGCTTAGATCTATATATATTCGCAGTTCTAATGTTCCACCAGAACGACTGCTGACACTGCAGTTACAAAATGCCACCCAGGCTTAAATCTATATATACTCAAAAGACTGTCCTCTCTGTAGTCTATAAGTAATCTGGCCTACACAACTCCTGGCCTTATAATCTCTTCAATAACTCTGATATCTGTTCATGGATCCTGAAATCTATATATACTCAAAAGACTGTCCGCTCTGTAGTCTATAAGTATTCTGGCCTACACAACTCCTGGCCTTATAATCTCTTCAATAACTCTCCCTCCATAAGGAACAATGGCCTTACTATCTCCTAGCGCCGTTCCTGCACAATAGAAATCTATCAGGGAGGTAAATATGATCCAAAACATCGGCCTGTAGACACCAAGGCCTCAGAACATAAAGTACACCTTATCTTCTCTTATCTTCCCTTATCACATCTTATCTGCAGATTTATCACATCTTATCTGCAGATAAACACACTTAAATAGGCAAGTACTAGTACACCTCAAACAATGGCCAAATATCGTTCCCTTACACTACCCTTGGGAACACACACAAGACACTGGGCTGACTCCAGTCAACGCCCAAACTTAGACTCCTCTCCGACTGCCACGGGAACACACTTCCCGCCAAACAGACACCGGACTCGGCTGTTCACGGACTCCCCGTGAGCTATTCACAGCCGGCCGAAACCAGTACAGAATAACTACATGACCAGCGCTCACACGCTTTCTGTACACTCTGTTTTCTAACATATAAATGTTTAAACAACTCACAATTAAACCAGCTAACAAGTGCGACAACCCTGAATTCACACTGTATAATCAGTATAGTACGTATCATTCCCCTTTGACCTTAACAATAACATAAAATAAAATAAAATCCCAACATTGTAACAGTACAATAATAGTTACACAGATTTACAGTACCTTGTCATAATTAATACTAAACAAGACAAAATTATCTTTAAAACCTACATATGATGTTATATAATTATTTAAGAACGTAACTAAATTAGGGTGGCATATAATCTGCACTCATGATGTATTTGAAAAGTCTCTGATTGAATGAATATGGACTAAGCGTGTTTTTTAGGTCGTGTGGAAGATTATTCCACAGATGAGCAGCAGAAAGAGCTAAACTTTTCTTGAATAAGTCGAGCCAAGGCTTGGGTATGTGTAATTTATTTAAGCGTTGACTGCGTCATCCGCTGTATTTTAAAATAGGCCACAAATACTTTGGAGCATTCTGTGATAAGATTTTGTGAATAAATTTGGCTTTGTTGAAGAGAAAGCGCTTTCTTAGTGGTAATATGTTAAGATATGTATATGGGTCCACACACTGTGTGAGGTTCTTGTCTGAAACTAGGCGCACTGCACGTTTTTGTAATGAATAGAGTCTTTTAGTGTTGGACATGGAGCAGCCATCCCAAATTGTGGAACAATAGTCTAGATGTGTTTGTATTTGGGATGTATAGAACATTTTTCGAGTCTCCTCATCTAGGAAATGTTTGATTTTAGCTAACTGGTAAACTTTTTGTGCCGTTTGTTTGGTTAGTGCTTCTACATGCGAATTCCAACTTAAATGTTGGTCAATTATGAGTCCTAGTGTTTTATTTTCATTTACATTTTCAATTAAAGAGGTTCCAATGTAGAGCTGAAGTGTTGTTTTCAGTGAGTTTTGTAATTTTTGTCTAGTTGATATTATCATACATTTTGTTTTAATGATATTAATTTGCATGCAGTTTTCATTGCTCCACTTAATAAGATTGTCTGTGTCGCTTTGTAATAATATTTCTAGCGTGTTGCAGCTTTTGTCACTAGTATAAATGGTACAGTCATCGGCAAATAGGTCGCAGGATGTGTGCTTGATGTGTAGTGGAAGGTCATTTATGTAAATGGAAAAAAGTAGAGGGCCGAGAATAGAACCCTGAGGAACACCGGTGTCAATAATAGTTGGGCTTGACAAGAAGTTATTGTACCACACTACTTGCTGTCTGTCGGACAGGAATGATTTAGGTAATGTCACCAGTTTAAAGTTAACTTTCATTGTTTCTAATTTCCTTATTAAAACAGCGTGATCTAACATATCAAATGCTTTCCTAAAGTCTACAAAGATTGCTCCACATATGTTATCGTTATTGATGTTTAGGTGCAAGTTGTCTATCATCTTAGTTAGAGCTGTGTGGCATGAATGCTTTTGTCTAAACCCTGAATGACTGTTTGCTATGATGGAAAGTCAACTCAGTAATTATTCAAGTCTAGTATTAATAAAGCCAAGACTAGGACTTTTCCTGGCGCCGACATTGGTAGTGATCACGACATGGTATTGATGACGCTCAAGCTTAAACTTAAAAAGAACTATAATCAAAACAGATGTTCTCAGTTAAGATTCAATTTAGACAAACTGAAAGATCCAGAAATCGCGGGAATCTTTGAGGCAACTGTTGGAGGAAAATTCGCAGCTCTCAATTTTTTGGAGGATGATATCAACTCAATCACAGAGAACATGAAAGACGTGCTCATTGAATCAGCAACAGAAATACTTGGTAAAAGAAAGAAAATAAACAAACCATGGGTTACAGATGAAATTCTGAAGTTATGTGATACACGGCGGGAAATGAAAAAGGTTAAGAAGAGGTTCCTGAAGCAGCATGGCAATACAGTATGGTGAATAAAAATATTAGGAAGAAAATGAAACAGGCCAAAGAAAAATGGGTAGCTGATCAATGTGAGTCCATTAATACGGGGCTAATAAAAGGTAACAGCAAGGCAGCTTTTGACACATTAAGAAAACTATCAAAACCCCAACAGCCCAGGGTAACTGTCATAGAAGATATCAATGGGGCTCTGATCAATGAAAAAACAGCTGTAATGAGAAGGTGGACAGAATATTGTAAAGAATTATATAACTGTAAACTTGATACTGACTTAGGCATATTAAACAACATTAAGTGCGAAAACAGGGAACTCGGAAATGCAGCAATATTACGGGAAGAAGTGGAAGAGGCTATATGTTCGATGAAAGGAGGGAAGTCACCGGGTGTGGATAATATCCCAGCAGAGCTCTTGAAATATGGAGGACCAGATATAGTAAAAATCATGACAACAATTTGCCAGATGATATGGAGTACAAAAAAATGGCCAAAAGAATGGACGCAGTCATTAGTAATACCGCTTCCAAAGAAAGGAAATCTAAAAATGTGCAAGAACTACAGAACCATTAGCCTTATTAGTCATCCAAGTAAGGTGATGTTAAGGATACTTTTGAACAGAATAAAACAGAAATCAGAAGAAATCTTGTCAGAGGAACAGGCTGGCTTTAGACCAAAAAGAAGTACCTCAGAACAAATCTTCAATATTAGAGTACTTATCGAAAAACATCTCCAACATCAACACGATTTATACCATAACTTCATCGATTTCACAAAAGCCTTCGATCGAGTCTGGCATGAAGGCTTATGGCAAGTAATGAGAAAATTCAATTTTGATACCAACATCATAGATATCATTGAAGCACTGTACAAGGACGCAAGCAGTGCTGTTTTTGCAAGCAACGACATTGGAGAATTTTTCAAAACAACTGTAGGAGTTTGGCAGGGATGTATCCTGTCCCCAGTGCTCTTTAATATTTATCTAGAACATATTATGCAGGAGGCTCTCTACGATTATAAATCAACCATATCGATTGGAGGCCGACCTCTGTGCAACCTACGTTTTGCTGATGATATTGATCTGATAGCTGGATCAGAATCAGAACTTCAAGACCTTACCTCTACACTGGAGAAAGTAACAAGAACGTATGGGATGGAAATTAATATAGAAAAAAGCAAGATATTGGTGAATAGCCATAAGAAACATGTTCCGACCAACATTACGTTAAATGGGCAAACGTTAGAAGAAGTTAACACCTTTAAATATCTCGGGTCCACTATATGTAGTGATGGAAGATCAAGTAAAGAAATCAAGACAAGACTTGAGATGGCCTCAGCTGCCATGACAAAGTTGAATGTGATCTGGAAAAGTAACATCAGTTTTCCTGTGAAGATCAAATTATACAAATCACTTGTATTATCTATTCTCTTGTATGGGTGTGAGAGCTGGACACTCACTGCAGATACGGAGCGAAGGATTCAGGCTTTCGAGCATAAATGTTATGGAAGAATTTTGCGCATTTGCTATAAAGAGCACAAAACAAATGTCTATGTTAGAGAGAAGATAAACACCTATGCAGGCCACCAAGAACCACTTTTGTCAATAGTGAAACATCGAAAGCTTGCCTGGTTTGGGCATGTAACTCGTCATGACTCCCTTTCGAAAACGATCCTTCAGGGGACAGTCGAAGGTAAACGGAGAAGAGGAAGGCAAAGAAAATCCTGGGCTGATAACATCAAAGAATGGGCAGGACACGGTTTTTCCACACTTGTACGCATTGCTGAGGATAGAGAGCAGTGGAGGACCCTGGCTGCTGATGCTTCCACCATGGCACCCCTACGACCCATGACGGGTTACGGGCTGAGATGAGATGATGATGATGAATGACTGTCAATTAGCAAGTCATTGCTATTTTTATAACTAGGTACTGTAGTGATGTTTTATGTATGTGTTTTTCTAGTGGTTTAGATAGCGATGATAAAAGAGAAATTGGTCTATAGTTACCAAGGTTACTGTTATCTGATGAACCAGGTTTGAAGAGAGGATATACTTTGGCGATCTTAAAGGCCGAAGGAAAATAACTTTTGGCGATACATTGATTATATATGTAAGTTAGTGAATCACCAATAGCTGGTGCTGCATAACGCAGTATTCGATTACTAGTTCCGTCAAGCCCTGATGAGCTATTATCTTTAATTCCATGAAGATAGTTATACACTTCATTAACTGTCATAAAAGGAATGTCGGGTGGAACTGAGTTTGTACATTTCTTCTCACAGAATGCTGAAAGTTTGTCTAAGTCACTAGGGGAATGTGGTATTGTGGATTTCAGACTGTTTATTTCTGCTTGAAAGTGATTGCTGAAGTCTGTACAAGTAAATGAAGTGTTGGAAGATAATGAGTCTGGTGCATTACGTTTTTCGCTAAGGTGTTAATTGCCTTCCATATCTCCTTACTATTTGATTTGTTCTGAACCATATTTCTAAAATGATTTTTCTTTTCTTAACGAATTAAATATTGAACCTTGTTCCTGTATACCCGGTAAGTGTTGAGGTCCTTATTTTTGTGCGCTTGATCTCTCTGCCTCATAGCCTCCAACACTTCCTGCGTGATCCACGGAGATTTTAATTGTCGTTTGACGCGAATTTCCTTAGCTGGTACGTTGTCGTGAAATATTCTAATCCACATATATAAATTAAACAGAAAAGGAAAAGCCTAACACATAAATTCAATAAAAGGAAAGAAGAATGGTAAAGAACAGTGATGTCACAATGACTGTACGCGAAATCCCCCTTGTTTTCTCCTGCGTCTGCAAATTGTAACGTTTCACGTTGATAGTAAAAGCCTACTGCTTCAATACCCGCTTTCTACGATAAAACATGTGCTGCATTTCTAAGAAAAACCTTGAGATACGCAGGTTGACCTAGATTTAAAATTCCATTCATGTCTTTTTATACACTACGTTACCTAAAACGAAAGACAGATGGACTAAAGATAGAAAGAAGGGAGGGCTGAAAGCAGGGACGCAGGCAATACCACCACAGTCGCGCGATACACAATTACTACCATCACGCGTGTAAGGCCACAAGCACTAGCTTTTTTTCAAATCGACAGTGATAAACAACACTACCCATACCAGAATTAGGTTTTAAAATCCTGAAAAACGCTTATTAGGAATCATGACATTCTACTGTTTTATGTCTAAAATCCTGACATTAGTCTGACAGTACAGCAGGACAGGTGGCGGTTCTAAACATAAAAAAAAAAAACTACACGACTATCCTAGAAAATGCATATTTTGAACGCAGCCACTTAGCTCCTTTAAATTTGTATATTTGGGTTCCTTAGGACTTGCTGACAAAGAATATGTTAAACGTTACGCAAATAGTCTAGGAATTACCAATTTATAGCCAAAAGAAATAGTGAGGGATGTCAGACAACACCCAAATCAGAATCGCTCAGTGGCAGATTTTCACCCCACCATTGTACGGGAAATGGGTCTCCATGTTAAATCCGATTTGATTGGAGCGCAAGAAATGTAAGGCTAAACACGATTAGTCGGGCTATAAATACTATCTTTCGTTGTCAGGGGAAACGGGAGTAGGAGTACTTTTTTTTCAAACGATTGGGTAGACATGGCACGATTGGTTAGACCTGCCAATATAGTCAATTAGAGGCGTCAGGTCACCACCACATTTGCAAATAAACTTACTACAGAACCAGTGCGTTGAGCACCAGTGCATATTTTTGTAAATAAAAGCCTGGGACATCGGCAGATCGAAATTGTGTTATATTCAGTGCCAGTCAACGTAATTCTGTATTATTTCCATGAATTGTGGTAAGCTTGAAATATTTGATATCTTTTAATGAAAATTGAATGTAAATTGATAATTTATGTCTGTATATATGTGTGGTTCAGTAGCGAACATGAGGTAAAGCCTCTATAGTGCTCCAGCCTGAACAGAAGGTGTCGGAGGAAAGTAAAACTACATGGAATTGCCAAACAGTACACTGACACCTAGCTTATTGACTAGAAAGAAATAATGCTGGAATTGCAGAGGCGTGGTAATCATTAGGGAGGAATATACTGGTGTAAATTATTTCAGATGAAGCTGACAGTTGGCCTACCGCTCTGAACTCAGTGTTTGTTATGTATTGTGCTCAGTGTAGAAATAGAGTATAAATTAGTTCTGAAGTAGGAGGTACAACCTTCTTGTTTCAGGGACCGTGGTCCAAAAGTTATTGAAGCAGCACCTGGTCAGAGCTTTGCTGAATCCAGAGGCGGACAGCATACTCCTTGGTCCATATAGCAAACAGTGAGGTGTCTCCAGAACACAGGGGAGCAATCGAGCAGAGGAGTCTTTTCCTGCCGACATCACGAAAGATAAGCCTATGTGGCCAGCGGAGCTCAATATTATGTAACCCCATCTTAAACTGACATTGTATAAAAATAAGAGGGGAAATTAATTGTTTTAATGCCAGGAACTGAAAACATCTCCAATACTAGTTCCAACAGAAACAAACACTTGAAGTCATGATGACAAATACCAACATAGCTTGAAAAACAAAACCAGTATTACCTCATAGTACCACTACACAACTGACACACATAAGATAATATTAATAAAATATGTCACTACAAGATTCATATTGATAAATTCTGTACATATAACTTGTAATTAAAATTGATTGTGATTCCTGGTTCACTTTGTATTTGAATCAGGACACATATATATTAATGAAAAGTACTTAATACATATTGATATTTGAAAATTTACCAGTGACTCATTTAAGATAGTCTTATAGAGTGTTATATGTATGTGAGTGTCAAACTGTTGTCAAGTGTGGTGGAATAAATTAAATTGTTTATCTGTCTGTTATTGTTGTGACTTACACTTCATCATTTACAAAACCCTAGACATTCAACGTAGTCATCACAATATTCCAGAATAATTCTGACTGAAGTATAAATATGTGGTAGCAAGTAAGGTCATCTGTAATACACTACACTTATTAGATACAGATACCTTCACAGCTGATCTCAGTCAGTACACTAAGTCCCCTATAAATATTTATAATATCCCACTTTACCACATATATTGGGGTCTCGCTCTCGGGATTTTGAATCTTTCCCTATTAAAAATATTGGGGGTAATTCACTTCAGGGAATAAATAGAAATTAAAAAAGTATCCTTGGGTGAAAATAAATAAGGTTGAGCTCTCAGTGCCTGTAGTGTCCTTAGATAATTATTGATAGATTGAATTGTACAATTGCATGTTAGACAATGGCCGACTTGGCAAAATTTCGATCTGCTGCTGTACAGACTGCGAAAGAGTTAGGAATGGACGGGCAAATTATGATTTCTTATGTCACTGCTGAATGTGACAAATATATTGAACGGGAAGAGAGAAGATTAGAAAAAGAGGCCGAAAGAAAGTTAGAGGCTGAGACTAAGAGGTTACAATTTGAGGCTGAGGCTGAGACTAAGAGGTTGCAGATTGAGACTGACAAAGAGGCTAAAGCATTGGAAGCCGAGGAAAGAAGACGGGCTGCAGAAAGGGAAGCCGAGGAAAGAAGATTGGCTGCAGAAAGGGAAGACAAGCGATTAGCTGCAGAAAGGGAAGCAGAAGATAAGAGATTACAAAGGGAACATGAGTTACGACTAAGGGAGTTTGAGTTTCAGGGCCATGCTCCTGAAAATGGTGCCAGTCCCTTTACCTCTGATGCCACTGCTAGTCAGGGAGCCTCAACCTCAGCTATGAACTTTCATTTAGATCATTTTGTTGAGAACGACGATGATATTGAGAGCTATCTAAATAGATATGAACTATTAGCTACCACATATAGGTTAGAGAGAGAAAGGTGGAGCTTAAAGTTATCTCAAGGTCTTCGTGGGGCAGCTTATGAAGTTTTTGCCAAAATGAGCAGAGGTGATCAGGAAAATTATGACATGCTAAAGCAGGCTCTTTTGTTAAGATATGAAAAGAACGCAGAATTTTATAGGAAAAAATTTAGGAATGCTAAACTACTGTCAGGTGAAAACTATCACCAGTTTTCTGCACGGTTAGAGACATACTTGGAGAAATGGACTTCTCTGGGGAAAACCCAAGATCTTAAGGAAATGGTCCTTATAGAACAGTTAAGAGAGTCCATGGCTCCAGACATGAGAAAGTTTCTCATGGAACAAGGTGCAGAGAGGCTGGGTGAGTTGCTAAATGTTGCAGAAAGGTATCAAGCGGCTCAGGCAGAGGTATCAGGTAACACAAAGAAACAGTTGGAAAATTTTAGGGCACCACAGAACTTTAATAAATTTGATCCTAGAGATCAAAACAAAGGTAAGCACCAGTTTGATAGGCCACGGTATGACAATAAAAATAAAACCCCACAATTCGATGAAAGGAAATATGATGAAAGAAAATCTTTCAACCAAGGGAAAAGGTGGTGTAAAAATTGTCAGATGGACAATCATGACACTGACCGTTGCAGAAGGAAACCTGTGTATATGGCCACCCTTCAGGTCAGGTCGACCTCAAGACAGGAGGAGGATATTATGTGGGATACCACTCCAGAAGAGATGAGGAAGGCACAGGCTGGGGATAAGACCCTCAAGTCTTGTTTCAGGAAATCGTCAACTTGTCATACAACTCCAGGCAAGGGAGATTTTTACATGAAAAACAAGTTGATGTATAGGAAGACTGGAGCTAGATCCAAAGGTCAGGGACAGCTGGTACTTCCTAAAAGATATAGGGCAGACTTAATAAGGAGCCTACATGTGAAACCAGATGGGGACCATGAAAAAATAGGTACCATCATCCAAAAGGTGGCTCACAATTATTATTGGCCCAAGGCAAGATGGGACATTGAGAATTTTGTAGAAAGGTGTAGCATAGCACATGAGAGAACACCCACAAGTGGGAACATTGATCAGGACCTGGACACGCCACGGGGCAAAATTAGGCCTGATAATAAAAAGAAAAATAAATTTGATAAAGTGGACCAAAGGGAATGGGAAGCCCCTTTTCACGGACAAGCTTCACTTAACTGTTTTACAATGGCCACTATGCGGAGAGTGCAAAAAGATGTCCTACCCCAGGATAAGCCGAAAATCCCTCAATCGGACTTAAACAAACTGGAGGAAGAAGATGTAGAGAGGAAATCTCTCATCAAGAATTTTAAGTGGGGAGAAAGCCCCAAGAGGAAAATTGGTAGCGGTCGTTTTGTGCATGATACTTCTGGGAAGAAAAATCATCACTATAGCGCTTCAAGTGGAAGAGACCATACCGGTGCATGGACAAATAGGTCCACACAATTAAAGGTCCATATGTAGCTCTGTTAAGAACGTGGACTGATGAAAAAGGCAGAGGAAAATATTACATCCTCATACCAATATGTGAATGAGCTGACCACTCGTTTAAAAACTGGCTGGAAACTTGCTAATGAAAATTTGAAACAAGCCAGGAAGAAACATGCTGCCTATTTTAACAGGAAAGCGAAAGACAGAGATTTGGCTGTGGGAGAGAAGGTACTGCTTCTTCTACCCGGTAGTCAGAATAAGTTACAGATTGGATGGCAAGGTCCATATACAGTTCTAGAGAAGGTGTCTAGAACAAATTATAAGATAGATAAGAAAGGGAAAGAAAAAAATCTATCATGTGAATCTCCTGAAGAAATATTTGGAAAGAGAACATCAGGAAGAGACACACTTGTTGACCTTGTCCATTGCCATGGAGATGAAAAAGGAACCACTTTCATCATTTGAATATCCATTACACCCCTGTGAGACAGCGGCACAGGTGAAAATCAGTACACATTTAACGAAAACTCAGAAAGAGAGAGTGCAACAGGTTCTAGATACTCATACAGAGGTGTTAACAGACCGACCTGGGCATACAAACTTATTGGAATATGATATGAAACTGATAGACCACACACCTGTCTGTATGAAACCCTATTCGATTCCTTTTGCTAAGGAGAAAGCTTTGAAGGAAGAGATAGACTATTTGTTGAAGGAAGGAATTATTTCACACAGTGAATCTTCGTATAGTTCCGGTGTTGTACTCTTAAGGAAGCCCTCCGGAGAACATAGACTCTATATAGATTACAGGAGACTGAATGCTATTACAGAAGGACAGGTGGATCCATTGCCGGATACAAATCAGTTGTTTGCCAGGCTAAATAAAGCTAAATATTTCTCAAGGGTGGATCTGAGTAAAGGCTACTATCAGATTCCAATAAAACCTGAGATCAGACAAAAATGTTAGATGGAAACAATTCGGAGGAATGTAATGAATCCCTGAGTTGCCTCTTTGATTGAGGATATTCCGAATGTTTCATACAGGCTAATAAGAAGATTATGGGATCCACTACGAAAACTCTGCTATCACCAGGTATATGTTATCTCCTCATAACGTACATTTTGAGGAAAATCTAATGTTCTCTGGACATGTCATTGCGCAGACTCAACAGCAGAGTAAAGTTAAGTTGACTTACATTTATCTATGTGTATATAGAATAAAAGACTGACATAAGATGTCTGTTTTAAGAGGGGAGATGTCGTGAAATATTCTAATCCACATATATAAATTAAACAGAAAAGGAAAAGCCTAACACATAAATTCAATAAAAGGAAAGAAGAATGGTAAAGAACAGTGCTGTCGCAATGACTGTACGCGAAATCCCCCTTGTTTTCTCCTGCGTCTGCAAATTGTAACGTTTCACGTTGATAGTAAAAGCCTACTGCTTCAATACCCGCTTTCTACGATAAAACATGTGCTGCATTTCTAAGAAAAACCTTGAGATACGCAGGTTGACCTAGATTTAAAATTCCATTCATGTCTTTTTATACACTACGTTACCTAAAACGAAAGACAGATGGACTAAAGATAGAAAGAAGGGAGGGCTGAAAGCAGGGACGCAGGCAATACCACCACAGTCGCGCGATACACAATTACTACCATCACGCGTGTAAGGCCACAAGCACTAGCTTTTTTTCAAATCGACAGTGATAAACAACACAACCCATACCAGAGTTAGGTTTTAAAATCCTGAAAAACGCTTATTAGGAATCATGACATTCTACTGTTTTATGTCTAAAATCCTGACATTAGTCTGACAGTACAGCAGGACAGGTGGCGGTTCTAAACATAAAAAAATAGTCTAGGAATTACCAAATTATAGCCAAAAGAAATAGTGAGGGATGTCAGACAACACCCAAATCAGAATCGCTCAGTGGCAGATTTTCACCCCACCATTGTACGGGAAATGGGTCTCCATGTTAAATCCGATTTGATTGGAGCGCAAGAAATGTAAGGCTAAACACGATTAGTCGGGCTATAAATACTATCTTTCGTTGTCAGGGGAAACGGGAGTAGGAGTACTTTTTTTCAAACGATTGGGTAGACATGGCACGATTGGTTAGACCTGCCAATATAGTCAATTAGAGGCGTCAGGTCACCACCACATTTGCAAATAAACTTACTACAGAACCAGTGCGTTGAGCACCAGTGCATATTTTTGTAAATAAAAGCCTGGGACATCGGCAGATCGAAATTGTGTTATATTCAGTGCCAGTCAACGTAATTCTGTATTATTTCCATGAATTGTGGTAAGCTTGAAATATTTGATATCTTTTAATGAAAATTGAATGTAAATTGATAATTTATGTCTGTATATATGTGTGGTTCAGTAGCGAACATGAGGTAAAGCCTCTATAGTGCTCCAGCCTGAACAGAAGGTGTCGGAGGAAAGTAAAACTACATGGAATTGCCAAACAGTACACTGACACCTAGCTTATTGACTAGAAAGAAATAATGCTGGAATTGCAGAGGCGTAGTAATCATTAGGGAGGAATATACTGGTGTAAATTATTTCAGATGAAGCTGACAGTTGGCCTACCGCTCTGAACTCAGTGTTTGTTATGTATTGTGCTCAGTGTAGAAATAGAGTATAAATTAGTTCTGAAGTAGGAGGTACAACCTTCTTGTTTCAGGGACCGTGGTCCAAAAGTTATTGAAGCAGCACCTGGTCAGAGCTTTGCTGAATCCAGAGGCGGACAGCATACTCCTTGGTCCATATAGCAAACAGTGAGGTGTCTCCAGAACACAGGGGAGCAATCGAGCAGAGGAGTCTTTTCCTGCCGACATCACGAAAGATAAGCCTATGTGGCCAGCGGAGCTCAACATTATGTAACCCCATCTTAAACTGACATTGTATAAAAATAAGAGGGGAAATTAATTGTTTTAATGCCAGGAACTGAGAACATCTCCAATACTAGTTCCAACAGAAACAAACACTTGAAGTCATGATGACAAATACCAACATAGCTTGAAAAACAAAACACCACTACACAACTGACACACATAAGATAATATTAATAAAATATGTCACTACAAGATTCATATTGATAAATTCTGTACATATAACTTGTAATTAAAATTGATTGTGATTCCTGGTTCACTTTGTATTTGAATCAGGACACATATATATTAATGAAAAGTACTTAATACATATTGATATTTGAAAATTTACCAGTGACTCATTTAAGATAGTCTCATAGAGTGTTATATGTATGTGAGTGTCAAACTGTTGTCAAGTGTGGTGGAATAAATTAAATTGTTTATCTGTCTGTTATTGTTGTGACTTACACTTCATCATTTACAAAACCCTAGACATTCAACTTAGTCATCACAATATTCCAGAATAATTCTGACTGAGGTATAAATATGTGGTAGCAAGTAAGGTCATCTGTAATACACTACACTTATTAGATACAGATACCTTCACAGCTGATCTCAGTCAGTACACTAAGTCCCCTATAAATATTTATAATATCCCACTTTACCACATACGTGCGTGTCAAAAACAATATAAAAAATTGTTGTCCAGTATGCAATATCGTCATCCTAATCAGGAAGTTGGTAAACACGGGCGAGAGGTGCAGTTAGCAAGTCATTCAAAAATAATTCCCGACTGAAATGTTTGAAACTTCTAAATTTAATACTTACATGTTTATTTTTGGGAACTTTACATTTATTCTTTGACCATGTACAGCATACTGGATAGTGGTCACTCATTGCAATATTAGGGACAGAGCATTCTATGAAGTTTTCTGGGCACGTTACGTAGATGTGGTCGATTAGTGTGGATAATGTTTGTGTTACTCTTGTAGGCTGGTTAACTATTTGTTTTAAATTGTACGATAATATTATATTTTTCCATGTTAGATTTGAATTGTGTATATCGATATTGAAATCACCAAGAAGAACAACCTCCTTGACAGTGGCAAATACATTGTCCATCATGATAGTGAAATCTTCGTACCAGATAGGTCCTGCACTAGGATTTCGATAAAGATATCCCACCAGAAATGGGGCCTGATTGGGTAGCTTTATTTCCAACCATACACATTCTATCTCTGCTATCTCTAAGGGAAGTGGAAATATAAACTGTTATACCTGTCTCTTGTTTTTTGCTTGCGTCGCGCCGAATAGTTTTAAAACCATTTAATGCAATGTCATCGTCTGTTATTCTGTCATTTAGGCGATTTTCTGAAATTCCAAAAATATGAAAATTCTTATTTAGAATGTGTGTAAGTTCGGGGAGTTTACCTAGAAGATGGTAAATATTCAAATGACCAAGTCGTAGACCATCCTTGTGAAGCCACTGTACATAATTATCAGCCATGTTTGTATAGTATAAAGAATATATATATATATATATATATATATATATATATATATATATATATATATATATATATATATATATATATATATATATATATATATAATACCAAGTTAAAAAAGCAGTTATGCACACAAAAAAGCGCAAAGTATTTTACGAATTAATACTTCACCAAGGAAGTGAAATTCAAGGAAAGAAAAATTGCAGGAAATACAATATTAAAATAATTAAAACAATTTCAACTGAGTAAATTGTCTGGAGTATATAAAAATTGTCACAAAACAATCAATCAATCAATAAATCAATCAATCGAGAGAGAGAGAGAGAGAGAGAGAGAGAGAGAGAGAGAGAGAGAGAGAGAGAGAGAGAGAGAGAGAGAGAGAGAGAGAGAGAGAGAGAGAGAGAGAGAGAGAGAGAGAGAGAGAGAGAGAGAGAGAGAGAGAGAGAGATGCGGAAAGGGTTGAGAAACATGAAAAATATAGTCCGACTGCGACCCAGAGAAAGTTTGCAAATCGGTGACTGGGTAATTCAGTTTCTGCTGACTCGGTTAAAATATTAGTCACGCCTGAGATCGTAAATACACATATTCATCAATAATGTTCACCCGCCTCCTATATATTCCCTGTAAATTCCTGAGATAGCCACGAATGTTTCTATTTATAGTCACTAGTCTAGCATCATGTCTCACACTTCGCCTAGTCCCGCTTAAAAGTACGATAATCTCGTCTGTGGCTGAGTCTTCAGAGAATCTACATTTTAGTAGAACATTTTCAACCTTTCCGACTTCCCTCTAAAACACGCGAGATTTGGCCATCAATTTTGGCAGCGTTTCTAATTCAGATAATCGCTGCGTTCTATACTGATAATGTTGAATGTCTATGTATAGAGCTCATGGCTAATTATGAATGAGCATCTACAGACAAAAAAGTGAGTTAATATACACGTCCATGTCAAAACTGGTGATCTTGACTTGAATCTTTGTACTATTCATATGTCTAACCAGAATATTCTCAACCATCATAAAAGATAACGAAACACCATCATTACATCCTGTTTGTGTCAAGTACAGGTTGACTTTGTTCGTTGAGGTCAAGATTTCTGGCCGAGACACATATTCGCCCTGACTACCACAGTCATCTTCGTCATCAACATAATCATCGTTATCCTCATCGTCTTCATTATCATCATCATTATTTTTATGACAAGCGGAAGAAGATGGTGTCAGATTTTCATGAAAAGTTCTCATCTGAAGAATTGGCGTCAGGAACTACATCACTGTCATTGCCAATGATGATGTTCATTGGTGCCACACACATTATGGAACTACAAATCCCAGTTCAAAGTGACAAAAAGACTTATGAAACTCATGAGTATGGTGAGATGGATGTAGGCTAGAAAATTAGAAAGTAGTTCCCAGAAATGGAGAAGTGAACTGGTGAACCAGCGGTAAGAGGGCACAAGACAAGTCAGGTAATAACTGCACGTTTCTCGATGATAACTGTAGAAGAGAACTGATAGGTAAGTCACCTTCTCGCTAGGCCTATCGTATGCTCCAGGGGTGTTATATAAATATGTGAGGGAAGCTCGCATTTATTCCATACCAATTGTAAATTATTAGTATTTCTTTGATCACACAACAAAATTACATGTATATCTGGAACTTCAAATATAATTCAATAATTGCAGTTATAAACAAATCAATGCACTTTATTGATTAATGGTGTATAGTAAAAAAATTAGCACCTTCGTATAACAATATCTTACAAGATTTCACACAATTTACAAAAGTATGTTTTCACTGTTTGGTCATTTTCATCACGTTATTGGCTTGGGTGTTGGTTTATGTTTTCACGTTAAGTTGTACTTAACTTGCTTGACACGTTGTAGCTGATTTCCCTCGGTCGTTAAAACATTGAAGACGCTATGCTTTTACCAGTGTTGGTCCACTGTTAAAATTTCCAAAATTGTGTCACGTTTTTCACCATTAGGTGAACACTCAAGACACAGTGGTACTTTGAAGTCTGCGGTTGTTTGAATCTTCGATCTACAAATCGCTCACAGTAGATGTCAGTTGTGGCTTGTCAGTTATCTTGGTATGTTTTGGGTTAAGACTTCTAACGTTAAGAGTCAGACCTCTGAATATCTTCTCAGCTCTGTCAGATCTTGAAGTGATTTCAGGAAGTAAGGAACTATTTCTGAGACGACTTATATACCTAACCTAAACTCTATCTCTTGCTTCCTCAGAGGTCCTCGCCTGAGTTCACTTTTACTCTTGTAAACTTTCGTGGGGTTTTAAAGCTGGTGTGCGAATTTACCAACAAAATCATAATTTCCTCGTTAAATACCACAGATAATGATTTCCCACTGCTATAATTACATGTATTTATAGTTGCATTTCAGGTCCCCAAAAAATAATCATGTTCGGGGCATTAATCATAAAGTTATAGCAGAATTAATTTATGTTGTGCAATTCATAATTTATCATAAAGACATTAGTTTACGTGGCAATTCCAGAGTGTCTTGCCCGTGTTATGACAATAGGTAATAATGATGATGAAGATGATAATATGGGAACCCTTTAGTCAGAGCAAGTAATTTCCATTCGTCCCAGAAATATTTGGGTACTCTGAGAATGTGTTCCAGTATTGATCTATAAACGGTCCAGAGCAGTCAGTTCGAATTCTTTCCCTTGGGTGTTCTGTCTCAGGTCATTGTGGGTATTTGCTATGCGGACTAGCTTGATTAATTCGACAAGCTTCGCTACGTCATGTCGCAGGCGCAATTTCCACATTTAGACTATGCCATTTTGCTGCATGACTCTGGTGGCCTGTGGTAATTGAGAATCTAACGCGTGCGCTCTGTTGGCAGTCTCGTGTGGGATACAGATATCTTCTATGATCGGAGGACCAGAGGCATTAACCCCTTGTGCTCAGAATACATTTACACCTTTTGCGTTGTATGCCACTAACAACATTAATGAACATATCTTGTCACTAATTTTGAATTCTATGTTGTTTTAATCTTTCATGGCTAGCTGAGTATATGGTGGTTTTTGGCTGTGGGGGATTCTATTTCAGCGTAAGCCAACAGTCAGACAAATAAGCAAATGGCACCTGTATCGAGAGTTATTTTCATAGTATGGCTGCTGATCGAGGCATTCACGAGAAATATATATCCTTTAGGATATCTACATTGAATATCTCTGTCTTCTGATGTAGTAAATAATCTTCATGCGAAGCTGTTTTGTGTCTGTTCTGCTCCGACTTAGACTTTGACTGATTGTCAGATCGATGAGTCGCATACTTCGTTTTACTGCATACTGATCTAGAGGTCCTAATTAGTTGCTGGAATGGTATTGTGGTATATTTTTAATAGTCAAAGAGAGGTAACTGATTTTAATGATGAATAATAATAAATGAATATTCGGGATTTAGCATTTGTAATAAGGAAGCACTATGGGCCATCACGTCGTACAAGTTCGAGTAGGTCTATAAATAAGGGTAGACCACGTGCCTCCATTCTCTTTCACTCCATGTAACTCATTGAGACAGCAGCACAAAGGTAAAGGACCCCGTTACACGCCCATTGAGGCATATTGGGAATATGGTGTTAGGCCCATCATTTCGTGACCATCGGCACACTAAGGGTGATGTGGTCAGCATCACGCCGGCCGCCTTAACCTTCCCAGAGTTGCTCTGGTACCCACATCATGAAGCTGGGTCGAGTCCGGAGCCGTTTGTGGTCTAAAAATCCCACTTCAACTGGGGATCGAACCATGGACCACCAAGCTATGAAGCCAGTGCACTAACCACTGTGCTACCGCGGCTCCACAACATTATCGACAGATGGTAGATGTCGTGTCTGTGGTTTGCTAGACTATCAAGTTACAATGGGAGCAAGATGTTTGATGCCACGAGTTCTGCCTTTATGCAAAGAGAAATGTTGGTATGTAAAATAAGTATATTAAAATGTGTAGCAACGCAGAGAAACCAGTTCGGTCGTGAACAGAGGAGGCCACGCGCTGTGGGCCAGAGACATTAACTCCTAAGAACAGTTTGAAGTTTAAATTAAACGGACAGTGAATACTCAGGACAAATTAACGTGACCTGGAATTTGTCCACTAAATTCCAACATAACATGACATCAGCTGTATGAATCCAGAATAAAAATGTCCTGTGTAATGTAGCAGACTGAGGAACCACACATCTGGATAGCAGATGTAAAATAAGGACAATTCCATGATCAGCGAGAACACTAAGATGTATGAGATAAATCTAGGAGCAGGTGCAGATATGCCCTGTAGATCTGATATTGACTTTCGTTCTGTTCTTGGCCCCTTGTAAATATGTTAAATAAACGTTCTGAACCAGAGTGCGACTTGGGGTCAGTTAGTCAGCCAGTCTAGCTACATCTTGTATTTACATGTATGACCCGTGAAGTCATCATCATCAACGTCAAGGCACAAATATCATCAGCAAGTAAAGTCTAATGTGCGGCCAACTTTCACCAAGGGGCCGAGCAGTCAACACTGCGACAGTATGTATAACTACGGTTAGTGTTTAGATTGAATTTTGAGCATTCAGAACGGTTATGCTTCTTACAACAGGCAGGACATAATTTCAACTGTGATACAGAAGTTGAATTACTCTTTTATCATTAACCTTTCCAGTTCTTTGGTTTCGATACTACTTTCTACTTACTGTACTAGGGACTCGTCTGGTTGACACTTGGATCATCACTTCATGGCTACTTCTTTTAGAATCATTTGAAGCGCTTGCTCCCGTCACGCCCCACTATCCTAGACATCAAGAGAGGCATATTTTGGTACCATGTCTCTTGTGCACATACCCACCAATGATTGCCCACAACCTTCTTTTGGGCAGTCTCTTTATAATATATGATGATAATGATACTAACAATGGCAGTACAAAGTGTCCAAAGATGTAAGTGGTTGCTGCTCAAGATTTATGTGGTCTGCTCGAACAGTGTTATGCCGAATGAACTTAACTTATTGCAAAGTAGCTGTACAAACACTACCTTTCACTATGTACAATGTTAATAAATTCAGCATATCCATATGAATGGATGAAGACCACTTGGGTGTAGCTGCTTCAATTCACTGAAATAATAATGTATAGGCAGTGTTTATTCAATTGGAGAATAAACATAAGTAACGTGACTACAAATCAGACTTTTTTTTCAGCAAGTGGAGACACACCGAGACTTGTCTCCTAGTCCGAGTCTGAATACTAAAATGCCTCAACATCTGAAATGAACTGACAACAACAACAACAAACACACCCACACACCCACACACACACGCACGCATATATACACACACACACACACACATATATATATATATATATATATATATATATATATATATATATATATATATATATATATATATATATATATATATATATATATATATATTTTTTTTTTAATATATATTTATATATGTATTCAAATGATGTCCCCGATTCCTTTCACAGTATGATTACGGTTTCCATTTATCTCTTTGACTTTGGGACTCCTGAACAATATATGATTTTTTATATCTATCAAGTTACGTCAGTTTTGTTTCATATCCAATACAAATGTCGGCGTGATGCTGACCCCATCCCATCTAGTGTGTCGTATGGTCAAGAAGATATGGGCCTATCACTATATTCCCAATATGCTACAATGGGCATGTAACGGGATCCTTTACCAACACCAAAGTCTTCGCTTCACCCCATCGGTCCACTGGTATGTGTAAAAAAAAAAAAGTAAAGATCCCGTTACACGCCCATTGAGGCATATTGGGAATATGGTGTTAGGCTCTGTAGTGGGTTTGATGGTATTGTATGATGGTGATATTACTAAATGTAATGTATGAGGCCAGCTGTGAAGGCTCCTGAGATAAAATGTAGTTGTGAATTGTCAGAAGGCCTTTCTTGCTACCACTACGACCTCACACTCAATTTTTTTTTCTTAATGAATGTAGCTATGTAAAATGTCTAGGGTTATGATATGTAATGTGGTGTGATAGTTATGGATACACCCACAGATATTTAAGCAGACTAATAATATTTAACAAATATTATAATACACTGAACTAACTCAAGAGTGTAAAATTTTTGATAGAATTATATTACATTTATTTGTTCTGGATCAAGTTTTATGTTGACCAGAACTTTGTTTTTAAAAAAAGATTTAAAAAATTATGAAAGAAATGCATGGAATGTTACATAATAAATGCAAGAGTGTACATATATAAGTACTAGACTAGTTAGTTTTATTAAAATGTTCTAGTAGTCATCTACTTGGGAGGATAGTTAATGCTTGTGCTGTTGGGGTGGCCTCATCACACCTGTCTATATTGACTACACAGTGTCCAGTAAATTGCAGGAATTTTATGGGGCATTAGCAACTAAAAGGCGTTGGTGAACTTCCAGCAGACCAGAGGCTCACTCAACTTGCATATGTAGCTCTGGTGCTGAATTCTGGTGGTCCCACCTCTCCGTGCTGGCGGGCAATAATAGTGGTCTCTGTCACAACGTACTGCACAGATACACTCGAGTAAAATCACCAACTGAATGGACACCGCCTTGTTGACAACTGAAACTCACAGCTCTGCAATCAAAGTATTGGCTATGTGTCAAAATTCTATTCTCTACCCACGTCTGGACACAACACGGACACAACAACCACATCATACAGACAGGTCAGATCTCTCTGACCAAACAGCACATTTACCATGGTGGTTTTACATCAGATAGGTCCTCCCAGACTATAGATTCTGAAAAATATTTATTAGTTTCCTTCCCTAAAAGTGGATAGGTAATATGTTTCATTATTCTCAACACTTGATCTGTCTTTCCTAACCCTTGCTGGAGTTTATGTATATTGTTGGTCCCTAGACCCTGACTTGGGCGGGGGGTCTAGAGCAAATCCCTACTTGTTTGTAAGGCTAGATTATGATATGGCAGTATCAAATCACTCGAACCTTAAACAATATTCAAAATATACAAAGAAATAATTTCAATCTTACCAGATTATGAATAAAGAACACAGAAATGCTAGCAAAACTCAGCTGAGCTGCTGGCTATAGTATGGCGTCCCTGAACTTATTTCACTTTCTTTCATTTGGAAATCACCACACTTTAAAATACTGTGTCTATCATCGAACAACTATTGAGGAATGGCCCCACTTGCGCGTCTGAGCGCCGATAAAATGATTGTCTGTGGCCAATCACTGCCTAGGTTTATTTCAAATTCAAATTTCCTACCCTAAAGTCATTTCAGTCATGCTTCAGTCAAGTATGGATGTTTATCTGTTAGTCTGTCCGTCTCTACTTGTTTTTTTCAAAAACGTACTGGATTTTTGAACCAACCTTTCTCTCCCCTCCAAAATGTTGTCGTTAAAAGTTATATTTAGACACAGCTCCCACCAATGTCCCTTCGCTTCCCTACTAAGTAGATTTGAACACCTGCGTCTCAAGGTCGTGTTTTTTTGTGCAAATAGCGACACTTTTTATTCCATACAGTCTGTCGCTGATGTGAACAACACTGTCTTTTGTCATTATCTTTAATATTATCTATCCGTCTGTAAAATTAAGAACATATTAGTTCACTGCTCAGAATGGGCCATCCGGCCAGCTAATTTTTATATTCCTAACATTAATATTACGAAAAAGTTACTTTTTAATTTTTGTAATATTCCAAACATCTGCGTTCCGCCGCTGAATTCAAATCAAAGGCTTGGTATCGCAAAAGCGACCAATAAATGACTGTGGCGTAACATATCCAAGGTCCCTTCTGTCGAGTTCCTTACTTTATGTCAACTTGGGAAACGTGACTTTTCTCCGTTTCCCCCCCAATTGCGTCTCCTTAGCCTTTCTAGTCTCACGCAATCTTTCCAGTCATATTTTTTTTCTTTTTATCCGCCGTTCCCCTCCTGTCTAGCAAGTCAATTTTTATGGAGGGTGATGACCCGCGGTCTGGGCGATCATGTACTATCAGCAGCCTACGCATTATGTTTTTATCCTTACATGTTATCTTTGGAGGTATTTTACCGTTGTATCTCTGTCAATTTCACTACAGGCTCATATTTTCTTGACCATCGGCACACTAGGGGTGATGTGGTCAGCATCGCGCCGGCCGCCTTAACCTTCCCAGAAGTTGCTCTGGTACCCAGTTGGGGCTGGGTCAACCCAGGAGCCGTTTGCGGCCTAAAAAAATCCCTCCTCATTTGGGGATCGAACCACAGACCACTGAGCTAGGAAGCCAGTGCACTAACCACTATGCTACCGCGGCTCCCACTGGTATGTATGTTTGATCATTTTCATCAGTTTCGCATTAATATGTTAACTCTTTTATTCTGCGCAAACACCCATAAATGAATAAGGGAAACGTTTTGGATTTCAAACTTAATTGTCTCCATGTTTCGGAGCCATAAAATAGACCTGTTATAGCATTTGATTTGAAAATTCTTACTTTCGTGTTTCTCGCCATTTGCTTATTCATCACCCAGCAGCTCTGCAAGGAGCACATGCCTTCCATAAACTGATACCATGTCCTCCCGTTATGGGAAAATTATGAGGGGGTTGGGTCGGAGTGGCTCAGACGTATGGCGTCCGCCTCTAATTCTAAAGGTACTGGGTTCGCTTCCAGTACAGGGAATATAAGTGATGGAAATTTCTCTCAGATCATGTGGTTCCTTATGATGTCATACACTACCTTGATCTCCTGAGTAGTGAGATGGAATGCCTAGCCTTCTCGGAGAAGGGCGAACAAATAGGAGGTACCATGTGCAAGATGCGCACGCAACAAATCCCTCGGTAGTTGGAAATTTCAAAGAGTAGCCCATATCACATGGGAGTCTTCACAAGATATTCAGATAAGCGAAAACAATGCTGGCTGTTGCTGAGCACGTTAAATCTGTAATCTGCCGACACCTTTAATGAAGAATTTAAGTACTGGTTTATTCTAACTCGTTAAGCCCCAACCGCTGAGTTAATCAGTGGAATTATTATTATAATATAACTCTGTTTAGAGTGTGTATAGTAATTTGACTGAGACAAACATGCAGTAACTTTAAAATGATTAAATTGAAGTTAAATTTGTAATATTATAAATAACAAAATTTAATAATCACTTTAGGTTGTAACAGTTGGAAAATAATTTTAATATTTATAAAAAGGTTTTCATCACTTGAATGGTTTTTTATAAGAAGTTCAAGTGGCAGCATATTGGTTAACTTAGCTGCCAATGATGATTCTAATCCTCCTTATGTGTTGGTTCTTTTTCACTCTGCTCGCGCTCGTATCTGGTCAAAGTTCAGGCGCCGCACGTTCCCAGAATGTCAAGGAGTAACGGTCAAGCTGGTTCTGCGTCTGTCTCTGACCCACTTATGATGGCGTCTCGCACAACGTCAGTCCACTTCTACCTTCACTTGGTTCCAGAGATAGTACTTTCTGCTGGTACCACCAATAAACCAATCTTAGCTACAGACTCGTTACTCAGATGAATAAAAGAGCCGAGTCGGTCTTTTACACGCGTCTGGGGGTGGGGGGGGGGGTGTCTTTAATTCTACAGTAGATTCCCTCTCTGACTCCGTGTTTCTTCAGTTTCTTCGTCCCGGTGTTCCTTATTAAAATGTAGAGATTTCCTGTGCGTTGTAAGTCTTTTTTGGTTCGCCAATAAAAGGTCTGGTTTAAAAAAGGAATTATGAATCTAGTCTTCACTCTGGCGAGGTCTGATGTTGTCTTGGCGAACGTGAAATTCACAGTGAAATAAAACTGCGAAATTGTCAGACTATATTCCTATCTTCCCAAGCATTATTGTTATAAATCTAATCAGAAAGATCCAATCATTTCAAATCATGCAGATAGGGTGTGATATTTCAAAATAGTCCCACGTGAACTAAGGTGCGTGCTTGCAAAGGTCACGTATTACCATAAATGGACATCTGATGCCTTGCATACTCTCTGTGACGGACAACTCAGCTGACCTGAATTATTAAGATGACAGGTAATTTCCCTCACTATAACATTAGAACCCCTGAACATTTGTTGTAACTTTTCATCAGTCTAGAACGTTGACCTGGGCTAATTAAGCATGCAGCATTTCCACGAGGATGTTACACGTTGGATCATTAATATGCAGACTGCTATCTTCTGTGAACTTTTGAGATCGCATGGCCTTTGATGGGAGGTTAAATCACGCCCACGACCATCTCTGAGAACGATTTATAGCAATCTTTTCCTTAACGCCGGCCCAAAGGGGACGTGGCCAGAGACTCACTCCTGTTTCTAGAGCAATTAACAGCAGATCATTTTGCTTACCTTGCTGTCACCCCACCTAGTGGGAGTTACCAAAGCTTCTCGGGAGAGCGGTCCAATCAAAGCCAAGCTGGTCTTCAGAATCAACGTAGAAGCGGTATACGATTTGAGGAATCAGGTAACTCCCAGCTAACGAAGTTAGTTTCTCGCAGAGATTTCGCACCCTCATGCGAGCAGCCTGAGACGAACGGAGATCGGAAGCCAGGGGCATCGCGGTTAACACGACGGCGTAGAACCTCGATTTTTTCTCAAGATGAAGAAAGGTGTGAAATTCTCACACGACCCCTTTAAGTTACATTCCTAATAGTATAAATAAAGACTCTGAAAAACTGCATTTTATCATTCGTTTTGACAGATTTTAAGAAGCACTACCTATAGCAGAACCCTGCTAGATTCCCTCTGGATCTTTCGGATACATCTATTATAGTGAATTCTTTTCTGTGCAGACGAATGATCACTAAACCTGGCATCCAAGCAATTAAATATAGACAGAGTTCTACCAAACACAGTCGATAACTCCAGTGACTTATGAACATTTTAAAATTAAACTTGTGGTGACTCGTTATGAGTCTCGCTCTCTGAATTTTACATGAGATTTAAGCAACCCAAGAAATCCTGATTCATAAAGTCTTTTGAAGTTAAACTGGAGCAGAACAGTTGCCAGTCAATATTTTATTTAATGCTCTATTTGTGAAAGAGAACACAGATTTACCTGAACACTGTCTGCCTAGTATTCTCATCGGATTTTACCCCCCCCCCCTATCCCGAAGAAGAACTTACCTCAGTGTTTTAGTCTGTGACATTATGCCAAAAAGAAAGTTATCACCACCAGCTGTGCGAATCTTAGGAACCACACCATCCCTCACACCTAGCAAAGTGCCTGTGCCATTCATTAGGAACTTCATCAAATAAACAAACAGTACCGTTAGACTTCAACGTCTAGCGATTTCGAGACACTTTGTTAACTTCAACAACCCGCTAATCTGGGGCTGTACACGGAAGCAAATACATTTACCTAAGCCAATGTTTAGTGCTGTTTTTTGGTGTAATTCCTATGAAGGGTCAGAAGCCACGATTCGGTACGTCTGTGAGCGTGACTGTGTGTAGGCCTTCACAAGCGTGTTTTTTTTTAATGAAAGGAGATTTGATCTTGCTACCATTTAATTAGTTCGTCCTAGCATTGATTTTGTACTGTATTCATTGCATGGGATTTCTCCTAGAGGGATTTATTAACTGTGTTTATTTCCCCCTCCCGTAAATCTGTAGAATACAGGGAAAACATTTGAGACCCCTAGTTTTTTTCTCTATCCCCCTTATTACTGTAACCCCTCGTCCCATAGTACTAAATTTACCGTCGGGTTAAATTGCCTATCTCTGACTGATCACCCCCCCCCCCCTTTCTTTGTGACCGGGCTTTTATTGTTAAATTCAAGCGGGAAAGGTGTATTGGATACTTCTCCTCCAAAACCCCTCCCCACCGTGTCATTTGTAGGCTTGTAACCTTTGATTTCTGCATGTAAATTGATAATTGTTTGTGAAGTGATTTTATGCTAAATAAAAGTAATAAAACTTTTAGCATTTGTGTCGGCTGGCCCAAAACCCACATAACTTTATCAGCGTTTCAATCTAACACACCGGCGACTATCATATCTCAGTTGCTCACCGCAGGCCAGGATGACCGGGTAACAAACCGGTGACTATTATCTGCAAGGAGTGTCACAAATGTTTGAACATACAAACTACTTGCTCTACAAGCAGAAAATTAACGAAGAAAGAAAGAAAGAAAAGTGCGATAATTGACAGCACATAATAAAAATATGTACCACAAATGTACCCATACTGCCGCAGAGAAACAAAGATCGATAGGGGCCGCCCCGTTTTGTCACACCTGGCAACATTTCAAAATTAGGAAACCTACCCACCGAAAAAATAAATTCTAGAGTTTGTGGTTCCTGTATACACACACTGGGATCCTCGCCGTGCCATGGAGGTCGTGCACTGTGTTGATATCCTCCTTGTATGACCTAAGGGAGGAGATTGGAGAACTGATGGAGTTGTCCGTGTTCAATGGAATTTGTCCTTAAAACCAAACCTCTAATTATGCGCTATCAGCTCATTGTCTTCTCCATTCCTCCATTTATGTACTAGATTATTTTCTCTATGTGGATTTTGGTCTCCCTATCTTTCTCTTAAAAACATATAGAAATAGTGGTGCTTAGCTGGCTGGGAGGATAGTGTGATTCGCTTCCATAGCTAGGCGGGGGTGCCGCACGGAAGGTCCTGGGTTCGATTCCCCGGTAAGCCACTCACGTCTGTTGTTTTTCTGTTGTCTAGTTTTCTACTTCTTTATTATTCACAAGTGCCTGAAAACATACCTTTATGTGTGTATAATATTTATTTTCTATTTCTCTTACTCTGAAGGCTTCACAACAATCACTGTCTTGTCATGCTGTCAATTGGTTTGTCTCAATGTTTGTCTTATCCAGCGCCAGCAACGTCTGTTCTCCTCAAAATTTGTTCTAATGGTATGTGGATCAGAAAAAACAATAATTACTCTGCGATTGTTTCAGAATCATTGTAGATCATTAATCCTTCCAAGATATGATTACAGTATTGTTAAGTGTACACGCGTCCTTCGAGTTATGCTAATTCCGTGCGATCTCGCTAATATGTGAGAGACCAAAATCTCCCGGCTGCTCGTTATGTGCGAGAAAATTTCGCTGTTTTTGCGATTCCATGCGGTGGAGTTCAAAGTGATTGGACGCCCACACACTTGCTGAATTCACGTGACAGTATGCGCGCTATCACGTTTCACGCTGGAATTGTCCCGTTGCAGTGATGCCACTTTATGTTAATTTCACACTAAATTGGAAAACAAGGCTGTGTGGGATGCGGCGTTGTTCACAAGAACAAGGTGTCAGTATACCCGACATTATTATGTGGCCAGTTTTGTGATCTGTTACTATTTGTGAGAATTTATGGTTTGTGGGTCCATAATTGCCAATTCGAATATTTAAGAGTGGCATCATTATCCCGCTGGTACTATTTAGCTTCACAGTAGTGATTGTGCTGTGCGGATCTGTATTGTTGTGCGCTGTGGAAATATCAGTCCCCATTCTGTATATTGCAAATCGCTCATTTCAGTAAGAGTTTAGTCATAAAATGATAATAAATAAACCCGCCCTATTGTGCCTGACGGTGATCCTCTCACACGCCAGCATAGCGCTGAATTTTGTGCAGTGCTAAAGCCTATAGAACGATCCCACGGTCAAAATCTAACACGCGTTTTAGTTTTGGTTTCGAAAACGTACTACCAACATTTAACATTTTGCCAGATCTGCTGCATACACACTGCAGCCAAGACTTATAATTAACGATTTTGCGGAAGTGTGCCGCAAAATAACTATCTGAATTAACGTATTCTGTCAACTTTAACGCAAAATTTAGTAGTAATCCTTACATTTTTTGGTAGTGTTACACGATGCAATACAAATTATTAACGCCAATTCTTAACCCGCCACGCCAACACCCCGCTTCGCTTGACACATTCTGCCATGCATATATACACGCTGCGACAAAGCCAACAGAAGCAAACACGCAGACAATTTTATTTCTTCTCGCGGTAGTATTTCTGACGTCACTAAAACAAGTAGTAATTTGAAAAATACATGCTAGCGAGAGGGGAAGATTGCCGTCTTGTGTAAAATTTTATTTGACGATGGACTATGACAAAAATTGAAAATCTAAACCAATATGAATCTGACCATAAAAATCATATGGTAGTATAGTTTAAAGTGCACTGAGCAAGAATCTGTTTTAAATAATATGATTGTCCCAGTATTAGCCAAGTTATTGAGAAAATACTAAATGTCTACGGACGCACGACCAGACAGACTGTTGTTCCTGCTTGTTTTTCATAACGTTAGTGGGGACACCGGCTTAGAAGGGAGGCATTGAGGTAAATTCAAATTCGCTTGGGTAACAAGAGTATAGGAGGGAAAAGGGGAGAGGTAGGAAAATTGTTACCGAAAACGAAACATCTTTTTGTATTGGCATAACTAAAGCAGACTGGCCAATCGACTACCAGACGCAGAGTATGTTTGGAATTGTTTTTGTTTTTCAAAAACTGCATTTGAAATCTGGTAGTCGCAAGCTTTCGATTGGCCAGTGCTAGTAAATATTAGCAAAAAGCTTTCACTATTCATTGCCAGTTGAACAATATTTTTCATTCAGATACGCTGAGAACAGCTGTGATAAATTTAAAATTAAATAACTAAATAAGTATTTCACAGTCTGGACGGAGCAGAAGAAACGGAGGCCATTTCTTTGCAAGTCAGCGTCATTTGTTTATATTTCTTGATTTGTGGTAAGAATGCTTTATGAATTCATATGTTTAATCCCATTACCAAAGTTAGATACTGCTATTGGGAAAAAGTGAAGGACGTGCCGGAAGCAGACATTGTTGAGTCCTCACTTTGAAATGTATCTAACTGATGTATGTTGTCATGATTATGTTTGAATATTATTGTATTAGAGTATATTAGTAAGCCTCCGTGTTCAAGGAACACTGTTCAACATGCCTGAAGGCTTTATATTTAAAAAGAAAAAGAAGAGAAAAATCATATAAAAGGAAATGTGGTTACCCCACATTATATTATTGAGGAAAACTATGTAAATGTACAGTGACGTATCTGCCATAGGGACCTGAGGTGTGGTCACAGCAAGGTGGGAGTCATTAAAAACTAGGGGCGAGTGCACCTGAAATGCACGTGAGGCTGACCCCATATCTCCGTGGGGAAATAAATAATATCAAAAGTGATCAGATATAAAAGGCCAGGGTGTCCTTTTGTTGCAGAGGTTTTGTTTCCTGTTGCCAGCTGGTAACAGGAAACCTGAGGAGTGACGATAACGCCAAGAAGACTCCGGAAATTCATGTATGCTGTCAAGAGATAACAGCAGGAGCTTGAGCGTGTGATGTGATATCGATATTTCTGCAACTACACACTATCTTATCATCCAACAAGAAACCCCAGGTGATATATTAAGGACCTGGGTATATCTGACAGTTTCGTTTTAAATAAACACTGGTATTTCAAATCATACTCAGGAAGTTTGTGGGGTATGACGATAATACAGCCCCTCATACACAGTGACTCTCCCTCTTAGATGAATAAAGTGTAAGCTGTGAACATTCCAACAGGAAAGACAGATATTAACTTTGTAGTTATTTGGGCAGATTGTCCACACATTTTTAGTTAATTTTTTCTGTAAACTATCTTGTCCTCATTTTCAAAGACCTGTCCAAACGATATGACTGGACAGGCAAAATAAATTGTACAAAAAATTATCAAATTTAAAGAAAAACTTAACCACAGGTTTTTATTCACTTCCTCATAGAAACTTAAAGTGTTTTTGTGTTGTGTACCATCATTTCATTTCTCTCCTGTCGTGAGAAATTCTAATCCACATATATAAATTAAAAAGTAAATGTAAAGCCTAACAAATAAATTCTATAAAAGGAAGAAGAATGGTAAAGAACAGTGCTGTCACAATAACAGTACTCGAAATCCCCTTTGTTTTATGCTTCGTCTGCAAATTGTAACGTTTCCACGTTAAATATAAGCCACTGCATAATACAAGCGTTTCCACAACACATTAAAACGGGTATTGCATTTCTAAGAAAAAACATTGAGAGGCACACTGCGTATGACCTAAATTAATTACACTACGAATGGACAGATGGATGTAGGATGGAAAGAAGGGAGGGCTGAAAATCAGGAACGCATGCAACACTAAACACGCGTCTCGCTATTAATGCCACCCCCAACAAGCGTAACGCGATATACAATTACTACTATCACGCGTGTAAGGCCACATGCACTAACTTTTTTTCAGACGGACAGTGATAAAAACACTACCCTTCCCAGAGTTTGGTTTTAAAAAACCTGGAAAACGCTTATTAGGAAAGATGACATTAGATGGATTTACGTTTGAAAACATGACAGTACCCAGACACCACATGGGGATTGAAGTGAACAGGAGGTGGTAGAAAATGCACATTTTGAACGCAGCCACCTAGCTCCCTTAGATTGAGATATTTGGATTCCTTAGGGCTTGCTGACACAGAATATGTTAAGTGTTACGCAAATAGTCCAGGAATTAATAAATTATAGGCAAAAGAAAATAATGAGGGTGTCAGACAACCTAAAAACTCGGAGTCGCTCAGTGGCAGAATTTTAAACCACCATTGTACGGAAATAGGCCACAAGTTACATTTGAATTGATTGGATGGAATGATATGTAAGGCTAAACACGATTAGTCGGACTATAAATGCTATCTTTTGTTGTCAAGGGAGACGGAAGTAAGAGTACTTTTTTTCAAACGATGGGGTAGAAATGGCCTGATTGGTTAGGTCTGTTAATATAGTTAATTGATAGCGTTAGTTCGAGACCACTAGTTCAAATAAGCTTGATAAAGCAACAGTGCGTTGAAGCCAGCTCATATTTTTGCTAAATAAAAGCCTGGAACATAAGCAGATGGGAATTTGTGCCAGTATTTGTGCCTACATTCAGTGCTAGTCAACGTATCTGTGTTTATTTCCTTGAATTTTGGTAGGTTGAAATATTTGATCTCTTTTTAATGAAAATTGAATGTACATTGATAATTTATGTCTGTATATATGTGCAGTTCAGTAGCGAACATGAGACAAGGCCTATATCTATATATATATTGCTCCAACCTGAACAGAAGGTGTCGGAGAAAAGTCAAACTACATGGAATTACCACATAGTACACTGACACCTACCTTATGACATGGAAGGAATTATAGCTGAAAGTGCAGAGGCGTAGTAACCGTTAGGGAGGTTAATACTGGAGTAAGCTGCTTCAGAAGAAGATAGCAGTTAAACTAAAGCTCTGAACTCTGTGTTTGTGATGTATTGTGCTCAGTCTAGCCAGATAGTATAAATTGGTTCTGAAGTAGGAGGTACATCCTTCTTGTTTCAGGGACTGTGGTCCTAGTTATTGAAGCCGCACCTGGTCTGAGCGTTTGCTGAATCCAGAGGCTACAACATACTCTTTGGTCCCTGTAGTAACCAGTGAGGTGTCTTCAGAAACAGTGAATAGTCGAGCAGAGGAGTCCTTGCCTGCCGCCATCACGAAAGTTAAGCCCACTGTGGCCAAAAGAGCTCAACACTATGTACCCCTCGTAAATGACACTAACTTAATTAAAGAGGGGCAATTAATTGTTTTAATGTTCGGAACTGAGACCATCTCCAATACTAGTTCCAAACATACACAAGCACATGCAGTCATGATGTCTAATAAGAATCTATCTTGAAGAACAAAACCAGTATTACCTCATATTACCACATCACAACTCACACACATAGATTACTAATATTGTATGTCAATGCAAAGACCACATTTATATCTGTGTACATAATATTTGTAATTACATGTTATTATATTGCCTGGTTCACTGTGTAGTTGAATCAGGATCACTATTGTAGAAAAATCAATACATCTGTATATATCTGAAATTTATCATTGAATCTTTTAAGATAGTCTTCTAGAGTGTTGACTGTTTGTGAGTGTCACAGTATTGTCAAGTATGGTGGAATAATTAAATTGTTTATCTGTTTGTTGTTGTGGTGACTTACACTTCATCATTTGCATAACCCTAGACATATAACGTTGCCAACACAATATTCCAGAATAATTCTGACTGAGATATAAATATGTGGCAGTAAGTAAGGTTATCTGTAAAACACTACACATATTAGATACAGATACCTTCACAGCTGATCTCAGTCAGTACACTAAGTCCCTATAAATATTTATATCATCCCACTTTACCACATATATTGGGGTCCGGTCCGGGATATTGAATCCTTTACTAGTATAAATATTGGGGGTAATTCACTTCAGGGAATATAAAAAGTTAAAAGGTATCCTTGGGTGGAATTAAATAAGGTTGAGCTCTTGGTGCCTGTTTTGTCCATTGGATATATAATTACAGATTATATTGTTTAGTTAGATATTTTATTTAATTACCTGATATAAAATGGCGGACCTGGCCAAATTTCGATCTGCGGCTGTACAGACTGCAAAAGAGTTGGGATTAGATGGGCAAGTTATGATTACCTATGTCACTACTGAATGTGACAAATTTATTGAACGGGAAGAAAGAAGATTAGAAAAAGAGGCCGAAAGAAGGTTAGAGGCTGAAAAAGAAATTAAGAGGTTGCAGATTGAGGCTGACAAAGAGGCTAAAGCATTGGAGGCTGATAGGGAGATTAAGAGGCTCCAAGTAGAAGAACAAAAGGCAGAAAGGGAAGAGAAGAGATTAGCTGCAGAAAGGGAAGAGAAGAGATTAGCTGCAGAAAGGGAAGAGAAGAGATTAGCTGCAGAAAGGGAAGCAGAAAAGGAGGAGAAGAGATTACAAAGGGAACATGAGCTACGACTAAGGGAGTTTGAGTTTCAGGGCCATGCTCCTGAAAATGGTGCCAGTCCCTTTGCCTCTGATGCTACTGCTACTCAGGGAGCCTCAACCTCAGCTATGAACTTTCATTTAGATCATTTTGTTGAGAAAGACGATGATATTGAGAGCTATATAAATAGATACGAATTATTAGCTACCACATATGGGTTAGAGAGAGAAAGGTGGAGCTTAAAGTTATCTCAAGGACTTCGGGGGGCAGCTTATGAAGTTTTTGCCAAAATGCACAGAGATGATCAGGAAAATTATGACATGCTAAAGCAGGCTCTTTTGTTAAGATATGAAAAGAACGCAGAATTTTACAGAAAAAAATTTAGGAATGCTAAACTACTGTCAGGTGAAACCTATCACCAGTTCTCTGCACGGATAGAGACATACTTGGAGAAATGGACTTCTCTGGGGAAAACCCAAGATCTTAAGGAAATGGTCCTTATAGAACAATTAAGAGAGTCCATGGCTCCAGACCTGAGAAAGTTTCTCATGGAACAAGGTGCAGAGAGACTGGGTGAGTTGCTAAATGTTGCAGAAAGGTATCAAGCGGCCCAAGCAGAAGTATCAGGTAATAAAAAGAAACAGGTGGATAATTTTAGGGCACCACAGAACTTTAATAAATTTGATCATAGGGATCAAAACAAAGGTAAGCACCAATTTGATAGGCCACGGTATGAAAATAAAAATAAAAACCCACAATTCGATGAAAGGAAATATGATGAAAGAAAATCTTTCAACCAAGGAAAAAGGTGGTGTAAGAATTGTCAGATGAACAATCATGACACTGACCGTTGCAGAAGGAAACCTGTGTATATGGCCACCCTTCAGGTCAGGTCGACCTCAAGACAGGAGGAGGATATTATGTTGGATACCACTCCAGAAGAGATGAGGAAGGCACAGGCTGGGGATAAGACCCTCAAGCCTTGTTTCAGGAAATTGTCAACTTGTCATACAACTCCAGGCAAGGGAGATTTTTACATGAAAAACAAGTTGATGTATAGGAAGGCCGGAACTAGATCCCATGGTCACGGACAGCTGGTTCTTCCAAAAAGATATAGGACAGAATTAATAAGGAGCCTACATGTGAAACCAGATGGGGACCATGAGAAAATAGGTACCATCATCCAAAAGGTGGCTCACAATTATTATTGGCCCAAAGCAAGATGGGACATTGAGAATTTTGTAGAAAGGTGTAGCATAGCACATGAGGGAACACCCACAAGTGGGAACATTGATCAGGACCTGGACACGCCAAGGGGCAAAATTAGGCCTGAAAATAAAAAGAAATATAAATTTGATAAAGTGGACCAAATGAAATGGGAAGCCCCTTTTCACGGACAAGCTTCACTTAACTGTTTTACAATGGCCACTATGCGGAAAGTGCAAAAGGATGTCTTACCCCAGGATAAGCCGAAAATCCCTCAATCGGACTTAAACAAACTGGAGGAAGAGGATGTAGAGAGGAAATCTCTCATCAAGAATTTTAAGTGGGGAGAAAGCCCCAGGAAAAGAATTGGTAGCGGTCGTTTTGTGAATGATAATTCAGGGAAGAAAAATCATCACTATAGCGCTTCCAGTGGAAGAAACCATACCGGTGCATGGACAAATAGGTCCACACAATTACAGGTCCATATGTAACGCTGTTAAGAACGTGGACGGATGAAAAAGCAGAGGAAAATATTACATCCTCATACCAATATGTAAATGAGCTGACCACTCGTTTAAAAACTGGCTGGAAACTTGCCAATGAAAATTTGAAACAAGCCAGGAAGAAACATGCTGCTTATTATAACAGGAAGGCAAAAGACAGAGATTTGGCTGTGGGAGAGAAGGTACTGCTTCTTTTACCCGGAAATCAGAATAAGTTACAAATTGGATGGCAAGGTCCATATACAGTTCTAGAGAAGGTGTCTAGAACCAATTATAAGATAGATAAGAAGGGGAAAGAAAAAATCTATCATGTGAATCTCCTGAAGAAATATTTGGAAAGAGAACATCAGGAAGAGACACACTTGCTAACCTTGTCCATTGCAATGCAGATGAAGAAGGAACCACTTTCATCATTTGAATATCCATTACACCCCTGTGAGACAGCGGCACAGGTGAAAATCAGTACGCATTTAACGAAAAATCAGAAGAAGAGAGTGCAACAGGTTCTAGATAATCATACAGAGGTGTTAACAGATCGACCGGGGCATACAAACTTATTGGAATATGATATGAAACTGATAGACCCCACACCTGTCTGTATGAAGCCTTATTCGATTCCTTTTGCTAAGGAGAAAGCTTTGAAGGAAGAGATAGACTATTTGTTGAAGGAAGGAATTATTTCACACAGTGAATCTTCGTATAGTTCCAGTGTTGTACTTTAAAGGAAACCCTCTGGAGAACATAGACTCTGTATAGATTACAGGAGACTGAATGCTATTACAGAAGGACAGGTGGATCCATTGCCGGATACAAATCAGTTGTTTGCCAGGCTAAATAAAGCTAAGTATTTCTCAAAGGTGGATTTGAGTAAAGGATACTATCAAATTCCAGTAAAGCCTGAGGTTAGACCATATCTAGCTTTTAGTACCTCAGAAGGACACTATGAGTTTAACAGATTGCCATTTGGATTGAAGAATGCACCTAGTGTCTTCTCTAGAATGATGAGAAAATTATTGGACCCTCTGAATAACCCATGCATTACAAATTTCATGGATGATATCCTTATAGCAACAGAAACCTTTGAGGAACACATTGACTCTCTGAACATGCTGTTTAATCGACTTAGGGAAGCGAATTTACCAGCCCGACCAACCAAATGTTGCGTTGGATGTAAAGAATTGGAATTCCTGGGACACACAGTTTATCAGGGAAATATGACCCCTGACCCAAAGAATTTGGAGAAACTAAAGAAAGCCCCGAGACCACAAACCAAGAAAGACGTGAGATCCTTTGTCTTATTATGTGGTTTCTACCAAAAGTATATCAAAAACTTTAATTCCATATGTGCACCGTTAACTGATTTGACACGTAAAGGAAACCCAGATCGAATTACATGGACACCACAATGTGAAATGGCTTACCAAGAATTGAAGGAAAAGCTCACAAGTAAACCTATTTTGAAACTACCTGACTTAAGTCAGGAATTTGTAGTAAGAACGGATGCCAGTAATATTGGGTTAGGTGCAACTCTGCTACAGAAATCAGATGCATTGGATGGGGAATTAAGCCCAGTGGCATATGCTAGCAGAAAGTTGAATAAAGCTGAAACCAACTACTCAACTAGCGAAAAAGAATGTCTTGCAGTAATATGGGCAATAAAGAAATTCAATATTTATCTGTATGGGAAGGCATTTAAGTTGCAAACGGATCACAAACCCTTGTCGTTTCTAGCACAAGCTAGGCATGAGAACACTAGATTACTCCGTTGGTCATTATTGCTACAGCCATTTGAGTTTAGCATAGAGTATATAAGTGGAAAAACAAATCTGGGAGCGGATTTTTTAAGCCGCCATCCGTGTGATGAGAATCACCGTAAGCCCCAGAAAGAATAAATTTCTCTATGTGTATATAGAATTATAGACTGACATATAACGTCTGTTTTAAGAGGGGAGGATTTGTCGTGAGAAATTCTAATCCACATATATAAATTAAAAAGTAAATGTAAAGCCTAACACATAAATTCAATAAAAGGAAAGAGAAATGGTTAAAGACCCGTGCTTTCAAATATTTATATCATCCCACTTTACCACATCCCCTAGACACTAGGTACATCATACACCAGACACTAGAGCCAAAATAGTGACCGTGTGAGATCTAGGCAGGTAGCGTTAGGTTCCCTGCACATAATTCATCATCATTATTTATAGAGTCAGGGGCCTACATGTGCTTGACCTCACACGGTAAATACATACACGGATTTCATTCTTTTAAGATACCATCATAACCTCCCCAGCAAAATCTAACTTTGCTACGTAAATTGGTAGGCTTGTCCGGGCATTTGTATTTCTCTTAGTACTACATACATTGGGGTCTGGGTCTTAGCATAAACAACATTCTATTGTCCCAGGGAATCCCCATAATCATTATTGCCCAAGATCTGGGAAGTCAAGAAACTGTCAGAACCCAGATTTACTTACTTACTTAGTCGTTCCCCTTCTACCGTGAGGTGTAGAGGTTTGGAAGAGAGAGTGCCAGACCATTCTATCAGCTGTCTTCTTCCTGGCCTGGTTCCATTCTAGTCCTCGGTCCTTCAAAGATTGTCTAATGTTGTCCTCCCAGCGGACTCTGGGTCGTCCTGGAGGTCTGGATCCCTGGCTCTTTGTTTCCCATGCTTGTCGTGGTAGCCAATCTTCTCCCATTCTGCAGACATGGCCAAACCATCTTAGTTGGGACTGTTCTATTTGGGTCTGCAGCGGATGGGATTTTAGGCCTTGACGGATCGTCTGGTTGCGGACCATGTCTCTTCTTGTTACTTCAACCACTTTCCTCAGATACCTCATTTCTGAGGTTTGGATCTGGCTTTTGTGGGTTGTAGTCATTGCCCACGACTCGCATCCATATGTCAAGACTGGGACATAGGTGGAGCGGTATACAGCCATCTTCGTTTTCTTACCAACCTCTTTCTTGCTGAGGAATCCACGATTTATGGCCTGAAATGTCTCACAGCCGCTGCTTTTCGAGTGGCCAACTCTTCTTTGATGCCTCCCTTTAGGTCTATAATAGCTCCGAGATATTTAAAGTGGTCGACTTGCTCCAGGACCTGTTCTCCCAACTTAATTTGATGTTTTCTTTCTTCTCGTGATATCACCATGGATTTTGTTTTAGAGCTGCTTATGACCATCCCTCTCTTCTCCAGCTCTTCCTTCCAGACTTGCAGGTTAGATTGGAGATGTGCCTCTGATTTAGCAATCAGGGCAACATCATCAGCAAATGTCAGCTCCGAAATATAGACCTGTCTCATCTTCCAGTACCCCACTGAATACTTTCTTGTTCTCTCCTTACATGCCTTGATGACATCGTCCATAAGGAGTATGAAGAGGTAAGGTGATAGGATATCACCTTGTCTTACACCACTGGTGGTCCTGAACTCTTCTGACTTATGGTTTGCTGTCCTCACATAATTTCTGCAAGACTTGTAGAAGCTCTGTATAGCATGAATCAGAGGTGCTGGAATATTCTTCCTTGCCAAACAGTCCCAAAGTTTGCTCCAGGGGACCCTGTCAAACGCCTTTTCCAGATCTATGAAACAAAGATGGATCTCACTCTTATACTCAAGGGCCTTTTCACTCAGCTGTCTGAGTGTGAAAATGAGGTCTGGAGTACTTCGGTTTGCTCGGAATCCGCACTGGACCTCATCCAATTGTGGCTCAGCTAGGCGTCGGAGTCTCTGCTCTAGGATTCTAGAGTAGATTTTACCAGGGACACCGAGAAGGGATATGCCTCTATGGTTTCCACATTGTCGATTGTCACCCTTTTTGAAAATTGGTGTTATGACGGCAATCTCCCAATCCTTTGGTATGGTCTTGTTGCACCATGCTGCCTGTAGGACCTTTAAGAGTAATAGGTCGCCTGATGCTCCCATGTACTTAACCATTTCTGGTGTTATACCATCATGCCCTGCTGCTTTGCCCATCTTGATTTTCTCTAGTGCTGCCCTCAGTTCTTCCATCTTTATGTCATCTTCACCATCATTGGTTTTCTCTTCTGTGCTAGTGGTTATCATTTCTGATGCTTCACCATGCTCACCATCCAGGAGTTCTGAGAAATATTCTTTCCATCTTTCCATTACTTCCTTCGGGGCAGTAAGCAATTTGCCTTGTTTGTCCTTTATAAATTTGAGAGGGCATTGTTTTTCTTTCCTCATGTTCTTTAGGGTCTTATAGAACAATTTCTGGTTTTCTTGTGCATCTTTTTCTAGCTTTTCTCCAAATTCTTCCCAGGACTTCTGTTTTGCTGCTAGCACTTTGTTCTTTGCTTCTGTTCTGAGTGTCACATATTCTCTATATTTTTCCATTTGTCCTGTTGTGGTTTTAGCTCCTAAGTATTGTTTCCATGCCATTTTCTTCTCTCTTATTTTCTCTTTGACTTCCTCTGTCCACCAAGGTGTCCTCTTTCTCTGGTTTCCAAGTCGGACTTCACCGCATGCTTCTGCAGCAGCTGTCTTTATGATATCCTTGAATTTATTCCAGAGGGTTTCCAAGTCATCAGGTCGTTCTTCTGTGTTGCTCACTGCTGTAGCAATAAGCCCCTGATATCTGGTCTTAATTTCTGGCTCTCTCAGCTTGTAGGTCCTAATGCTCATTTCTCCTGCTCGTTTACTTGGTTTCTTGCGTGATGTTGGGCAGTTCCTAGGCTGAGCAACTCTTTCAGTTGTTCGTTTGATTGTTAGCAGCTAGTGATCACTTCCAATCTCTGGCCCCCTCCAGACTCTTGCATCTCGGACATATCTGAATGGGCTTCTCCGAACAATGGCATAGTCGATCACTGACTTCTCATTCTTGGTTGGTTCACATCTAGTGTATGCATGTATACGCTTATGGGGGAACTTTGTGTTTGTAATGATCAGATTCTGTTCACTGCAGAATCTAAGGAGTCGCTTTCCATTGTCATTGAGAGTATCTTCTCCATATCTTCCGATAACTCCACCCCATCTAGCATGGTCATTTCCAACTCTGGCATTAAAATCTCCGAGCATAATAACTTCATCTAGGCAGTCATCCACTGTCCTTTGAAGCAGCTCGAAGAATTCCTCCTTGACCTCTGCTCTCTCATCCTCATTTGGCCCATACACTATTGTCATGAAATATTCTAATCCACATATATAAATTATTAGGTAAATATGAAGCCTAACAAATAAAATTAATAAAGAGAAGAGCAATGGAAAAATAACAGTGCTGTCACAAAGAATGTACTCGAAATCCCCCTTGTTTTCTGCTTCGTCTGCAAATTGTAACGCTTTCACGTTGATAGTAAAGCTTACTGTATTATTACCCGCCTTCTTCAATGAAACGTGTGCTGTATTTCTTGGAAAAGCATTGAGACGTACTGCGTAATGACCTAAATTAACCCTAACATTAATTATACTGCGTTACCAAAACGAACGAACAGATGGACTAAAGGGATAAAAAGAGAAGGGAGAGGCAGAAAGCCGAACACTAAACCCGCTTCGCGCGATACACAATTACTACCATCACGCGTGTAAGTCTACATGCACTAATTTTTTTTCAGACGGACAGTGATAAAATACACTACCCTTTCCCAGAGTTAGGTTTATAAATCATAACAGACTCTTATTAGAAAAGACAACATTATATGGGTTTACGTTTGAACACATAACAGTACCCAGACAGCACATCTTCTAAACAGGAGATAGAAGAAATTGCATATTTTGAACGCAGCCACGTAGCTCCTTTAAATTAGTATTTTTGGGTTCCTTAGGGTTTGCTGACAAATAATATGTAAAACGTTACGCAAATAGTCCAGGAATTAATAAATTATACCCAAAATAAAATATTGGGGGTGCCTGACAGCATAAAATCATTTCTGCTCATAAAATTTTTTTTATAACGTGTTTGAAAAAACCTTACGTTACATAAATAGCCTACCATGTAAACTCCAAATTGATTGGAGCGCAACAAATGAAAGCCTAACCACGATTGGTCGGGCTATAAATACTATCTTGGTTGTTGGGGGAGACGGGAAAAGATAACATTTTTTTCAAACACTTGTCGAAACGTGGCTCATTGGCCAGTCTCGCTGATATACACACTTGGGAGCGTTAGTTCGAGACCACTAATTCAAATAAGCTTGATAAAGCGACAGTACGTTGAAGCTAGCTCACATTTTTGCTAAAATAAAAGCCTGGAACATAGGCAGAACGGAATTTGTGCCAGTTTGTGCCAGAATTCATTGCTAATCAACGTATCTGTGTTTATTTCCATGAAATTGTGGTAAGCTTGAACCATTCAGTATCTTTTAATGAAAAATTGAATGTGAATTGTTGATTTATGCCTGTATATATATGTGTAGTTCAGTGGCAAACGTGAGGTAAAGCCTATAATGCTCCAGCCTGAACAGAGGGTGTCGGAGAGAAGTAAAACGGCATGGAATGGCCAAATAGTACACTGACACCTGGATGATGGACTAGAAAGAAATAATGCTGGAAGTGCAGAGGCGTAGTAACCATTAAGAAGGGTAATACTGGAATAAAGTATTTCAAATGAAGCTGACTGTTGGCCTAACGCTCTGAACGCAATGTTTGTGCTGTATTGTGATCAGTGTAAAAGAGAATATAAATTAGTTATGAAGTAGAAGGTACATCCTTCTTGATTTCAGGGACAGTGGTCTTGATGGTAGTGAGCAGCACCTGGTCAGAGATTTGCTGAATCCAGAGTCGGACAGCATACTCCTTGGTCTTTTTAGCTATCAGGGAGGTGTCTCCTGAGCCCAGAGGAGAATTCGAGCAGAGGAGTCCTTTCCTGCCGCCATCACGCCAGATAAGCGAATTGGCCAGCTGAGCTCAACATTATGTCCCCTCATCTTGAAATAACTTTATAAAAATACTATTCAGAGGGGAATTTACTTGTCTTAAAATCAGGAACTGTGAACATCTACAATAATGGTCCCTAAAGACAAACTATTGAAGTCATGATGACAAATACCAACAGAGCTTGAACAAAACAAAAACCAGTATTACCTCATTTTACCACTACACAAATGACACACATAGAACATTGGTAATAATATATGTCACTACAATATTCATATTAAATACATTCTGTACATAACTTGTAATTTAAATTGATTGTGATTCCTGGTTCCCTTGTAGTTGAATCAGGACACATATTCATTCATGCCAGTAATGAATACATATTGTTATTTGAAACGTTACTAGTGACTTCTTTAAGATATTCTCATAGAGTGTTATATGTATGTGAGTGTCACAGTGTTGTTAAGAGTAGTGGATTAAATTAAATTGTTTATCTGTCTGTTGTTGTGACTTACACTTCACCATACACATACCCTAGACACATAACGTAGCATCACACTATTCCAGAATAATTCTGACTGAGATATATAGATATGTGGTAGCAAGTAAGGTTATATATATAATATACTACTCTTATTAGATATATATATTTACCTTCACAGCTGATCTCAGTCAGTACACTAAGTCCCCTATAAATATTTATAACATCCCACTTCACCACATATATTGGGGGCTCGTCGGGGATTTTGAATCTTTAACTATTAAAAATATTGGGGGTAATTCACTTCAGGGAATATAAGAATTAAAAGGTATCCTTGGGTGGAATTAAATAAGGTTGAGCTCACGGTGCCTGTTTTGTCCATTAGAGATTGAATTGTTGGTTAGACATTGTATTATGTTACCTGATAGACAATGGCGGACCTGGCCAAATTTCGATCTGCTGCGGTTCAGACTGCAAAAGAGTTAGGATTAGATGGGCAAGTTATGGTTGCCTATGTCACAACGGAATGTGACAAATTTATTGAACGCGAAGAAAGAAGATTAGAAAAAGAAGCCGAAAGAAAGTTAGAGGCTGAGACTAAGAGGTTGCAAGCTGAGGCTGAGACTAAGAGGTTGCAGATTGAGGCTGAGGCTAAGAAATTGGAAGCAGAAAGAGAAGACAAAAGATTAGCAGCAGAAGAGAAGAAATTAGCTGCAGAAAGGGAAGCCGAGGAAAGAAGACAAGCTGCAGAAGAAAGAAGATTGACTGCAGAGAGGGAAGCAGAAAAGGAGGAGAAAAGATTACAAAGGGAACATGAATTACGACTAAGGGAGTTTGAGTTTCAAGGCCATGCTCCTGAAAATGGTGCCAGTCCCTTTGCCTCTGATGCTACGGTTACTCAAGGAGCCTCAATCTCAGCTATGAATTTTCATTTAGATCATTTTGTTGAGAAAGACGATGATATTGAGAGCTATATAAATAGGTACGAACTATTAGCTACCACGTATGGGTTAGAGAGAGAAAGGTGGAGCTTAAAGTTATCTCAGGGACTTCGTGGGGCAGCTTATGAAGTTTTTGCAAAAATGAGCAGAGGTGATCAGGAAAATTATGACATGCTAAAGCAGGCTCTTTTGTTAAGGTATGAAAAGAATGCAGAGTTTTACAGGAAAAAATTTAGGAATGCTAAACTACTGTCAGGTGAAACCTATCACCAGTTCTCTGCACGAATAGAGACATACTTGGAGAAATGGACTCTCTGGGGAAAACCCAAGATCTTAAGGAAATGGTCCTTATAGAGCAATTAAGAGAGTCCATGGCTCCAGACCTGAGAAAGTTTCTCATGGAACAAGGTGCAGAGAGGCTGGGTGAGTTGCTAAATGTTGCTGAAAGGTATCAAGCAGCTCAAGCAGAGGTAACAGGTAATAAAAAGAAACAGGTGGACAACTTTAGGGCACCACAGAACTTTAATAAATTTGATCCTAAGGATCAAAATAAAGGTAAGCACCAATTTGATAGGCCACGGTATGAAAATAAAAATAAATTCCCACAATTCGATGAAAGGAAATATGATGAAAGAAAATCTTTCAACCAAGGAAAAAGGTGGTGTAAGAATTGTCAGATGGACAATCATGACACTGACCGGTGCAGAAGGAAACCTGTGTATATGGCAACCCTTCAGGTCAGGTCGACCTCAAGACAGGAGGAGGATATTATGTTGGATACCACTCCAGAAGAGATGAGGAAGGCACAGGCGGGGGATAAAACACTCAAGCCTTGTTTCAGAAAATTGTCAACTTGTCATACAACTCCAGGCAAGGGAGATTTTTACATGAAAAACAAGTTGATGTATAGGAAGGCTGGAACTAGATCCAATGGTCACGGACAGCTGGTTCTTCCAAAAAGATACAGGACAGAATTAATAAGGAGCCTACATGTGAAACCAGATGGGGACCATGAGAAGATAGGTACCATCATTCAAAAGGTGGCTCACAATTATTATTGGCCCAAAGCAAGATGGGACATTGAAAATTTTGTAGAAAGGTGTAGCATAGCACATGAGGGAACCCCCACAAGTGGGAACATGGATCAGGACCTGGACACGCCCCGGAGCAAAATTAGGCCTGATAATAAAAGGAGAAATAGATTTGATAAAGTGGACCAAATGGAATGGGAAGCCCCTTTTCACGGACAAGCTTCACTTAACTGTTTTACAATGGCCACTATGCGGAGAGTGTAAAAGGATGTCTTACCCCAGGATAAGCCGAAAATCCCTCAATCGGACTTAAACAAACTGGAGGAAGAGGATGTAGAGAGGAAATCTCTCATCAAGAATTTTAAGTGGGGAGGAAGCCACAAAAGAAAAATTGGTAGCGGTCGTTTTGTGAATGATAATTCTGGGAGGAAAAATCATCACTATAAAGCTTCAAGTGGAAGAGACCATACCGGTGCATGGACAAATAGGTCCACACAATTAAAGGTCCATATGTAGCTATGTTAAGAACGTGGACTGATGAAAAGGCAGAGGAAAACATTACATCTTCATACCAGTATGTGAATGAGCTGACCACTCGGTTAAAAACTGGCTGGAAACTTGCCAATGAAAATTTGAAACAAGCCAGGAAGAAACATGCTGCCTATTATAAAAGGAAGGCGAAAGACAGAAATTTGGCTGTGGGAGAGAAGGTACTGCTTCTTTTGCCCGGGAGTCAGAATAAGTTACAAATTGGATGGCAGGGTCCATATACAGTTCTAGAGAAGGTGTCTAGAACAAATTATAAGATAGATAAGAAGGGGAAAGAAAAAATCTATCATGTGAATCTCCTGAAGAAATATTTGGAAAGAGAACATCAGGAAGAGACACACTTGTTGACCTTGTCCATCGCCATGGAGATGAAAAGGAACCACTTTCATCATTTGAATATCCATTACACCCCTGTGAGACAGCAGCACAGGTGAAAATCAGTACACATTTAACGAAAACTCAGAAAGAGAGAGTGCAACAGGTTATAAATAATCATGCAGAGGTGTTAACAGACCGACCAGGGCATACAAACCTATTGGAATATGATATGAAATTAATAGACTCCACACCTGTCTGTATGAAACCATATTCGATTCCGTTTGCTAAGGAAAAAGCTTTGAAGGAAGAGATAGACTATCTGTTGAAGGAAGGAATTATTTCGCACAGTGAGTCTTCGTATAGTTCCGGTGTTGTACTTTTAAGGAAGCCCTCTGGAGAACATAGACTCTGTATAGATTACAGGAGACTGAATGCTATTACAGAAGGACAGGTGGATCCATTGCCGGATACAAATCAGCTGTTTGCCAGACTAAATAAAGCTAAATATTTCTCAAAAGTGGATCTGAGTAAAGGATACTATCAGATTCCAGTAAAGCCTGAGGTTAGACCATACCTAGCTTTTAGTACCTCAGAAGGACACTATGAGTTTAATAGATTGCCATTTGGATTGAAGAATGCGCCTAGTGTCTTCTCTAGAATGATGAGAAAATTATTGGATCCTCTGAATAATCCCTGTATAACAAATTTTATGGATGATATCCTTATAGCAACAGAAACATTTGAGGAACACATTGACTCTCTGAACATGCTGTTTGATCGACTTAGGGAGGCAAATTTAACAGCCCGACCAACCAAATGTTGCGTTGGATGTAAAGAATTGGAATTTTTGGGACACACAGTTTATCAGGGAAACATGACCCCTGACCCAAAGAATTTAGAGAAACTACAGAAAGCCCCGAGACCACAAACCAAGAAGGACGTGAGATCCTTTGTCTCATTATGTGGTTTCTACCAGAAGTATATCAAAAACTTTAATTCCATATGTGCACCTTTAACGGAATTGACACGTAAAGGACTTCCAGATCGCATTACATGGACACCACAATGTGAAATGACTTACCAAGAATTGAAGGAAAAGCTCACAAGTAAACCCATTTTGAAATTACCTGACTTAAGTCAAGAATTCATAGTAAGGACGGATGCAAGTAATATTGGGCTAGGTGCAACTTTACTACAGAAATCAGATGCATTGGATGGGGAATTAAGCCCAGTGGCATATGCTAGCAGAAAGTTGAATAAAGCTGAAATCAACTACTCAACTAGCGAAAAAGAATGTCTTGCAGTAATATGGGCAATAAAGAAATTCAATATTTATCTATATGGGAAGGCATTTAAGTTGCAAACTGACCACAAACCTTTATCGTTTTTAGCACAGGCTAAGCATGAGAACTCTAGGTTACTCCGATGGTCTTTGCTTCTGGCTCCATATAATTTTAGCATTGAATATATATCTGGAAAAACAAATCTGGGAGCGGATTTTTTAAGCCGCCATCCGTGTGATGAGAATCACCGTAAACCCCAGAAATAATAATAAATTTCTCTATGTGTATATAGAATAAAGGACTGACATATAATGTCTGTTTTTAAGAGGGGAAGTGTCATGAAATATTCTAATCCACATATATAAATTATTAGGTAAATATGAAGCCTAACAAATAAAATTAATAAAGAGAAGAGCAATGGAAAAATAACAGTGCTGTCACAAAGAATGTACTCGAAATCCCCCTTGTTTTTCTGCTTCGTCTGCAAATTGTAACGCTTTCACGTTGATAGTAAAGCTTACTGTATTATTACCCGCCTTCTTCAATGAAACGTGTGCTGTATTTCTTGGAAAAGCATTGAGACGTACTGCGTAATGACCTAAATTAACCCTAACATTAATTATACTGCGTTACCAAAACGAACGAACAGATGGACTAAAGGGATAAAAAGAGAAGGGAGAGGCAGAAAGCCGAACACTAAACCCGCTTCGCGCGATACACAATTACTACCATCACGCGTGTAAGTCTACATGCACTAATTTTTTTTCAGACGGACAGTGATAAAATACACTACCCTTTCCCAGAGTTAGGTTTATAAATCATAACAGACTCTTATTAGAAAAGACAACATTATATGGGTTTACGTTTGAACACATAACAGTACCCAGACAGCACATCTTCTAAACAGGAGATAGAAGAAATTGCATATTTTGAACGCAGCCACGTAGCTCCTTTAAATTAGTATTTTTGGGTTCCTTAGGGTTTGCTGACAAATAATATGTAAAACGTTACGCAAATAGTCCAGGAATTAATAAATTATACCCAAAATAAAATATTGGGGGTGCCTGACAGCATAAAATCATTTCTGCTCATAAAATTTTTTTTATAACGTGTTTGAAAAAACCTTACGTTACATAAATAGCCTACCATGTAAACTCCAAATTGATTGGAGCGCAACAAATGAAAGCCTAACCACGATTGGTCGGGCTATAAATACTATCTTGGTTGTTGGGGGAGACGGGAAAAGATAACATTTTTTTCAAACACTTGTCGAAACGTGGCTCATTGGCCAGTCTCGCTGATATACACACTTGGGAGCGTTAGTTCGAGACCACTAATTCAAATAAGCTTGATAAAGCGACAGTACGTTGAAGCTAGCTCACATTTTTGCTAAAATAAAAGCCTGGAACATAGGCAGAACGGAATTTGTGCCAGTTTGTGCCAGAATTCATTGCTAATCAACGTATCTGTGTTTATTTCCATGAAATTGTGGTAAGCTTGAACCATTCAGTATCTTTTAATGAAAAATTGAATGTGAATTGTTGATTTATGCCTGTATATATATGTGTAGTTCAGTGGCAAACGTGAGGTAAAGCCTATAATGCTCCAGCCTGAACAGAGGGTGTCGGAGAGAAGTAAAACGGCATGGAATGGCCAAATAGTACACTGACACCTGGATGATGGACTAGAAAGAAATAATGCTGGAAGTGCAGAGGCGTAGTAACCATTAAGAAGGGTAATACTGGAATAAAGTATTTCAAATGAAGCTGACTGTTGGCCTAACGCTCTGAACGCAATGTTTGTGCTGTATTGTGATCAGTGTAAAAGAGAATATAAATTAGTTATGAAGTAGAAGGTACATCCTTCTTGATTTCAGGGACAGTGGTCTTGATGGTAGTGAGCAGCACCTGGTCAGAGATTTGCTGAATCCAGAGTCGGACAGCATACTCCTTGGTCTTTTTAGCTATCAGGGAGGTGTCTCCTGAGCCCAGAGGAGAATTCGAGCAGAGGAGTCCTTTCCTGCCGCCATCACGCCAGATAAGCGAATTGGCCAGCTGAGCTCAACATTATGTCCCCTCATCTTGAAATAACTTTATAAAAATACTATTCAGAGGGGAATTTACTTGTCTTAAAATCAGGAACTGTGAACATCTACAATAATGGTCCCTAAAGACAAACTATTGAAGTCATGATGACAAATACCAACAGAGCTTGAACAAAACAAAACCAGTATTACCTCATTTTACCACTACACAAATGACACACATAGAACATTGGTAATAATATATGTCACTACAATATTCATATTAAATACATTCTGTACATAACTTGTAATTTAAATTGATTGTGATTCCTGGTTCCCTTGTAGTTGAATCAGGACACATATTCATTCATGCCAGTAATGAATACATATTGTTATTTGAAACGTTACTAGTGACTTCTTTAAGATATTCTCATAGAGTGTTATATGTATGTGAGTGTCACAGTGTTGTTAAGAGTAGTGGATTAAATTAAATTGTTTATCTGTCTGTTGTTGTGACTTACACTTCACCATACACATACCCTAGACACATAACGTAGCATCACACTATTCCAGAATAATTCTGACTGAGATATATAGATATGTGGCAGCAAGTAAGGTTATATATATAATATACTACTCTTATTAGATATATATATACCTTCACAGCTGATCTCAGTCAGTACACTAAGTCCCTTATAAATATCTTTGCATGGTGGACGGGCTGCCTCCTTACGGCCTCCATGCAGGCCGCCCTCCTCCTTTTTCATCCGGGCTTGGGACCAGCATAGGCGGAGTTCAGAACCCAGATTTAATTAGATAAATTTATACTTATTTAGAAAGTTAGTTAGAACATTTTGCATTTATCAGAATGGCAGATCTGGCCAAGTTTCGATCTGCGGCTGTTCAGACTGCCAAAGAAATGAATATGGAGGGTCAAATCTTAATTGACTATGTCACCTCAGAATGTGATAAATTTATTACTACGGAAGAACATAGGTTAGCTGAGGAAAGGAAAATGCAATTAGAAGATGTAAAGGGAGACTAAGAAATTAGAAGCTGATAGGGAGACTGAGATTAAGAGGCTGCAGTTGGAGGAGAAGAAACTTGAGGCTGAGGCAAAGAAACTTGAGGCTGAGGCAAAGAAACTTGAAGCTGAGAAAGAAGAAAGGAGATGGGAGGCGGTACGAGAGAAAGAAGAAAGGAGATTGGAGGCGGAAAGGGAAGATAAAAGATTACAAAGAGAACATGAGATACGACTAAAGGAGTTAGAGCTGCAAGGCCATGCTCCTGAAAATGGAACTAGCCCCTCCACTTCCGACTCAGCTGCAAGCCAGGGGGCCACCTCATCAGCCATGGGGTTCCATTTAGATTACTTTGTAGAAAAGGATGATGACATTGAGTCGTATTTAAGCAGATACGAAATATTAGCCACTACTTATGGGTTAGAAAGAGAAAAATGGGGTGTAAAGTTGTCTCAGGGTCTTCGGGGAACAGCTTATGAAGTGTTTTCCAAAATGAGCAGGGATGACCAAGACAACTACGACATGTTGAAGCAGGCTCTTCTGTTAAGATACGAAAAGAACGGAGAGTTTTATAGAAAGAAATTTAGGAATGCCAGGCTACACTCGGGTGAGACCTATCACCAGTTCTCCGCCCGGTTGGAGACGTATATGGAGAAATGGGCTTCTTTGGGGAAAACCCAAAATCTCAAAGAGATGATACTCACTGAACAGAAGAGAGAGTCCATGGCTCCAGACATGAGAAAATTTCTCATGGAACAGGGCGCGGAGAGACTGGGTGAGATCACAAATGGCGCTGAGAGGTATCAGGCAGCCCAGGCAGAGGTAGCTGGCATCAAGAAGAAACCAGTAGATCAGTATAAGGCTCCTCAAAATTATAATAAATATGACAACAGAAGTAAGCAGAACTTTGATAGGCCTCGAAATGATTTTAAAAATAAAACCTCACATTTCAATGACAGAAAGAATGATGAAAGAAAACCTTTTAACCAAGGAAAGAGGTGGTGTAAACATTGTGGGAAGGACAACCATAACACCGAATTTTGTAAAAGTAAACCTTCTGGATGTGCTGCTATGAGAAGAGGGAACCAGGAAGTAAAGGACAAGCCTGCTGGACAGCAGGAACCTTATCACCCCCCAGTTTGTGTGGATGTTGTATGTAATGAGGTCACCATTAGGTGTCTTTACGATATAGGTCTAGATTTTGATGCTGTCGTGAGCGCGCAGTTGGTGAACCCAGATCAGTATACCACAGAAACAGTGGAGATACAAGGGGCGACAAAGGACCTACCACTCATGAAACTTCCCATTGCGAGGATAACAGTGAAAACTCGCTATGTGGAAGGGATAATCAGAGCAGCAGTGATAGACGCGCCCATCTACCCTCTGATATTGGGGTGTCATTATGTCTACTTGGGAAATCCCAAGAGACCTGTGGTCTTGGCAGCAGTCCAGACCCGATCACAATCCAGAAAGGAAGAAGATGAACCTATAAATACTCATCCAGAGGAGATGAGGAAAGCACAGGCTGAAGATAGGTCACTGAAGCCGTGCTATAAGAAACTCCTAAAGAGCCATATTCCTCCTTATAAAGGAGAATTCTATATGAAGAATAAATTGCTATATAGGAAGGCCGGCACTGGGTCAGCTGGTCACGGATAGCTGGTCCTTCCCAGTTCATATAGGGAAAAGTTAATGGAGTTAGGTCATGCTATCCCCTTCAGTGGTCACATGGGGATTAGCGCAACAGGACAGCGTATAGCTTGTCATTATTTCTGGCCAGGGATAACGGAAGACATAAAGAGATATGTAAAATCCGGTCCCGAATGCCAGAGAGTAGCTCCAAAGCATTGGACTGCTCCAGCAACTCTTGGAGAAATGCCCATTGTCGGAACCCCTTTTGAGAGAGTTGCAGTGGATATTGTGGGACCTCTCTTTCGGACCAAGAGGAGGAAAAGTTACATCCTTACTCTGGTAGACACTTGTTCTATGTGGGGAGAGGCGGTAGCCCTGTCATCAATCGATTTGAAACATGTGGCAGAGGCATTACTTACGATATTCACAAGGTTAGGATTCCCGCATCAAATCTTGACTGATAATGGCTCTCAGTTCAAGGGGAAACTAACAGAAGAGGCTTTCAGGTTGTTCCAAGCCAAGCACTTTCACTGTAGTCCGTATCACCCCCAAGGGAACGGCCAGGTAGAGAGGTTCAATGGGACTCTCATTTCTATCCTGAGAAAGCTGGCACATAAGAAACCTGATACGTGGGACCACCCCTGTTATTTGGGAGGCCAATAAAAGGTCCTTTAGAAGCTTTGTTAAGGACCTGGACAGATGAAAAGGCAGAGGAGACTGTTACCTCATCTTATCAATATGTGAACGAACTGACCACTCGTTTAAAAACTAGTTGGAAACTGGCAAATGATAATTTGAGACAAGCCAGGAAAAAGCATGCTGCTTATTATAATAAAAAAGCTAAGGATAGGGAACTTGCTGTAGGGGAGAAGGTACCTCTTCTATTGCCTGGCAGCAACAATAAACTTCAGATCGGATGGCAAGGGCCATACACAGTTTTGGAAATGGTATCCAGAACAAATTATAAGATAGACAAAAAGGGAAAGGAAAAAGTCTATCATGTGAACTTTTTGAAGAAATATCTGGACAGACAAATCCAGGAAGGAACACACCTATTGGCCTTGTCTATTGCAACCGAAATGAAAAATGACCCTCTCTCCTCATTCGAATATCCACTGAAACCCAGTGAAACGTTTGCACAGGTGAAGATCAGTAATCACCTGACAAAAGGACAGAAGGAAAAGGTTCAACAGGTCCTTGAGAAACATACAGATGTGTTAACGGATAAACCGGGGCACACAAATTTGTTGGAATATGATATGAAACTACTAGACCCAGCACCTATCTGTATGAGGCCCTATTCTATTCCTTTCGCTAAGGAAAAAGTTTTGAAAGAGGAGATTGATTATTTGTTACAAGAAGGGATTATTTCTTACAGTGAGTCTCCTTATAGTTCCTGTGTGGTTTTGTTGCGGAAACCATCGGGAGAACATAGACTGTGCATAGATTACAGGAAACTGAATGCTGTCACAGAAGGTCAGGTGGATCCATTACCTGATACTACTCAACTTTTTTGCCAGGCTGAACAAGGCAAAATATTTTTCTAAGGTGGATCTTAGCAAAGGCTATTACCAAATTCCAGTAAAGCCTGAGGTTCGACCTTATTTAGCCTTTAGCACCTCGGAAGGTCATTATGAGTTCAACATGTTACCGTTTGGGTTGAAAAATGCCCCGAGTGTGTTTTCAAGGATGATGCGAAAATTATTGGATCCCCTGAAAAATCCATGTACATGTATTTCGAATTTTATGGACGATATCCTCATTGCTACGGAAACATTTGAGGAACACGTCACCTCTTTGAATATGCTGTTTGATAGACTCAGAGAGGCTAACTTAACCGCTAGGCCAACAAAATGTTGTATTGGTTGTAAAGAGTTGGAATTCTTGGGACATACTGTACATCAGGGTAGCATGACCCCTGATCCCAAGAATCTGGAAAAATTGAAAAGAGCACCTAGACCACAAACAAAGAAAGATGTGCAATCTTTCGTGTCGTTGTGTGGTTTCTACCAAAAGTACATTGAACATTTTAACTCTATATGTGCTCCTCTGACGGATTTAACTCGCAAAGGTCAACCTGATACAATAAATTGGTCAGCACAGTGTGAAATGGCTTACCAGGAGTTAAAAGAAAAACTCACAAGCAGGCCAGTATTGCAATTGCCTGACTTGAATCAAGAATTTATGGTGAGAAGTGACGCAAACAATGTGGGCCTAGGCGCTACATTGTTGTAAAGGTCCTCCTCACAAGATGGGGAATTGAACCCAGTCGCTTATGCAAGCCGAAAGTTGAACAAGGCGGAAAAAAATTATTCAACAAGTGAAAAGGAATGTCTAGCTTTGATATGGGCTATAAAAAAATTCCAGATTTATTTATATGGCTGGACATTTGTGGTCCAAACGGATCATTCACCACTCGTATTCCTGTCACAGGCCAAGCATGAAAATTCTAGATTATTGAGATCGTCTTTATTATTGCAGCCATACTCATTTCTGATGGAATATATTCCCGGCCCTCGGAACGTAGGTGCAGACTTTCTAAGTAGACATCCTTATGATGAAGATCAGAAAAACGCGTAAAACTTCATTGAGCTAAGTTATCTCGCAGATTATAACCTGCTAATGATTGCATGTTTTAGGATGGGAGGTGTGTAGTAAAATCTGCGAGAATAATCGCTCATTTCAGTAAGCGTTTAGTCATAAAATGATAATAAATAAACCCGCCCTATTTTGTCTGACGGTGATCCTCTCACACGCCAGCATAGCGCTGAATTTTGTGCAGTGCTAAAGCCTATAGAACGATCCCACGGTCAAAATCTAACACGCGTTTTAGTTTCGGTTTCGAAAACGTACTACCAACATTTAACATTTTGCCAGATCTGCTGCATACACACTGCAGCCAAGACTTATAATTAACGATTTTGCGGAAGTGTGCCGCAAAATAACTATCTGAATTAACGTATTCTGTCAACTTTAACGCAAAATGTAGTAGTAATCATTACATTTGTGGTAGTGTTACACGATACAATACAAATTATTAACGCCAATTCTTAACTCGCCACGCCAACACCCCGCTTCGCTTGACACATTCTGCCATGCATATATACACGCTGCGACAAAGCCAACAGAAGCAAACACGCAGACAATTTTATTTCTTCTCGCGGTAGTATTTCTGACATCACTAAAACAAGTAGTAATTTGAAAAATACATGCTAGCGAGAGGGGAAGATTGCCGTCTTGTGTAAAATTTTATTTGACGATGGACTATGACAAAAATTGAAAATCTAAACCAATATGAATCTGACCATAAAAATCATATGGTAGTATAGTTTAAAGTGCACTGAGCAAGAATCTGTTTTAAATAATATGATTGTCCCAGTATTAGCCAAGTTATTGAGAAAATACTAAATGTCTACGGACGCACGACCAGACAGACTGTTGTTCCTGCTTGTTTTTCATAACGTTAGTGGGGACACCGGCTTAGAAGGGAGGCATTGAGGTAAATTCAAATTCGCTTGGGTAATAAGAGTATAGGAGGGAAAAGGGGAGCGGTAGGAAAATTGTTACCGAAAACGAAACATCTTTTTGTATTGGCATAACTAAAGCAGACTGGCCAATCGACTACCAGACGCAGAGTATGTTTGGAATTGTTTTTGTTTTTCAAAAATTGCATTTGAATTCTGGTAGTCGCAAGCTTTCGATTGGCCAGTGCTAGTAAATATTAGCAAAAAGCTTTCACTATTCATTGCCAGTTGAACAATATTTTTCATTCAGATACGCTGAGAACAGCTGTGATAAATTTAAAATTAAATAACTAAATAAGTATTTCACAGTCTGGACGGAGCAGAAGAAACGGAGGCCATTTCTTTGCAAGTCAGCGTCATTTGTTTATATTTCTTGATTTGTGGTAAGAATGCTTTATGAATTCATATGTTTAATCCCATTACCAAAGTTAGATACTGCTATTGGGAAAACGTGAAGGACGTGCCGGAAGCAGACATTGTTGAGTCCTCACTTTGAAATGTATCTAACTGATGTATGTTGTCATGATTATGTTTGAATATTATTGTATTAGAGTATATTAGTAAGCCTCCGTGTTCAAGGAACACTGTTCAACATGCCTGAAGGCTTTATATTTAAAAAGAAAAAGAAGAGAAAAATCATATAAAAGGAAATGTGGTTACCCCACATTATATTATTGAGGAAAACTATGTAAATGTACAGTGGCGTATCTGCCATAGAGACCTGAGGTGTGGTCACAGCAAGGTGGGAGTCATTAAAAACTAGGGGCGAGTGCGCCTGAAATGCACGCGAGGCTGACCCCATTTTTCCGTGGGGAAATAAATAATATCAAAAGTGATCAGATATAAAATGCCAGGGTGTCCTTTTGTTGCAGATTTTTTGTTTCCTGTTGCCAGCTGGTAACAGGAAACCTGAGGAGTGACAATAACGCCAAGAAGACTCCGGAAATTCATGTATGCTGTCAAGAGATAACAGCAGGAGCTTGAGCGTGTGATGTGATATCGATATTTCTGCAACTACACACTATCTTATCATCCAACAAGAAACCCCAGGTGATATATTAAGGACCTGGGTATATCTGACAGTTTCGTTTTAAATAAACACTGGTATTTCAAATCATACTCAGGAAGTTTGTGGGGTATGACGATAATACAGCCCCTCATACACAGTGACTCTCCCTCTTAGATGAATAAAGTGTAAGCTGTGAACATTCCAACAGGAAAGACAGATATTAACTTTGTAGTTATTTGGGCAGATTGTCCACACATTTTTAGTTAATTTTTTCTGTAAACTATCTTGTCCTCATTTTCAAAGACCTGTCCAAACGATATGACTGGACAGGCAAAATAAATTGTACAAAAAATTATCACATTTAAAGAAAAACTTAACCACAGGTTTTTATTCACTTCCTCATAGAAACTTAAAGTGTTTTTGTGTTGTGTACCATCATTTCATTTCTCCCCTAGACACTAGGTACATCATACACCAGACACTAGAGCCAAAATAGTGACCGTGTGAGATCTAGGGAGGTAGCGTTAGGTTCCCTGCACATAATTCATCATCATCATTTATAGAGTCAGGGGCCTACATGTGCTTGACCTCACACGGTAAATACATACACGGATTTCATTCTTTTAGGATACCATCATAACCTCCCCAGCAAAATCTAACTTTGCTACAGGCTGACTCTTTAAAAATAAAATCATTTAAATTATTATTATTTTTTTAAACGAGAAAATAAAACGAAAATTGCAAATTAACGAATTATTTGCTTACCTGTATATGAAGCCGATCGTTTTCCTAAATGTTTTTATTATTTCTTTGAATACAAAAATAAAAATAAAAAACACGCAGTGAACTCCAACTGTAAGTCTACATGATTACAGAAAAAAATTACCTGCAATACACTTTTAACAACAAATGAAATATGTTTTTCGCACAATGCTACAGTGACCATCACTTGCGACAATTACAGTGTGATCTAGCTCAATAGCATACCATTGAAAGTATCGTCAGAGGTCGAGAGACCTTACACCACCTTTAAAAATCCCTAATGACTGCTCTGCATACTGGCTTCACATTCGTTGATTGAAACAGATAAATTCGATTAAAATCACCGCTGTCAATTCATTTGTTATCACAGATATATAATGTTATGACGTACACTCTAGTTATCGTTCATTATCATAGGATATGTGGGTTTAAGTTTTACTGCTGACAAAGCTGCTCCACAATGTCCTCTGTTCTAAGTGTATTCCAGAATTCACACTTTCCTTTTTATTCTACGTATTATAATTTGTCCCTTGTGTAGTTCCCGGAGGTCGCTAAGGAGACAATGAAACAATAGGACTTATGCTTCCTAAGCTATGCCGTAAGAGTCATATAATATGAAAGTTTTATATGAGACGGGCAACCTCATCATGTCAAACACATAGCTGCACAAAGTAATACTGCAAGAACAGATGAATGCTTTTGTTCAAGCGTCAAATTTACAATGGTGGCTCCATGCTTCGTAAGGAGCGGAATGTGGAACGATGATGAGTACTGTTTTTTGTCCAGTGATACTTGGGTCTTCACCCTTTGGATTGTGGTTCTAGTACGTATACCTCGGAGATATTGCGGGTTCGGTTCCAGACCACCACAATAAAGCTAATATCTCAATAAAGCGAGTCATACCCATTTTTGTGTGTTTCCCAGTGCATATACAAGCCTAAAATCATGTTTACACTATGTCTGTTAAGTGCGTAATAGCGCTAGGTCTTAAAAAAAAGTGTATTGTAAAATTTAAAATACTTTATTGCTAAAAAAAAATGCTAATCATCAGCATCTGAACCTTCAGCGAATCGTAATCTTTTTGCTGGTGGAAAGTCAAAATCTATCGGAAGAAGATGACACGTTCTAATAAATAAACATGAATAATGTTAAAAAAAGCGCAGTATCTGCGAAGCGCAATAAAGCGAGGCATACCTCTATAGCAATGAACAGCTAATGCGAGGATAGAAGGAAATAAGTAAATATTTTGTTTTTTTCGTACAGAGAGTCATACACTACGGGTGATATGTGTTAATATTTTATCGTCATTTGTGCTAACGACGGGTTCTTAAAAAAATAGTATAGTTGATGAAGGGAGGATGTCCTGAGTGGCTGCATTCTTCGTACTATGTTCTGACGCCTGATTGGAAGCCGCATGTCTTCAATAGTTGTTGAAGATTCATCTTTCCTATCTAGTCCAGTCTCGTGAATGGCATCAGAATTTGTACTAATCTTTATCCGCCGTCCATTCAGTACAAAACATGTTATGTCCCTGATGACACGTTGCAACCAAAGAGTCAGCGATTTAATACGCCCTAAACGATTCCTAATGCGGGAATCATTTTTTTTTCTATCCACGTTTATGAAGAGTTTTCTCCCTCTGCAAAAAGATTAGATGTTTACCATAGATGTTTACCACATTTAGTCCCAGACATTTCGATTTGTTGACGTCCAATATTTACCAGAGACCTTTTATTTTGAAATTGGAAGAACTGTTTCCACGAATGCCACCAACAAAGTTAAAAACTACTATACTGAGCTCTGTTTTATCTTGATACTGTCGTTTCTTCATTAGTTAGTATATGTTGCCACCTTTCTTAAAAACACATATTCTATTGCTTATTAGATAGCAAGTCGTTTTCAGTATTATACATATACACATACATATTGTCAACAAGAATAACAAAATAACTTTTCAGGACGGCATTTTAATGAAAGAAGACGTTGTTTCTGGTGCTAAGCCAAGTCTGAATGACTTTTCGTAGGAACCAGAGATAATTCATTACTTCTGTTTCCCAAGATGCATATGCTGGCAACAAATTCTTGCCAAGTCCTCGTGTTCTCTGCCAACCGCCCAACGTGTTCTATGTCCTCTCTATTACTTTCATTTCCAAACCAGAGATCATACATTTGTGAAAGGGTGGGCGAGAACGATGTGTGTTGTGATGTGTGATCACTTTGTTGCATTGCGGCCAATTCGCACTCGCACCAGACCCGTACAACAATCAAACTCTTGATTGTAAGGCAGGGGTTGTATGTATTGATGGTTCACATCCCAGTTGGTGACAAAGAGTAAATAAACAAATAAAAGAACATAAAAAAAATACTAAACACCGCGTCAGTGCTCATGAGCTAACTTGTTTACATGTCTTCCTTTACCCCTCTGCATGTCTTCTCCAACATCTTTCCTCTACCGTAGCGGTCAGCGAACTCAACCCCGCTTCTCCTGCGTCAGTTTTTTTTTTCACGCAAAATAAACGCTCAGCAAAGCAATGTCCGCCACCCCAGCGCTAGTCCTGTGGTGACGTGGCTTGCACAGTGATGCGGGCTCGCGTAGTGGTCGGCGCAAGTCCAAGAAGCCATACAATCAGACTGACGAAACGAGAGGAAACTGGGGATCGATATTCTGATCCATCACACATTCATTACCGTTTAGCTCCGCTGTTCTGTCCTTCAGATTCCCAGGGATTCAAGTTATTTACTCTTTTACCCTTGCGGCAATTTGGGGGTGTCGTTTTCGGCTGTCTTATAACCCCAGAGACAACTCAGCGGGCGTAGCTGATGGTCACACTGGACCCTCTCGTTGGTGTGTGTGTGTGCAATACCACGAGAAGGATGGTCCTCTACCCGGCACCATAGGCTTTCAGCAAACGTACGCCAGGTCTTTCTTTATCGTGATATCAGTTCAAGGTTTTTTTCATGTCGTTTTCATAATTCTGTCTCAAGTTCTTTTCTCCATGTGTTTTTTGGGTCTACCTCGGCTGTTTTTACCCTGGAGATTCCAGAACAAGCACTGTCTTGTATTGCTGTTGATATATTTCCTCAGTATGTCCTCTATCAATATCAGCGCCTTATTCGTTATATATTTTATTAAACAGTATTTTGAAGGAGCGAGACGTTTCTCGAAATGGTATGCCCAGTAAACACATTAAAAAGTAAATTATTTCTTTGGAAATCGTATGTGGCAAAATGTCTCTGACACAGTCCTACATGTAAAACCAATGGTCAAAGAAAGCAGCTTGTTTTCCAAGCTATGGTAACGGATATTTAGATAAAAGCTAATCATTGACTTTAATAAAAGATGCTATAAGCTTAACAAAATTGTGCGCGGCATGTTTTTACCAAAGGGCAAACATCTGTAGGGTTAGTTTCATTGATCGTTAATCAAGGAAGTATTGAAATTATTTAATTGGAAATTTCGGAACTGCAAAAAAATCTAATACTCAAGGTTTAAAGTCCAGGAAATTATTTCTTAAAACTAAAAGATCTCATAAATGTCTATTTTTGAAAAGTGCTGCAATGAAATTAAAAACTCGACCTACCGATATGTGTTAATGAGTATTTTCTATAATAAAAATTGTAAAACAAGTACAAATCCAGCCTTTCTGATAGTGACTTTAGTGACAGTTTGAGAACTGCTGTGTCACGTTACGATCCTGACTTTCAGGGATAGATACAGCCAGTATTCACATTAACCGCCTTGTGGCAAGCCGTTTAAAGGAATAGAATGACAGTACAAATAGAATGTATTTGTGGTAGATTATGATTAAGTGATTTCATATATCTTTTTCTTTATCTTCATTTTCTTCTTCTACCCTCTCGGCCACCTGCGCCTGTAGGAATTTAACCCTCCCATATTCAAACCTCTGTCTTTCTTATAACTTAGCAAGCAGTTTATGGCTGTTAGCATTTAATTGCATTCTCTTTGATGCAGGTTTTCGAGCGAGAGGTCCAGCTCACCTGTAATTATCTCGGCCGCGATCATAAAAATCGCCGTAATGAGATCAGTCAGTAATGGAAAGGGGAGACAATTTGTCTAGTACCTTTGCCTGAATTCGTTCGTTGTAAGTTACTTTACAAGATGCGAACCGCCATATCAAAGACTCTCGCTGTAGTAAAATCTGCGAGATAATCGCTCATTTCAGTAAGATTTTAGTCCTATGATAATAAATAACCCCGCCCGTATGTGTCTGACTATAATCATCACACACGCCAGCATCGCGCTGAATTTTGTGCCATGGTAATGCTTAGAAACGATCCCGCCGTATAAACCTACTCGCATTCCTTGTGACGTACTATAAACATTTTTAACATTTTGCCCGATCTGATAGAGACTGCGGCAAGACTTATAATTAACGATCTTCCAGAAATGTGCCGCCAAACTACTGTCTGAATTAACGTAATACTTTTAATTTAACGTCTTTAATTGTAGTGATTCGGACATTTTTTGGTAGTGTAACACGAGACAACAATAATAATTAACGCCAATTCTAACACCCGCCGCGCAAAACCCCGCTTCGCTTGACACGCTGTGGGATTGGCCCGATGATATATACACACAGACAGTTTAAATTCTCGCCGAGTAATGTATTTCTGACGTCACTCAAACAAGTTAGTTATTTGAAAAATAAATGCTAGAGAGAGATGAGAGGGGGAAGATGGCCGCCTTGTGTAAAATTTATATTTTGACGATTGACAATGACAAAATTGAAAATCTAAACCATACTGAAACTGACCATAAAAATCATATGGTAGTATAGCTTAGAGTCCCCTGAGCAAAAATGTGTTTTAAAAAATATGGTAGTCCAAGTATTAGCCAAGTTATTGAGAAAATACTAAATGTCTACGGACGCTTGACCAGACAGACTGTGGTTCCTGCTTGTTTTTTTTCATAACGTTAGTGGGGACGCCAGCTTAGAAAGAGGCATGGTAGTAATTCAAATTCTATTAGTTGGTATAGGAGTGAAAGGGGAGAGATAGGAAAAATGTAACTAAAAACGAAACATCTTTTTCTATTGGGCATAACTAACGCAGACTGACAAATCGACTACCAGACACAGAGTGTGTTTGGAATTTTGTTTTTATTTTTCAAATACTACATTTGAATTCTGGTAGTCGCAAGTTTCCATTGGCCAGTACTAATAGATATTAGCAAAAAGCTTTCAATGCTCATCGCCAGTTGACAAAAACTTTTTCTATCAAATACGCTGAGATCAGCTGTGTTAATTTATAAAATAAAGAATTAATTTGCAGTCTGGGCAGGGCAGAGAAAAACTGATGCCATTCTTTGCAAGTCAGCGTTATTTGTTACTATTTCTTGAAATTGTGGTAAGAATGCTTTATGTATTAATATGTTTATTACAACTGCCAAAGTTAGATACTGCTATTGGGAAAAGTGAAGGACATGCTGGGAGCAGACATTGTTGAGTCCTCACATTGAACAGTATCTAACTGTTGTATATTGACATGATTTTGTTTTAATATTATTGTATTAGAATATGTTAGTAAGCCTCCGTGTTCCATGAACACTGTTCAACATGCCTGGAGCGTTTATAATTAAAAAAAAGAAGAGCAAATCATACAAAAGGAAATGTGGTTACTCCACGTTATTGTATTGAGGAAAATTATGTAAAAGTACAGTGGCGTATCTGCCATAGAGACCTGAGGTGTGGTCACAGCAAGGTGTGAGTCATATAAAATTAGGGGCGAGTGCACCTGTATGCACGCGAGGCTGATCCCATACCACCATATGTAAATAATAATAATAAAGTGTGATCAGATATAAAAAGGCCAGGGTTTCTTTTTATTGCAGAGGTTTTATTTCCTGTTACCAGCCGGTGACAGGAAACCTGATGAGTGAGTGTAACGCCAACAAGTCTCCGGTAAAACGTTTATGCTGTCAGCAGACAGCTGGAGGAGCATGTGCGTGTTGAGATATCTATATTTTCTGCAACGACATACTGAATTATCCTTCTACAAAGAATCCCAGGTGATGTGTTAGCATCTGGGGATATCTGACACTTCAATTATTATAACCTTTGGTATTTTCAATCATACCCAGGATTTTATGGGGGGTGATGAAACTACAGCCCCTCCTAACAAATGACACACACTATTAGATAATAAAGTTGTAATCTGTGAATACACCAACAGGAGAGATAGAATGACTTTATACTTATTGGACAAAGAGTCCACACATTTTAGTTAATCCTTTTTTTATGTAAACTATCTTTTCCTCAATTTCAAAGACCTGTCCAAAAGAGATGGCGGGACAGGCAGATTAAATTGTAAAAAGAAAATATTGAATTTTAAAGAAAAACCTTAACCACTGTTTTCTTCAGTTCCTTATAGTGAATTAAAGTGTTGTGTGTTTATGTACCATCATTTTCATTTCTCCCCTAGACATTAGGTACATCATACACCAGACACTAGAGCCAAAATAGTGACCGTGTGAGATCTAGGGAGGTAGCGTTAGGTTCCCTGCAAATACATCATCATCATTTATTAGAGTCAGGGGCCTACATGTGCTTGACCTCACACGGTTAACACAGACACATATTTCTTTCCTTTTATGTATAACATCATAACCTCCCAAGCAAATTAAACTTGCTCCACTCGCTATAACTCATTTACGACCACTTCTGCAGATGGCGAGAGTGATGCGATAATATATGTAGATTCTATTTCATCTAGATCTTAATATAGACCTGGCTTCGGCATTGGTGCGATAAAAGTTGTTTTATTCACAGAATGAGATAGAATTTATGTAGATTTTTAATAGGTGCCAACATCTGGCAAGAGTCTGCTAGTTACAACTTTCCCTTTGATTCTTTGTGAGTTTCATATATATATATATATATATATATATATATATATATATATATATATATATATATATATATATATATATATATATATATATATATATATATATATATATATATATATATATATATATATATATATATATATATATATATACCAGAGTATTCGAACTCAAATTCATTCAGTACTGCCACAGCTTTAGATATACAGCTATCGCGAGTTCTAAAATCACTGTAAAAGTAGAGTCTTAGTTTCTCGTGGAGAAAATCTTAGAAGTTGCGTGAAGGTAAAATATATATGAGACTAGTATTGTGGAGTGATTAATTGTTAGTTCGAATATTATCCTCACTAGATTTTGTGCAGAGTGATTTACTAGTTTAATCGTCATTATAATTCTTAAAGTTTCTGTGTTACAGTCGATAGCAGAATAAATTACAATTTCTAGCTAAAACTCATTCAGCTATAAATAAATTTAAGTACATTGCTAGTAACCAGTGAGAGAATATATTTAACCATCTAAGTAAATGCACTGATTCATCATGAGTGTTGACGAGATATGTATTTATTTCTAATTTATGATGACTGATTTTTTTAATGACTAGAATTTATTTCACTGGAGTTTTAAACGATAAGACAAGCTCTAAGTTTGCGGTTTATAATTTAAGTTAAATGACCGAAGTGAACATATTCTATTTACGCGTAGGATTTTGTATACTATTAGGGTTGAGTATTCATGTTTTTCTCTTCCTTATACAGTATCTGGGTCAAGCCCAAAACCTACCAGCGGTTTCTGTTTATGTATAGCAGAGAATAACTAGACGAAAAGAACTATTTCTCTGAAATTTATATTGTAACTGGCATTGAGTTCCAGAGTTCTTTTCCAATAATCAAAGTTTTACAGTCGGCCCGTGGTGGCGACTAAATCAATCATTTAACATAATCAAACCTGTAACATTTCTTGTATAACAACCACTGTGTTGAGAAGAAGATAAATCCTGAACAGAGTTATTTACCTGCAACTCGAGGTAACAATCGATTATTTCAAGCTACTGTACCCTTGTGAACATTAGACATCTTAATTATTTTACCACCTGAACAAAAATTGAAGTGACATTTATCAGCATCCTACGTACCATAGTGAAGCTATCGTTTCCAAGATTTGAATTTATTAGCCTTGGAGAAGCTGGGGCTTGTTTCGCCAAAACACACCATTGCATGGGCTGTATGTTCCTTAAACAATTGTTCCAGATGTGTTGAGAGTGCCTATTAGGTAAGAACGCATGTCCTTGTGATCACAAGTGTGTCAGAGCGAGTAAATGCAGGGATGATATAATTCTTTGATTCTATAATCCATATATCCATTTTTTTTCTTCTTAAAGATTACATATGCTATCTATTTCAGAGTAGATTACAGGGAAAAACCTCTGTTATTTACGGTGGAGAGAAATCCTAGACCATAGTTGTCAAGTGCTTGCTGTGTGTACACATTGACAAATATGTATTACATACACAGGGAGCGACAAACATGGCTCGTTTTCACAGCAAATTGTTAATTCACTAAACTCCAACACGTAAATACGATATCCGACGACTTTATGTCACAAACTTGAGTATAACACAATAACACAGGCAGACTGCCGCTTCGGCCATAAATCATCACATAAGAAAAGCACAATATATGATGTGCATAATTAGAACAGCATCTCATGGAAAGAATTTCACAATATCTTAAATATATTTCCTAATTTTCTTCAACCAGTTCGCCTTCACTCTCCACGTAATCTCTCCTCGCTCTAATCTCTGTCTCGAATCCCCTTTTTACCCCTGACCCTTTTCACACCTGACCAGTCTTCACCACGACTTCGTTCACAACAACTCAGTCATGCCCGTGAACTCGACATTAGCGCTTACTGCTACTAATGCATTCATGCTCGCAGCCAAACTTAACATTCACTCACTTCAACTCACAACTTACATAAACATATCTAGTTCCCACCGGAGCATGAGTACTGACATTCATTCTATAAACCGTTCGTGACATCCACCCCTCCCTCTCCAAGTGAAAAACATAGTTTTTCACTGGATGGGTGGTAGATATCAGGAAACCAACCATCCAAAACCTCTGATTACATATGTGGGCAAAATCTATAGCATCAGTGTGAAAATATGCCATCTACAAATAATCAATAATAACATTCTGGAGAACACAAAAATAAAATTAAAAAAAAAATTTACAATAGAACCGAGTTGCTAGAAAAATACAACAGCAACTATATGGCAAAAATCATGCATCTCTAATTACACACAAAATTAAAGGTGATACATTACATCAATTTCACCAAATTCTACTATACCGGAGAATATCTATTCTATAACCCTGTGCTGGATACACAACATATGATAAGAACTTAGCTTACACAAAAATCATGCAGAATACAGTTGACACAACATTACTCATGTCCAAGTATCAAATACTACATAGAAATGGTGGTTAAAAGAGAAACACACCCATTTACTACAAGCAAGTGTTCATAATCTAGATAACGAATCTGCAAGAACATTTAATTTACCCTGAATAGGAAAAACAGTGAAGTTGTACTGTTGTAACAACAACGACCACCTTGTTAAACGGGAATTTGGTGATCTAGATGACTTAAGAAAAGTCAAAGGACAATGGTCCGTTTCTAGTACAAAATGAGATCCTAACAAATACCTAGAGAGTTTGGAAACAGCTCAAATAATGGCTAAACACTCTCTCTCTATAGTGGCATATCGCGTTTCAGCCGGAAGCAACTTCCTGCTGACATACATGACAGGATGTAGAAACCCATCATGTTCTTGCATAAGAGACGCACCAATGCCCACTGCAGAAGCATCAGTCCTCAGTACAAAAGGCTTAGCCAAGTCTGGCAGTAGAAGAATGGGCTCGCTGGAGAATACAGCTTTGATGTTCCTCAGTGCTCTATCACACTCTTCAGTCCAGACCACTCTGTTTGGCGTGCCCTTTTTAGTGAGTGATGTTAGAGCTGATGACAATTTTGGGGGACTCGTAAATGGAAGAGAGGACCCACCCCTAATTTTCTGCAGAATTTCTGACAATTTCGCCGTCTCGTGAATTGTTGTTGCAAAATTACATCAAGCGGAACAGAGAACTAGGCCTATTTGTTTGAATCAGGTCACAAGAACTTAATGTGCAAAACTGAAGTCTTCATTTCAGTGATAGTCAGCAATGGTATAGCTGCAGAAGGACTGAATATTTAAGAACGAAAAATAGTTTAATCACTGGAGGAGAGGCGAAGGGACAGTTTTGACGAAATCGACAGTGTTATTTTGGAAAGTAGCACGAAGAATGAAAAGGCGGTAATCAGTCTTGTTTACCTCGGCGCACTGTTATTATGTTATTCCGCTCCGTGATGAGTGTGCTGATCTGTTGTCAATTTATCTGTGCTGTGTAGTTCGGCATGACTGTTGACACCGGAAAAATTGTCTGCTGGGTCTTGTGATGGAATAACAAGGCCATTGTTTTGATGGTGATCGGCTGAAATCGTAACATCTTGCCTGGAGATGGTGTAAGCAGTGAGAGACGCATTTTCCTTTTCTGCCCCTTGTATCAGTACTGAAGAAGATCCAGGTTCACCATGTACGGAGGTGCACGTAGGAGCTGAGTTCGATTTGACTGTGCTGTGTTGCAGCGTGAAGTGTGTTGTTTGTGGTGTCCATCATTGGGCTGTAACACCAGGACTCCAAGCCTGCGCCTATCTCAAGTGGAGCAGCGGACACAGGAAATTGTTAAGTTAAGTTTATTATTAATTTTGTAAATTTCAAGTCTTCTGTTTATTTGACTTGTGCGTCTGTATATTTTCTGTATATATATATAGGCTATACTTCTTTTAATTAATTTATTTGATTATTTATTTCTTCCTTGATAAGGTTATTGCCCGGAACTATTAGGTTTTTTTTATTTTTTATTAATTCCATTCTTTCTTCAATAGCATTTTTGCAGATTAATTAACGTTATATTGGAACCCTATGATCTGTCATATTTAAAGGCGTACTAAACTTAGTTTATTTTGATATTAGTTCCTTTTAGGACAACAATTTTGCTGCGTCATATCTAGACTTCCTTCTGTCTATTACTTCTACAGTGTACTCGAAACTTATGTTATTTTTATATTAGCTCTTGTTATTAGTTAAGTATTCATATATTCATTCCTGTTTGCCCGTGCTGCAGGGTGCACGAGTAGAGCTCTTGGGTTACTTCACTGTCCAGTGTTTTGTTTTTGTTTCGTTCATATTGTGTGGTAGTATTTAATTTCAATTTCTGTATAAGGGTGATTTTGAGTGGTGAGCACAATCCATCTTTCTTCATTGAAGAAATTTGCCTTGTGTCGTCTTTAATAGGTTTTGTGAGACAAATTGCGCTGTAGGGAACCCAATCTGTCTAAGATTTGGGGAGTTGTGAAGCCTCGTGTAATTTGTGGAACAATTGTTGGCGTTAGTTGTTTGCGTTTAGTTTGTTTACTTATTGTCTTGTATAATAGTCTTTCTTTCGTGTAATGAATGCATTAGTAGCAGTAAGCGCTAATGTCGAGTTCACGGGCATGACTGAGTTGTTGTGAACGAAGTCGTGGTGAAGACTGGTCAGGTGTGAAAAGGGTCAGGGGTAAAAAGGGGATTCGAGACAGAGATTAGAGCGAGGAGAGATTACGTGGAGAGTGAAGGCGAACTGGTTGAAGAAAATTAGGAAATATATTTAAGATATTGTGAAATTCTTTCCATGAGATGCTGTTCTAATTATGCACATCATATATTGTGCTTTTCTTATGTGATGATTTATGGCCGAAGCGGCAGTCTGCCTGTGTTATTGTGTTATACTCAAGTTTGTGACAATAGTGTATAAATCTGTGACTCTTTGGACGAATAACTTCTCTTATAACGGGATCTTGGTTCAACAGAGCGGGAAAGGATTACACCTATGGGTCAACTCTGTTATTGATTCCTTAACCTACGTTTATTTGTGTATTGATTTGATAGTCTAAATTTGTTTACTGTGTTGTGAAATTCTTTATGATAAATAAAATTTACATAAACTTATTCAAGTGTGTCGGTCAGCCCGTCCAAAAATATCTATATTCCATTGTTATAGTTTTCACGTGTGTACGTCAAACTGTCGTCACTTATGTGTGTGTGTGTGTCTGTGAGTGGGTGATATAGTACATCTATATAACTGAGTAATCTGTCTGACAAATACTTTTGTTGTTGTAGAGATAGGCTGAGCGAGAGGATTTCCTCGAGTCTCAGGGACAGAATTACCTAGGTTCCACTATCTCACTCGTGAAAATCTATTTCTTATATTATCTCCCACTGAGCTATCACCTGTTCTATTTCTGTTCAGAAAGGACCAACCCAAATCTTAATTCCCCTATCACTAATCTACGACAGTATTAAAGAACGTATCAAATCTTTCCCTGAATGACCCACTGAATATGGCTCGTAATATTGTGCGAAGGTTTCCTTAATAGTGAGTTTCAAGAAGAAAGATAGGGAAGAAAATACTGCAACTTAAATTCCTCCTGCATAAGAGAGAAACAGTTATAATTTTAAGAGGGGTTTAACGAACGAACGAAATCTTTATTTCATCAGGGTAAAGAAATAGGCATAATCTTTTTCTTGCACAATCTTTGTTGAGCTCCCACTACCTTCACAGTTATTATCGTGACACTAACGCTTCTGCTCCATTGTGAGCACAGCAATCTAAGAAGTGTATAAAAAATGTACATCCTAAACAGTGGTGAATCTAATAATCTAGTAACCATGGCTAACGTTCCTGTTACGCCTGCCGTAATATAATGATAGGCGATGCACTAAATTCCCCTTTTATTCTTACAAATTACGTCCGGTAACATTAGTCGAGTTTCCTAATATGCAATAAAGTAATGCGATGTCGGCAAAGTACATCGACTTATATACCATACGTTATTGCGGCATAACACCTGTACCACATGTAAGCATCAATTATACCACAACGGTTATAAAATCACAAGTCATATATGAATTATACATAATATACAAAAGGAAAATAAAACAGAAACTTACCCACTCAGCAAGAGTTCTTTCTAATGACTGACCCAGAGAGTTAGTAAATGCTTTCTGTTACTTTTTCCTATAATTTGAATTGACCCAAGACTTGGCAAAGCAATAATGAAGAATGAGAATTTTGTCTCCCAATATAAAGAGTATGTCAACAAAGAATTTCGCTATTAATTAAGTTGCCATCTGTTAGAGTTTTACATTTCGTGAGACTGAATCAGACCTATCATTATTCTAGTGAAGAGTGTAAGATTTACGATTTAAAGTTAAGAAGATACTACTTTTAATTAGTACATCTGCAGGTCTCCGAGAGAATTTATGGGTACGGGCATTCGTTTACCCTAAAAAAAGTCATTACATTAACTGAGCGGTAACAGTACTCTTTTGCAACAGACATAAATATCTAGGGGCGTAACCAGGTGTCATGCGACTGAACTAGGTGCGGGGTTGTTTTCTTTTCCCAGGACGAAAAAGGCATCGAGTTTGTTAAACGCCTCTTTGTGAAAAGAAGACGTTAGTGTAAGTGTACTATGCCCAGTGTAGTTCTCGGGGTCTCTGAAGATATCAATAAAGAATATGGCTACTGCATCCTCAGACATGTTGCACAAGACGACTTATATAAGGTTTTGCATGGGGCTGGCAAAATCACTATGTAAATACATTTCCACAGAAACCACTACTTCAAAAGCATGTACCTTCTTTGTGCAGGTTTCCTGCGGCACTAACTGCAGTCGAAGCCCCATTTTACGCAAAGAACGCAAAGGATAACATGATGAATATCTTCTACATGTGTCAATTCAGTTTTCTTAAAGTCTAAATTGTTAAAGATAAGTCTACATGTACATATCTTTAATACTTAACACTGAAACATTTTAAGTATAATATTTAATGAAATGAAAATTACTGATAAAATAATTATACATCTTAATATGTTTACATTAAAAATAAACATTAACGTAATCTATTTGATGTAAGATACATTATTATTGTTACTTAGAGCTGTAGAATATTATATTAAACAAATTAACGTAATCAGACCTAAAGGTCTTTTATATTTCTTCATGCGCCCTAATATAACCGACAAGGTTGAACGGGGCATGCCTCGCCAAAACGAGGCACAATTCTATTTAATAAAAAGAAACAAACTGTAGTATACATTAGAGGTGGGCAAATCGAGACAGTCCGTTGTTTCGAGACAGTCGGCTCAGTGATTCAAACTGTGTCGACGCACTGTGTCGACACAACGGCACAGCGGCTCTTTTGCCCGTATCGGGGAGAAAGAAGTCTCTTATAGACAGTACCGGGGCGGGTATACATGAACTGTGTGAGACAATTTCCTCTGTTTTTACTGTCGTGTGTGAAAATCTGTGGCGTTTCGTGTGACGACAATTCAATATTTTTACACAAGTCTTCATTATGATGAAATAAAACGTAGATATGATGATAGCTGCAGTATATGGGAAAATAATAAAAAACAACAATAATAATAACAGTAATAATAACACATGATATCAAACTAGAGTAAGCTAGTTTTGGTAGACAATGATTCAAATCCACACCGAGTACACAGATATCAGCAGAGCTAATAAAGTGTCCATTACATTTATACGAACACACGGACACTTTCAACTTTAACATAGCGCCTAAAACATTGACAACTGCAGCACTGACACAATTTCCAGTGTCTATAACTTCTCAGCAAAAATAATATCACTTGTAAAATCAAGTCATCATAACACATCCCTGAAAAATATGACATGTTTGATATTCCACACTAATGTTCCGAACGGTTTATTCGAGGCAGACACGAACTGAAACTGTGTCCATGTATCGAATCTGTCGGACTGTCATACTCGGTGCTGTTTCGAAGCATTGTTTGACACATACACACAGTAGCCATCTCTACTCTGCAAAACAACGAGGCAGACAGGAACCGACACTGTATCGACACGGCAAGAAGGCTCTGTATCGACTCGTTCGGGTACGATACTGTTTCGAAGCATTGTTTCGACACATACACACAGTAGCCATCTCTAGTATACATTTCGTTTTCTTTGCCTTATCCTTCAAATTGCGTCATATTTTATTTACCTTTTTATGTACGATACAAAATAGCAGATGACTGTTCCTATCTTGAATATTGTCGCAATCAAACTTAAGTCTTTGCTCATGATATTGCCGTTCAGTATCCTTTCTTTTTACTTTTATGTAAACAGAGGTCTGGCCATTGTTGAAATAATTAGTGTTAAATTAATATCTTATTACACAAACAAAATTTAAAACCGCCAATAAACAGACGTTACAAGAGACAAGAAAAACTGCCGTCTGCTATAAAATCACGCGCTGAATAAACCGGATCTCATGATGACTTGCAATGTTAATGTGTTGTAGCATTAAAAAGGTAAATGTAGTCGCATAACAGATACTACCATAGGGGAATGTAGTGTTAGAGATTTCACCATACTAGGTCCAGCATCGAGAGGTGGGGGTGACCTGTTACCTTCCTCGCTGCCTTTTCCTTCCATAACTCAAAGTCAGGTACCCATTTACAGCTGGGTAGACTGGAGCGTGGCGGTACTGTAATTCCAACCCGGTACCTTTGTAGCGACAGACCAGCGCTCTCTGTCAATCTGATTGGTTATACAGGGTGTTCCACGAAAAAGCGGCCCGTGACGTCATGGTTATGGCAATAATGTACGTTATTAAGAAAGGAAAACTGGCTACTTTCACTTTGTGAATGGGGCCGCCTTTTCGTGGAATACCCTGTAGCATTATATCTGATAAAATGACCATAATTTGCCTTTATTGTGTGGTTTCTTTCACATAAATCAATTGGACGGGAGTGAAGTAATAGCAGGTTAAAAATATAAAGTTTTATAAACTTTAGACGTCATATAACGAAACATAACTCTGCTTCATTCACTAAACTGAACGCTGATGCTATGGAAACGTTCATCCTAAATATATAGCGCTTACTACCAAATATAGTTCTATCCATAGGCGTGCACCAGCGAAGTGGTTCTAAAATTTTTTATGCGCCTTGAGTACTATGAATTCTGACAACCCCTGCCATGGTTTATTCCACACACCCCCTCCCAAACTGAACCAAACGAGCTATTGACAGTCGTTAGACCGCTGGCCTCTCGCGGCAAAAGTATCGAGTTCGAAACACGGTAGCATCACAATCCAGGTAACCCAGCTGTAAACGGGTACCTGGCTCTGCTCTTGAGTTAAAGAAGGCAAAAGCAGCGAGGAAGGGTGCTGGTCAGCCCACCTCTCGAAGCTGGACTTAGTGTAGTTAGTATAGCGAATTCTCAAACATTTCCCTCCCCTACCGCAGTGTTTGCTATGGGACTACCTTTACCTTACTGAACCACGAAACAACCTTCTGGCATTATCATTTTAAAAAACCAACAGGAACAGAAAACAAGTTTAAAATAAACAGCCTGCAGATGAAGAGAGACATCGAGACTTACTTCAAAACTAGTGAACATTCCTTGAGCTGTCCACAGAAAATTCCATTCGTTAGTTCGTGTCTGCAACATATTGTTTGCAGCCATTCTTCAATGACAAGAAATAGCATATAAGTGAGAGACATTTTTCCAGAACATTTCTTTTAGAGCTAACAAAGTTTGTTTCATCAAGACACCTGTCGCGACAAATCTACTTGCTGAATCACTCTGTATGCAGATTTTTTGTTCTTTAATATCCTAAAGACTCGGAATTTCAATCATGCGACTTCCACTCTCGAAATCTCCATAGCATCGACTTTAGGACTATTCCATTATGCACGTTCGGAGTGACTTGTTTACCTAATAAACGGTCCTCGACTTTGCACTTTGCCAGAACAGTCCCACTGGAACAACGGTTCAACATTATCGATCATGCTAGCGCGAGTCTGCAATGCTGTTCTAGATCTCACGCAAATTTTGAGTAACCTCAGTCGTAAATATTATAAAAGCTCCTTACCCTTAAGTATAGATCATCATTATCATCAATATGTCCCAACTCCTCGTGAATCACACTCCTCAAAATCATGTTCTAACTTCTCGTCCTGTGCCATCATTCATCGTCTTTCAATATGTTCTATACCTTTTATATCTGTCTCAATTTTTTTGGCGCCATTTAAATCTTTTCTATATTTCTTTTGCGCTGAAGATTCCAGAACAAGACCCACTATAAAATACTAGCATCTTGCTGTCTTAATGTGTGCCCTATCCAACTTCGTCTTTTCCTATTCTCCTTTTTAACTGGTGTTTGTCTGCCTCATTGCCAGTACTCAGTCGTCGGGCTTTATGACATTCTCGGCACGTAATAGTGTTACCCCTCTTATGCTCGTCTTACAGGCACTAAGTATAGATCCTAAACTTTTTACAATACTCTAGCTCAGGGAGCCGCGGTAGCGCAATGGTTAGTGCACTGGCTTCCTAGCTCGGTAGTCCATAGTTCGATCCTCAGTTGAGGTGGGATTTTTTAGACCACAAACGGCTCCGGGGTCGACCCAGCCTCATGAATTGGGTACCAGAGCAACTTCTGGGAAGGTTAAGGCGGCCGGCGTGATACTGCCTATATCACCCCTAGTGTGCCGGTGGTCAAGAAAATGTGGGCCTAACACCGTATTCCCAATATGCCTCAGTGGGCGTGTAACGGGATACGTTACATTTACCTTACTCTAGCTCAGGGGCGGATTATCCATTAGGCTAAGTAGGCTGAAGCCTAGGGGCCCGGGGCTCTTGGGGCCCGCACATAAGTTAAAACACTTATGCTAAGGGTCCTCATCATCGCTCTCGAAGCGATCAGACGTGCCACACGCCAGTGACGGTTTTCGGCAAATTCCAGATAAGTTTTTTTTTAATTCTTGTTCATTTATTAAAGTATTAGTTGTGTACAATTAGTATTCGTTAAATTTTAGTTAACTAGTTAAGTATTAACTAGGAGTGGTAATATAAATTCGAAATAATAGGGAAAATTCAATAGATTCGTGCGCCACGTGGTGTTTTCTTTGTTGAAGGTACATCGGCCATGTTGTTTTCCGTACTCATTAGGAGATAGCAATAAGTAGAGTTCATCCTGTAGGCTAACATAATCGTAGATTACTAGCAATGTTATACTATTGATAGGCTTAATTTATATTATTAGTTAAAATCTATAAAACTAGGGAGACTAGAGATAAACATTAATTTCAATCAAGATCAGTCATATAATTAAAATAATAGTAGCAAAATAAATGACAGGGTACTAACACTCATAGGAAAATAAATCAATAAATAGTCATAATGCCACCGATGACCAGGTCGCAGTCCAGGGAAGGAAAAGCGTGGGTCAGGCTTGCTGAAAAGGGTAGAACACGAAACCCGACAGAAATGAACAGGATCACAAGCCCTATAGTCAGAAACACAGAAATTAAGTTCAAAATAGAGACAATAAAGGAAAATCTGAAAGGAGACTCAGGAATTAAAACTGCAGTAAGCAGAAACAACAAAAACGAAGACGCAGGAACCCGGACAGTTAATGAAACCACAAGCAAAAAAAGTCATGAAACCAGAGGAGGAGAAAACAAAGAAACCAAAAACAGAATTAAAATAACGCAGATAGCTGGACAAGAAGCCACACTGAGAGCTCTCCCGGATGACAAAATCCTGGTCATCCTGGAAATAATAATAGAAAAAAAATATATTGACAAAGTGCAAAAACATAAAAATGGAGTAACAATCGCTGTAAACAACACAGAAAAAAGCAAGGCACTACTACATGAATTAAAGAGCAACCCAAAAGAAGTAAAACTTGCACATGGGATAAAGTTACAGATTGAGTTGATCAAGGAGATACGAAGATTCGTCAACAATGGAGTCGATTCGAACCTATCAGAAGAGGAGATCCGTACTAACATAACAAAAGAAAACCCACAAACAAAGATAGAAAAAGTAGAAAGAATAAAAACCAAAGAGCAAAAGAATACGACAGTGGTAGTGCTAAGTGTAAAGGGCACAGAAATACCCAAGCAGGTCAAACTCCACCAGAGAGCCAAAATGACAGAGATATTCATACCTAGCATTATACAATGCACAAGCTGTCAAGGCTTTAGCCATACGCAACATGTATGTAAAAGAGCGACAAGGTGTAGTTTCTGTGTGGGAGCACACAAGCATGTGGACTGTACAATGGCTAAGGAAGACAAAGATTATAAACGAGAAAACAAAAACAGAAAATGTGCAAACTGCCAGGGTAGCCACAGTGCCAGGTATCAAGGGTGCCCAATCTACCAAGAGACAAAACACATATTAAAAGAATCACTAGAAACAAACAAACCATTCTGTCAAATAAAAGAAAGACAGAAAACAAACAACCATCTCCAAAACTCCCAAGAAAGCATCATTAAGAAACAAATAGAACAAATGGTACTTGTGTCTTTATGCACCCACAGATTAAAATTGTTGAAATTTTGAAGCCAAACGGAGCACCGTACTTTTTCTTACATTTTTCTTTCTTACATTCGCGCGAAAAATGTCATCGCGCGATAAATTTCTCTCACAGTTCGCCAGTGTTCCTCGTGGGGCTACGTTTTTCCTTAGGCTTAGGAGACTGTGTACTCCGATAGGCTTCTATAATGATCTCTTGATCAACCATATCTGGGTATTTAAACTGATAATCGATTTCTGGTTGTCTTCGTGTTCGATATTTGCGGGTGTTCTGATAATATTCTGTGCCATCCGTGTATACCATTTCTCTTTTCGGTGCTTCCAGGTATCCTCCGGGCAATTGTTTAGCTTGTTTTGAACTCTCCGTCTTTCTCCATGGGGGTATTATGGTGTGTCGAAGCACTTGCACTGAACCTCGGGGCGGCGGGGGGTGTATTGTGTTGTCTGACGCGGGGACTGATGGGTATGGTTCTGCGAAGTGATGTTTTGTTTATGAAACCTCTTATCTCGATCAGTCTTACCTCTAGACCTAACGTGCCATGCAGCAGAGTCAATGGGGTGGCGGGGGTGTATTGTGTGGTCTGATGCAGGGGCGGGGATTGATGGGTATGACTCTCGCCTGCATTATGTCGGTCAGTGTTACCTTGTTTAGTTTTGTAGGTGTCTCGTATGGAGTATGATTGTACTTGAGCTATGATAGCACCTCTAGCAATGGTTGTCGTTTTACCAGATGTGTTGACTATTATAACCGGGAAGTCTCTGTTTGTTGTGACTTCTGCTATTCCTTCCGTAATAAATAGCATTGGGTCTTCATTTATATCTTCTCCCGGTATGGGTTCCACGTGAATAATTTGTCCAGGTTTTATATATTGTGACGCTTTGATCCTACCCTTGGCTATGACTAATGAATTTGGTAAGAGGGTAACCGGGGCTGTTAAATGAATGATGCAATATGGATGTCATCTTGGAGTCTACATATTATTCATTCATTCTTATTTTCCGTAGATCAAAATATATCCGGGCTTGGTGTTTTTACAGAAAATCTCTTCCTAGGATAAAATTTCTACTCATGCCTCTAGTGATAACGAATGCACGTGTGATTTTTTGGCTGCCAATCTTAAATGTGACATGGGCAATGCCTAAGGATTTCAATTCTTCCCCAGTTACAGAGGCCATACATGTTCTGGAATGCTGGAACTGTGCGTATTTCTTTATTTGCTTATAAAGTTGTTCCCTTATGAGGCCTACAGATGCTCCTGTATGTTTGTGCGCTCTGTAATTCCTGTTCTCAATGGTGATTAGACAGGAACTTGGGTCGGGATGTATGGTGACTTCATTTTGAGTGCTATTATTGTGAACTAATGGTGGTTCTTTTGTTATTGTGTGGAGTTCATTCAGTTTTCCTCGCTTTTCATATTGTATATGGGACCTATGGTTGGAGCTTTTGTTGTTGCTACCCCTGCTTCGGACACGGCTAGAGATTCCTCCTAACGCGTGCCAAATCCATTTCCCTGCATTGGACGACCTCTGGAGAAACTGTGCTGGGTATTGTGTTTTTGTTGGGCCCAGAAAACTCACAAAACTGCACCATGGTCCTTTTTAGGGCCCACAAAACCCACAAAACTGCACCACGGTCCAGTTTAGGGCCCACAAAACTGCACAACGGTCCTGTTTAGGGCCCACAAAACCAACAAAACTGTATCCTGGCAAGAAATCCTTTATTTGTTTTCGCCGCTGGGTGGAAAGGGCTGGGTGGGGAGGGGGGTCCCCTCGCTACGCACTGATCCTTGTTAAATGTTGACACAATCAGAGCCGGATTAACGTAGTAGCAAAAGTAGCATATGCTACGAGCCCCGCGCTTTTTGGGGCCCCGCGCCAATAAATATGTACATAATTTTTTGGTCATCCTCTAATACTAGCGTTAAACCAATGATCTTGTGATTTATGTCATCTTTAGCGCCTTTTCATTTGATGTCACGAAATTGTGAGAGAAAGAGCATAAGAGGGTGACTTAGTGTGACTCTTCATTATTTTTATCTTAACTGTTTGCGGACGGAAGCATTCATTTTCTTTGGATTTGTTGAAAGGCCGTACACCTTCTTTTCTGCTTCTACCTACCGGTGGGGTCTCCTTTCTACTGCATTATGTGCTGGCGGTACTCATAATAAGTGCCCTTTGTGAAAAGACTGTCAGATACCAGGTGGTCCTCTCGGGCAGATGCAACAAAAGCACTTTTACACAGCTTTTCTGCAATAAAACAAGTCTTGGATGTTATTTCAGATAACAATGATCAGAAGGCAGAGTGTCGTCAACAGGCCCGTGGTCTACTTTCAACCATGATGAAGTTAGAAACAGGAATAATGATCATACTGTGGGATCAAGTATTACAGCGTTTTCAAATGACCAGTGCAATCTTCTGACCAAGATTTGAATACAGCTTGTGCACTCTATGAATCCTTGCGGGGGTATATTCAAGCTATGCGGTCTACTTTTGCAGACATAGAGCAAAAGGCTAAGGATGTGACTGAGTGTGAACATTATCAAGAACAAACTCGAAGAAAACACAAACGAAATCGAGAGTATGGTGATTTAAGTGGTTCCAGCACACTTGATGAATCTCAAACGCCTTCTCAGCAGTTTAAAAGCCGAACAATTCTTGTCCTTATTGATAGCTTGCTCTCTACCTTGTCAAAACGCCAGAAAGCTTATCAAAAGTTGAATGATGTATTTGGATTCCTTCGTCAGTTACAGTCGTTTACACCTGAAGAGGTGGTAACGAGATCATCGAATCTTATTAAATCATATCCGGAAGATCTGGAAGAAAGTCTTTGTGAAGAACTTGTGCATTTTACAGAACGGTTGAAAACTGATCTGGCTTCTCATATTGGCACTTATCTAGACCTTGTAGAGTTACAGTTTTACCGTTGGATAATTGACAATTCTTTGGAGTCTTGTTTTCCAAATGTAGAAATCGCCTTGCGCATCTATTTGTCACGAATGGTAACCAACTGCAGTGGAGAACGATCATTTTCAATACTGAAACATATTAAAAATGAACTAAGGAGCACCATGGGTCAAAAGAGATTGAACAGTCTCACACTAATGAGCATTGAACATAAACTTCTGCGTGACATTGATACATCCCATATCATCAACAAATTTGCTCATGCTAAATGTAGAAACATTAATATTTAAACAATAATGTTGACTGTGTTGTTACTTTTGATAATGATAATTACTATGCAAATTAAAAATGTATGTGTTCAAATATATTTGTGTTGTTTTATTGTTCTTTTTTTAATATAGGGCCCCTTTCTTGACATATGCTACAGACCCCGTACTAGCTTAATCCGGCCGAGCTTGCAAACGGTTTCTGTCTTTTGTTTTTATAACACTAAAAACGTAGGGAGGATCAGAGCAAAATCAAAGCACTTAATACCAAATCGATAACGCAGCTGCGAACCACCTGAAAATTTGCCGCGGGCCGTAAGTTGTCCGCTGACCACGGTTTGGGAACCACAGCTCTAGTTACCCGTTCAACATTTTGAAATTTGTCATACACCGCTTTTTTTTTTAATGTGTTGACTCTATCTCTCTTGTCTCGTTTTACTTTTCTCTGAGTTTGTTTTTTATTAGTTTCATTCTTTCTCCATTTTACTAATTTTTTAATTATCCATGTTAAGTAAAGTTTGCCTAGCTTTGAAAAGGCGCTCACCATTAAACTTTGACAAAATTTTCCCTGTGTGCATTCAGACCCGCTAATATTAGGATGCATGTCAAAGTATACAAGACGTTGTAGCCTGGTAATACCCTCGAAAATCATCAAGTGCTACATATATTCTTCATCATTGTGTAGTTTAGAAACATGGAGAATGAACAAGCAGTTAGAGGAAAGAATTGAGGCATTTGAGATGGGGATATATAGAAGAGTGGGGTGCGTCTCATGGATAGAGAGGAAAACAAATAAAGAGGTCACAGACAACCTACGGATGAAAAGATAATTAATGACGGAGGTTAACATTAGACAGTAAAAAATATGTTGGCCTTGTAAAAAGACACAGCACCTTACTAAAGACCATAATAGAAGGCGGAGTTAAAGGCAAACGTGCAAGAGGAAGACAGCGCTATTAGTGGAAATGTAACATCAAGAGATGGACAAGAAAGAGTCCATCACAATATCAAGAGAAAAGGCAGAAGACGCCTGAGATCCATTGCAGCCGATCTAAGATATTGATATGTCTGATGATGATGAATAGTCTTGTGGTCTTTCCCCCCCCCCCCCCCCCCCCCCCCCCCCCCCCCAAAAAAAAAATTTTTATTGACAATCATCTTAACAAGACAATTTCGAGAACTACACGTTAAATCGTTGAAAGTATTCAAAAAGAGACATGAAAAGAGGTCGTATATCTTTATCATCACTGCCCTACAGATCGCAAAGGAGCATAGACCTTCAAATACGCATGCAAAAGTCCACCTGTACCGCTCTTTACATTTCTTTCTATGCTAATACATTCATGTGCCATGCTATCACTGTATACAACATAGCATGTTTTGCTACGGTTTAACGACGTTCCTTAGACCTAAGGGTCTTTTATATTTGGACATGCGCCCTAATATAACCGACTAGGTTGAACGGGACGCGCCTCGCCAAGACGAGGCAAAAATTTTACATTAAACAAAACAATGTGCCATGATGAAAAATGTGCCATGCTGTCTTTCTATGCTTAATACATTCATGAGCCATGCTGCCACCCCTACCTGCGAAAATGCATAATAGACTAACCCGCCACCCGTATCTGCGAAATAGACTAACCCCGCGCAGGCAAATGTACGGAAGCCGGTGTGGTCATTGAATTTCAGAATGGATGAACAAAGACACAAGAACCGAACAAATAACCAGTGAAGTGAAAGACATAAAGGAAAAAATCCAGAAAGAAGATAAAATTAAAACACTCATAAACAGTAAAGAAGATGAGAACACAGAAGAGACAGAACATAACCTCATCCAAACCAGACAGGTACTAGAAGAAATTAAAACATCACAAAAGGCAATAGAGAGAGCGACCTCCAACAAATAGCAGAGATAAAAGAAGCTAATGAAGAAATCCTTAAAAAATAGAGATAGAAATAGCTATTTTGACAGACGAAAAAAGACAAGAGAATAAAATGATCAAAAAACAGGACAACAAAGAAAATATGGAATAAAAAAATTAAGGAAACAGTGGAACTACTCCTGCCATACCTCGTAGAAAGAGTTCGGAGTAAAATGGTTACTTGGAATGATGAGTTTGTGGAGAACATGAGAGATAGTGAGCAAAAAAAAAAAAAAAAGTAAATCCCTTATCAAAGAACCTAATAAAAACAATAACATAACTGAGCTAACCATACTTAATGGGGACCACAGACTCTAGAGCTACCGAAGTAGTTCAGTGGAACTGTAGGGGTGCAAGGAAGAACCTGCTGTCTCTAATGGGACAGTATAAGGAGGCAAAACCCATCTTTGCAATACAAGAAACCCTCCTGAACCCCAAACAGAAACTGAACTACCAAGGTGTTGCGTATGGTTTTTTACAACATTTCTGGTGTTGCGCATCAAATAGCGCTGAGTTGAGTTTGGGGAAAATATTTGATGATATGTGAATAGTACACTTAGGTGCATTATTCATGCGCGCAGTAAAAAAGGATGACGTAGGAGTTTTTGTGTGTTGAAACAATGACGTGGAGAACAAAAATGGACCCAAGAAATAAACAAGACGCGAACAGCCTTGTGTGTGCTGGTTTGCTTGAAAACCCACAGAAAAGGGTTATATTGATTCGTGCCATGAATGGGAATGTATACCAGGATGAGTACTATTAATAATGTATAATGTGATGCTTATGCATTTTTTAGACTGGCAGGTCTATACACCGTAAAAATCGGAGTCTTAAAGATCCTGCCTGCTCTGTCGCTAATGTGTACTGACTTTTGGGGGAATTCATGTTAATGAAGTTAAATGAGTTTGAACAGAAGGTACGGGAGAAGGGCACGGATATAATCAATACATAGAGATGAATAGAAGTATTGGGACTAATAAGCAACAATGTATTACCGTCAAGGAGTATAACACTATGTTACGAATAGACAGAATGACATTAACTAAGGACGGTTCATCATGTCTCATGGATCATGAGTTTTCATTAAACTGTGTTGTTAATTTACCGGAACAGCATTGGCTTCTTACCTGGTTATAGTTGAGCTGTTGGGCATATCTGAGACATTACTAATTCGTGATCCCTTGTGAGAGAACACTGCATAAATAATACAGGGACGATACAGTGCAGTTTTTGGCACACCCACGAACAAAACATTCGCGTGACACTTTTGTTGTATACCAATGTTCTAACATTCATATAGACACATATGGGAATAATGATGGTATACATATATCAAATGCAGACAAACTCTTTTAATACACGGGAATAAACGAACGGGCGGACAGTACTTTAACATGGTGGCCAATATAATGTACCTTCCCGTTCTATAAATTCAGATATTTGGAGCTCAATTAATTGCCACGCATATTGGAACAATGACACTTGTTGCAGGCTCAATCAATCGATCGTTATGTCAAAGTCGTAACCTTGACTTAGAAGGTCAACGTTCGTGTGATGTACATATTCAAGTCTCCAGAGAAGTATCATAATTGTGCCGGGGGAATTATGCTACAGTTTTCGATTTCCATTTTCAAGTTCTGCTGTGTACCTGCGGAGGTTACATTGAGTGACGTCATTCGGTAACAGATACTTTCAACCAGAGCAAATTACTGTTCGTTTTGGAGAATTGCTAACTTTGAATTCAGCTGTATGAATTTCATAACCTGTGTTGGATCGAAATATGTACGAGGAGTATTGGGATTCCCTCAGATAAGTAGACATTGTTATTATGGTGTCAGTACCCTGGTTATTATTAGTGAGCCCCTTTCTTTGTCATTTTAACTCGTAAGATGCTGGTTCTTCATCATAGGTGTCCTGAGGTGTTTTCCTAGGTTGATTTCAGGTCGATGAATCGCAAAGGCTTATAGCCAGTTTCTTTGGGGCTGCTGAAATGTCGTAGATTTTTGTGTTGACTCCGTGGTTCTTTACGATATGATCTCTTCTTTAATTGTTGAGGTTCGGTGATTGTCATTGCTAACGTGTATATTTCTATGTAATTGATTCTCTTCATGGATCATTATGTTTTCAGTAGTACTATTATCTTGTATAATTTCTTAGTTGATTGATTTATAGCTGCATATTTTATTAAATAAAAGATGATTGATCTCCAATAATGAGTATCGATAAGGTTTCGATTATAAGATATTACTTATAAGACTACAGTTTATTTGATGAGGTAAATATTAGAATTCAGAATTTGAAATGTCGACGGCGGAATACTTCATTAAACAGGGTAAAATTCTTTGTTTATCAGGAGACAAATTACAAGAGTTTGCTCAAACAGAATATAAAGAGGCGCAGGAAAGAGAGAAACGTCAGTTGGAATTAAAAGATAGAGAATTAGCCAATCAAGAACGTATGAAACGGTTGGAAATGAAAGAAAATGAGAAAAGGAGGCAAGACGAAGAGAGAATTAAACACTTGGAGATGGAAGAAAATGAGAAAAGGAGACAATATGAATTTACACTTGAGGGAGAAAAACGAGCGCATGAAGAGAGAATGTTACAGTTAGAAATTGAAAGACAGAAGTTGCAAAATGGAAATGCTACTAGTCAATCACACACTCAGAATGATGGTCAAAAAGGTGACATTAAAATCCATTTGCCCATGTTTAAACCAGGGGTCGACGATATTACGTTCTTCTTGTCAAGATTCCAATTGGTATGCACAGAATATAACATTGATAAAAGTAAGTGGTGTAGCAAACTAATGAATTTTTTATCAGGAGAGGCGTTAAGTGCAGTCGCTTCGTTAGAAGGCGATAATCAAAACTATGAGGAAGCTAGAGCTACGCTATTAAAAAAATATCAGCTTACAGCTGAAGGATATAGAAGGCGTTTTAAAGAGTTGTTGCCGGAAACAGGAAAAGAGTTCTCACAATTCATTTCGGATATTCGTTTAACTTTTAATCGTTGGATCGAACTTGAAAAAGTACAACGGAATTTTGAAGATCTGGCAGATGTAATATTACGGGATAAGGTATTATCCTCAGTAAGTGATAAGTTTTTGGCATTTTTACAGGAGCGGAATCCTAAATCGTTATCGGAAGTTGAGACCCTAGGGCGCCAGTTTTCGGTTGCTCATCCGAACTTGAATGTCAGAAACACTAAACTACATGAATTGTTACAGTCAGCGGGTGTTGCTACTGTAAATAACAGACAGGGAAAATTTAGATCGAATGGTGGTGACAGAGATAGGTTTCGTTATAGAAGTGCCAGTTCAGATCGAAATAATAATTACCAAAGAAATTTTTCTCATTTTGAAGTTGGAAATAGAAATAAATCACCAGATTTCCGAAGATGGAGAAATAAACGACCTGATAATGGTCATCACGATTATTTTGGACACAGAGAGAGAGGAAATGGGCAACTAAATAATCAACATGGTAATATTAATAATAGATCTAGTTATTCTCAGAATTACAGGAGAAATTTTTATGGCAATAATCAAGATAATGGCAGTGCATTTCGTTCAAATAGTTCGCATCGGTCTGCTCATCATGGAAATTCGGTACAGAGAGCAGAAAATGATATTACAAATAGTAATAACAACGCTGTTAGTCAAGCAAATGCTTGCTGTTCATTTGACTTTGGTAATGCGGAAGAATGTTTTGAGTGCAAGAATCTATTTCAGCCTGAAGTGGTATCCAGACTGAGATGTGGACACCCATTGCCGGCGTTACCTGCAATGTCAGCTCATGAAGGAACCGGGTCTTTAGAGTTTCACAAGGGCTTACTTAATGGCATACCAGTAACTTTATTAAAGGATTCAGGTTGCACGACGGTAGGTGTGCGACAATGTTTGGTTGATTCTTCTTGTTGTACAGGCACATGGGTTAAGTGCATTACGTTTGGTGGTAGAATTGAGAAATTTCAAACTGCGGTGGTTCATATCGCGACGCCATTTTTTTTACGGGACAAATAAAAGTATGTTTGTTGCCGAATCCAGTTTGCGATTTAGTTCTTGGTCGCATTCACGGTTTTAAAGAGTGTACTCTTGAGCAAATAAATGATTGGGAACGAGAACACGTACACAGTGCTAATGTTTGTGGTTACTCGAGCACAGGAGCAGTCTCAACATAATGTTGTGCCACTAGTTAATGATGATGTGTTACACAGTAACATCAACAAGGACGTTTTTTCTACTTTACAAAACAGTGATGTTTCATTAAAGAAATTTTTTAGTTTAGTCCAACAGGATGATACAAATGGTCATACTTCTCACAAACAATGGTATACTATCGTAAATGACATATTAGTGCGAAGATTCAGAGATAGTAAATCTTGTCATATTACTACTCAGATCATGGTGCCTAAGGTAATGAGATCCTATATATTGAGTCATGCTCACGATTCCCGTTGTGCAGGTCACATGGGATACTCTCGTACTAGATCTAGAATTCTGGCATCTTTTTTCTGGCCGGGAATGTCGAAAGACATTACGATGTTTTGCCGTTCTTGTGTTACTTGTCAGGAGGTGAAGTCTAGAGGGGCACGTCATTTGGCTCCAATTCAAGCAGCCGATATTCCGGTGCGTCCATTTGAGAAGATGGCCGTGGACATTATTGGCCCACTTCCTATAATGTCATCGAGAGGACATAGATATGTATTAACTTGCATAGATTTGTGCACGCGTTGGCCAGAGGCCATACCACTCAAGAATATTACTACGCAGGATGTAGCTGATGCTTTGTTTCATATCTTTACTAGAATCGGATTTCCGAGAAAACTGTTGTCGGACAGAGGTTCTCAGTTTGTGTCAGGTGCAATGAGTGAGGTTATGGCAATGTTTCATATAGACAGATCACTGAGTTCCGTATATCACGCCGCCTCAAACGGGATGGTGGAGCGTCTAAATCGATCAATAAAACAGATGTTAGGAAAGATTACAATCGATTTTCCTAAAGAGTGGGACCGAGTTTCACCAGCGGTACTTTTTGCATATCGTGAAATACCGAATGAGCATACAGGTTTCAGTCCATTTTAACTTGTATTTGGTGCTCAGCCTAGAGGTCCATTGTCCTTGATCAAAGACTTGTTGATTGATTCTTCCTTATCGCAAGAAACTCAATCTTCTTACGAGTATGTTGTAAATCTTAGGAAAAAAATCATGGATGCATGCCAGCTGGCAACAGATGCATCGGAGAGAGCTAAAGAAAAAGCTCGTATGTTACAGAATCACTCAAGACGTCTTCGTCTTCTTGTACCAGGCGACGAAGCGTTCGTGCTTTTACCGAGCAAACAGAATCGACTACTGATAACTTGGTGTGGTCCATTCAAGATTCTGTCACGTATTTCAGATGTCGATTATGTCCTTGATGTTAAGGGACAAAGAAAGATTTTTCACATTAACATGTTGAAAGAGTTTCACTCAAGACCTGAACATCTTCAGGCAGTCTTCACGCGGTTGATAATGTAGGTTCACATCCAACGAGCTGGGCGTCTTTATCAGTGATTCAGGAAGAAGAATCTTCTTTCCCAGCTGTATCAATGACGTTTCCTAGTCTACCAGTTCAATCTACCGAAACTTGGGAGGACGTGACAATCTGTCCGAATCTTACACTTGAGAACAAAACACATGTATCCGAATTATTACATTCGTTTAATGATGTACTTACAGATATACCAGGCAAAACAAATGTCATCACACATGACATCATTTTAAATGATGAAAAGGCTATTAGAGTGCGTCCATACCCGATACCATTACACTTTCAAGACAAAGTAAACAAAGAAATAGATGACATGCTGCAATTAGGTATAATCAGTTCTTCTCAAAGTAATTTTGCTTTTCCCATGGTTGTAATAAGAAAAAAAGACAATAACATTCGGCTCTGCATTGATTTTAGAAAATTAAATCAGGTCACAATTTTTGACGCCGAACCGTTACCATTATTGGATGATCTTTTACCAAAATTAGCAGATGCAGTATATTTCAGTAAGTTCGATCTGTCAAAAGGCTATTGGCAGATCCCGTTGGCGGAAAGATGTAAACATTTTACGGCTTTTGCTACTCCCAGAGGGTTGTTCCAGTTCAATTTTATGTGTTTTGGACTGATGAACGCACCTGCTACGTTCACTAGAATGATGAGAATTCTCTTCTCGCATAGACAAGATATAATCTCGTACATAGATGATATTTGTTTGTTTAGCAACACTTGGGAAGAACACTTTAACGGTTTACACTCTCTATTATCCACGCTCAGATCTGCTGGGTTATCTGCTAGACCATCTAAGGTGTATATTGGATTCTCTGAGATTACTTTTCTAGGTCATAGGATTGGTCATGGGAATCTTCAAACTTTGGAGCAGAATGTTTCCAAGATTCTAAATCTTTCCATTCCTAGGACAAAAAAACAAGTCAGGAGTGTGTTAGGACTAGTGCAATATTATGGTAAATTTATTCCTAACTTATCTTCAATTACATCAGATCTGTCCACTCTACTTAGGAAAGGGGCTCCTAATGTAATTAGGTGGACTCCAGAATGCAATGCTGCTTTTCTTAAAATTAAAGATTTGTTTTCATCCCCACCGATTTTAAAACTACCCAGGCTTAATAATCTTTATACTCTTCGAACAGACGCTTCGTCCAAGGGCGTTGGTGCTGTGTTGCTTCAACAATTTGATGGACATCTGCATCCGATCACGTACATTTCGAGAAAGTTAAACAAGGCGGAAATGAATTATTCGGTGTTGGAAAAGGAACTTCTCGCAGTGGTATGGGCAGTAACCAAATTAGAGAAGTATCTGTTAGGTGTATCTTTCGTAATACAATCAGATCAGAAAGCATTGGCGTATTTAAAGACAAAGAACCATAAATGCGCCCGAGCAGCCCGTTATTCGATTCTGATGCAGCCGTATAATTATACTATTCAAGCAATTCGAGGGTCCGACAATGTGGTTGCAGACGTACTATCGAGGTGCCCTCAGGAAGACAGTACACAAGTTTTTAATGACAGTTAGTTCATGGTCAACAGTAGTGGTGATATAATTGGGACATTGAATTTTTATTAGTTTTATCCGGAACACAATTTGGTGTGTATGGTGTAAGGTGCACATACAGTGTACTATAATATGACTGTACGGCAATGATAGTCTTTAGCGATAAATTTTTGCATGTATATTATAGAGGTTCCTAGGGGCATTGAAATAGGTAATTTGGGACCAATTTATGCATGTATTTGCTATTTTTTGGGGGCTTGATCAGGAATAAATATGTATGAGATTTGCAGTGTACTCTGTATTGTGGAGGTACACATTATTGCAATCATTTTCCGATGGGTAGGTAATCCTATTAGATATAACCCTATTATATAAGTTTTGGTTCTAGTATTATTGATACTAGAGGTAATAGAGGGCGGTGTTGATTCCGCGTAATTTGTTTTAATTTAGTAATATTATTACTTCCTACATGGATTTTATTCATAAGGCAGTAGATTATTATGACTTGTTTATCACCTTTTCATCTCATCGACGACTGACTGATTATATTATGAGACATTAGCTGACGTAGACTTACTGAGACATAGGATAGTATTATGTTGGTATGGTTTTTTTTAAATTACCTTAAGTGGTACATTTTTGAAGAAAAAAGAAACTACGTGTCTTTTTTCTTAACGGTGGTAGGAGGTAATTGTTGCGTATGGTTTTTTACAACATTTCTGGTGTTGCGCATCAAATAGCGCTGAGTTGAGTTTGGGGAAAATATTTGATGATAAGTGAATAGTACACTTAGGTGCATTATTCATGCGCGCAGTAAAAAAGGATGACGTATAGTTTTTGTGTGTTGAAACAATGACGTGGAGAACAAAAATGGACCCAAGAAATAAACAGGACGCGAACAGCCTTGTGTGTGCTGGTTTGCTTGAAAACCCACAGAAAAGGGTTATATTGATTCGTGCCATGAATGGGAATGTATACCAGGATGAGTACTATTAATAATGTATAATGTGATGCTTATGCATTTTTTAGACTGGCAGGTCTATACACCGTAAAAATCGGAGTCTTAAAGATCCTGCCTGCTCTGTCGCTAATGTGTACTGACTTTTGGGGGAATTCATGTTAATGAAGTTAAATGAGATTGAACAGAAGGTACGGGAGAAGGGCACGGATATAATCAATACATAGAGATGTATAGAAGTATTGGGACTAATAAGCAACAATGTATTACCGTCAAGGAGTATAACACTATGTTACGAATAGACAGAATGACATTAACTAAGGACGGTTCATCATGTCTCATGGATCATGAGTTTTCATTAAACTGTGTTGTTAATTTACCGGAACAGCATTGGCTTCTTACCTGGTTATAGTTGAGCTGTTGGGCATATCTGAGACATTACTAATTCGTGATCCCTTGTGAGAGAACACTGCATAAATAATACAGGGACGATACAGTGCAGTTTTTGGCACACCCACGAACAAAACATTCGCGTGACACTTTTGTTGTATACCAATGTTCTAACATTCATATAGACACATATGGGAATAATGATGGTATACATATATCAAATGCAGACAAACTCTTTTAATACACGGGAATAAACGAACGGGCGGACAGTAAACACAAGGATATAAGATTCTTAGAAATGATAGATCGGAGGGAAGAGGAGGGGGTGTGGCCTGTCTAGTACATGAAGACTACACAATAATAAATTGGGAACAATTTAACACAGAAAATATTGAAGGAATAAGTGTAAAGATAGACAGTGAACCACCAAACTTAAAAATAATTAACATGTATAGTCCTAAGGGCAAGATAACTGATAAAGACATAATCATTATTAACACACAAACAGACAAAAGAACATTATTAGTAGGTGACCTAAATGCACACAATGAGGCATGGGGTAACAACAGTAATGATTCAGCAGGAAAAAGACTGTTGGATTACATTGAAAGTGCTGAGCTAATCATACTAAATGATGGCTCAGTGACAAGGGTTAACCCATGCAACAATGGAGTAGATACAGCAATAGACATAAGTATTATAACACCAAACCTAGCCTCTGCTAAATGGGAAGTACTGAATGACTTCTGCTCAGACCACTTACCCATAGAAATAAACCTAAACAACAAATACAGAACTAGTCTAAGAAGCTCCAAACCTACATTCAACTTCAAAAAAGCAAACTGGGAGTCCTTCCAATTGGAACTAAGTAAACTAAGCATAGAACACATTGAATCTAACAGTGTACATATATTTGCAGAAAAACTAACAAATGAGATTTTTAAAATAGCATCAAAATATATACCAAACAGGAATATGCCGGATCACTTAAAACCAACACAAAAAGGTAAAGATAGGAAAAGAAACAAAGATAAAAATCCAGTACCATGGTGGACAGACAGATGCTCAGAACAACTGAAATTGAGGAAAAGGGCCCTGATAAAGTATAGAAAAACCAAAACTGAAGGGAATTACACAAACTATAAAAAAATAAGAAATGAAACAAATATAATAATATTCGGAGCTGAAGAAAAGAGTTGGAAAACATTTTGTCAAACATTAAACCACAGATCTCAAGTAACTACAGTTTGGAGAAAACTAAAAGCAATTAAAGGAGGAAACAACAAGAAATTTAAAATCCCAACAATTAAAATACCAGAGAGAGCTGAAACAGATAGAGAAAAAGCCAACATACTAGCTAAATACTTCTATCAGGTTAGTTCAATAGACAGTCTAGATAAGGCAGAAATAAGTAGGCGAAAAACACTGCTAGAAAAATTAACAGAAGAAAATACGGACACCACACAGGACGCTAATTATTTAAATGCAGATATTACAGTAGATGAAATAGAAAGAGCTTTAGCAGGAAAAACCAATACCACCTCTGGGCAAGACATTCTAAGCTATGACATCCTCAAAAAGGTACCAAATACAACTCTAATGGTGATTGCATACCTCTACAACAAAATCTGGCAGACGGGAAAAATACCATGTTCATGGAAGACAGCAGTAGTCATCCCCATACTAAAGCCAGATAAGGAAACCCATGATGTTGGCTCATACCGGCCAATATCGTTAACATCGCACCTAGGAAATATTCTAGAAACAATAGTCAACAGCAGACTAAAATTTCACCTAGAAAAACATAATTTGTACAGCCCAACCCAGGCAGGCTTTAGAAGCCACCATAGTACAATAGAGCAGCTGTTGAAGCTCGAACATGATGTTAAAACGGGCTTCAAAAGGAACGAAAAGACAGTAGCAATATTCCTTGATGTAGCCAGAGCATATGATCAGCGTTGGAGGGACGGTGCACTATATAAGATCAGGAAATTAGGTATAGTAGGCAGAATTTACAATTATTTAGATAACTGCCTGCAGGATAGATACTTCACAGTACAAATAAACAAAGACAGATCTGAGGTTTATGAACAACAGAATGGAATTCCACAGGGATCAGTAATATCACCATCTATATTCACGATTATGGTCAACGATCTAGGCGACGAGTTTAAAGACTTAAAGAACAACCTACCCCAGTTTGCAGATGATGCTGCGATATGGAGAACGGGAAGAAATCTCCCATTTCTCTATAAAACAGTACAAAAACAAATAGATACGGTATCCGACTGGATGCACAAGTGGGGATTTAAGCTAAACGTTAAAAAAACCGTAGGAATGATCTTCAGTAGAGGACGTGTAATTAAAAAATAATATAATTGATATAAGTATTAATGAACAAAAAGTATGCACAGCAAAATCAACTAGATTTCTGGGTATGATACTAGACCAGCAGTTAAACTGGAACAAACGCATAGACCTATTAGTGCAAAACAGTAGGGGGCTTATTAACATGCTACGATATATGAAAGGAAGTGGTTGGGGAGCCTGTAATAAGACAATGCAAACCTTCTATAAATCATTTATTAGGGGCAAACTTGACTATGCCAGTGTTGTCTATGCATCAGCCGCCCCGAGCAATAAGAATAAACTAGACACAGTCCAAAACCAGGCACTGTCAATAATAGCAGGTGCCTCAAAGGGAACATCAGCAGAGAAGTAGCGCTAGGCACTATACCCCTGGAGCTAAGGAGAAAAGAGCTGAGATTCAGCTACTGGGCAAGAGTGGCAAAAGATCCAACTCACCCAGCACACAAAACCTGTGATAGGGGTAACCAGTACATAGGCCACATACCACTAAACCATAATAGATACCCGTCAGGGTGGAAAACAATGGATGAAGTGGATCAACACCCAAACCTATTTAATATGATAAACAGTAGTGCTCAGTATAAAGCAAAGATCCCACCATGGGAACTAAAAGTGCCAGAAACTGACTCCCACCTATCAAAGATCATAAGCAAATCTAACGACATAATCCCAGCAAAAAGTAACGCACTAGAGTACATAGAACGGTATATAAATAATAGCCTAACTATATATACAGATGGGTCAAAAGATGAAGAAGGACAATTAGGAGCAGGAATAGCAATACCAAAATTTAAAAATTTATAAAAGATACAAAGTAACAGGTAATACATCCATCTTCACAGAAGAATTAGGGGCAATCCTAAAAGCTTTAGAAATAGTTGCAGAAAACCCACCAAATAAAGTAACCATTCTTACAGATTCCCTTCCATCAGTACTAGCAATCAGAAACAGAAATGAATGTAGCAGGCCAGATATTATAGAGGAAATACTACAGGTCAACACATATCTGCACACTATAGGATGCAGTGTTACACTAACATGGATAACATCACATGTAGGGATAGCAGGAAATGAGCTTGCAGACAAAGAAGCCAAAGGGGGAAGAACTAGCTTTAACAAAATTGAAGTAGGATTAGGTAAGTTTGAAATTAAGAGCTTAAATGCCCAAGCAATAACTAAAGAGAGGATAATAGCATGGGGCCAAAGTAAAAAAGCAAGACACTCATATAAAATCCTGAAAAAAACCAAGCAAAAAATGTCAGATAAAAGATGAACTAAAAATACCAATTAATAAAACATTACTGAGGCTCAAGCTTGGTACTGAATATTTCATGATAGAGGAACCCATATGCGAAGAGTGTCAAGAACCAAACACAATTAGACACTTTCTGGTGGATTGCAAAATATATGACCAGCAGAGGCAAAACATTAAGACATACTGTAGTCACCACAAGGTAGAAATGAGTGTAGAAAATCTCATAGGCACTAAGACCCCATCAGAAATACACAAGTTAATAAAACACTTTATTACAAAAACAAAAGCTAACATATAAAACATAAATAAACAAGGATGCAAGCCAGTAGTCTACATTGGTAAAAGGCTCCCACCAGATAAATACGGATTGACCAAAAACCCCCCAGTGAAACATAAAAACATATCAGTTTAGACAATATCATACTTGGGGTAATAAAACGACATTGAACTATAACTACAAAATTTAAAAAAAAAACCCTACTAGAGATAATATAGTATAAATTAAATACCAACGAAAGCATATTACAATAAATGAAAGACGTTGTGATATAACCAACAACTCCATGTATATGGTAGGCGGTTGAAAGGGCCGTGCTACTAAGAAAAGTAGCAAAAACCTATTAAAAAAAAAACAAAAAAACTAAGGGGTTTGAAAAAATATTAAAATTATTGCTTAATTAGGTAAACACCAAAAAGCCTAGAGATCCTTCGTGGCTTAATCAGGCCCTGCTCTAGCTTGTTTTAACAGTCCAGGTATATTTTATGACATTTGTATTTGCCAATACAGCATTTTCGTGTATAAAAGTAATATACTTAGGTGTATGGCTATGAAATTAAAATAGGAATGAATAAATAATGTGGATTCATCGAAACATGTCTCTGTCCAAACACCTCTGAAATCCTCAAAGCTTAATACGTTGCTTCAGATCGACAAATATCTGCAATCTACAAAAGTGTGGGGAACACCCACCCAGAAATGGGTTATCTTTTTAAAAAATTAACAGGAAAATAACTAACAAACTTGTTGACATAACATTTGGCCACATGTTACAAGAGATATTATATTTTATGATGAACAAAGTTTACTTTATAAATTTTAATGTTTTATGTGAAAATAATTAATTAACATGAAGTGATGAAAAAAAAAGAAAGGAAAACCCCCAGTGCACCTGGGAATGAATTTCACTCACATAAAAGGTGCAAAGAATGCCAAACCAGCAGATGATGTGCATAACATCCCTACCTATGGCGTGAACCACCCAAAAATGTCTACCCCAATGAGTTTTGTAGATATGGCTCTTGCAATATGACCCTTTTAAATAGCACAAATTTAGAACTTTGTATAGCAATATCTCTGTTTCTATACCATGTAAGAAAAAAGTGGAGGTTCATGCCATAAAGGATAACATGGGCTATAAGTGTGCAAATTTTGAAGGCTATAGCTTTAAAATTGTAGAAAATATCACCGGAACTGTGAATCGCAAGCCCTGTTTTCGTTAAAGTTTAGTTTTTAAAATGTTAAAACACTTATCTGATTCTCTTTGAACATTGATAACTCATAAACTATTACAGATAAACACATAATTCAAAAAGAATATCAAAGTAAAAAGGCTTATAAATATTTAAAACACAATTATTATATGAAAATCAAAAACAACCTTTTTTGTCTTTTTCTGGGTGTATATTCCCCCTTAAGATTGTATATGTATAACAGCCCACAACTGGACTAGTCAGTGCTAATGGCTGTAAAATGTCTCTGCCACTTAATTTTTTTATTTGGTTCATGTTCGCGAGACGCGTCTCGTTCAGCCTAGACACAGGTTCCGTCAGTTATATTAAAGCGCAAGTCCAAATGTAAAAGATCTTGTTGTCTGCATTACGCAGATAATTGACTGACTCTATTTTCCCAGTAAATCACAGCTAGTATTAAAGTAACGTGACCGTTGATCAACAAACAAACAAAATTACAAGATGAATGAAAAGCTCTTAAACGTCTTATCCACAATAATTCCCTCCAACTAGTGAAAACTATTACATATTAATGCATTTATATTCATTATTTACGTAATGATGACACCTGTTCTCGTCTGCACTCTGCTACTGCATACCAATAGACTGACAATTTTCTCAGCATTTGATTAGACTTTCACGTTATCACAACTCTCCCGTAAAACATACTTTTCGTTGTATGAATACTTCTGTTCACTTATATGACAGACATTGAACTCAAAGGGAAAAATATTATTTGTATTATTATCATTACTGATATTATTGCTTGCTTGCTAATATTGTCTCCCTTAGATTAAAAAAAAAAAATAATGTATACGTTATTTCTCTTAAAGCGCTCGTAATTCTATACCCACAAAAAATCATTCACATAAGTCTCATATTTCAGAAGCGTCATGACCGTTCCCCACAAAATTAAAGTGCAAACGGGATTGTTTAATAACGTAGAACAGTAACATCCTTAGCACACACACACACACACACACACACACGCACGCACGCACGCACGCACGCACGCACGCACGCACGCACGCACACACACACACACACACACACACAAAACTAACAATCAAGTTATTAATAAAGCTTTTCCTTGCAACCCTACTTGGAATAAATATTTTTTTCTGATTAATTTCTTACCAACGTTTTCTTTATTACTGTGACGTAATGATATTCGTTCATTTGTTTTTTTAGACTGTCGTTATTGTCATCGGACATTCTTACATTGGTTTTTTCCGTTTTCTTTGTCGAACATCTTTTTAGCGGTATAATGTCTCCCTCGTCCCCCTTTCCATGGCAAAATTCAGGCCCCCCCCCCCCCCCCCCCCCTTTCCCATGTGAGGGATAATATTTGTTGAATGTTCTTTCTCCTCTGTGAATATTACATACTTTAATAAAGTGATGACTGCTTGAAACAGAAGGGTGAAAACGATATAAAAAAGGTCACCAATATGGAACAAATGACATGAACTAGATAGATGCCAGTGGAACAAAATTTGAGAAGAAAACGTTGACATAGATAGGACACACAGTAAGGAAACCTTTTGATAGCATTATAAGGCAGTTCTTGTTGTGGAATTCCCAGGGTAGGAAGAGCAGAGGTAGACCAAAATAATCACAAACGGAGAAGAGAAATGGAGTAGGAAATGACATTGATGAAGAATACAGCAGAGAACGTGAAATGATGGCACGGGATAGGACTTAACAAGTGTTTACTGAAGGCCTATGCTCTTTGGGTATTGACTGATTTATGGACTGATTATGTGACAGTGATTATTCTTTCATTTGAAGGATTTAATCAATGGTTTTTAGCCGTTCAAACCCCCAGCTGAGTTAATTCAGAGAATTTCCTCTGATAATAGTATAGCTCTGTTTAGAGGTAAATATATGTCTAGATGTATTTAAATATTAAATAGTCTTGCTCGTGGGTTTGCTTTCATACGTATAATAACTGAACCAACTATGATTGTTTAGTTTTAAAATAACATGTAACGAATTTAATAGTCAATTAGTTTTAACAAGTTAAAATAAATATGGAAAGATTGGGGAAATTTTAGATGAAAGCGTCTTCATAGAGACTTAATAGTGGAGTGATAAAAGTTCGTTTTACTGATGCCTTTTAATCAGGACTTAGCTGATCTAGGTAAGTCCTGCAGCCGTGGTTTCCGTCATTTCTTTTTGGTGATGAGTACACTTCTCCACATAACTCGTCCAATGTAGGCGGTCAGTGTTGATGCTCTTCACTCACACTAGTGGCCTAGTAACGTTAATACTTCAAACCGTCTGATAGCTTGTAACCACGAACATTTTAGACACAATAGAAAGACAAATGCCTCTGCTAAGTACATTTGTGGCCTGCAAATTCACAGGTGCATCGTCTCGCTAATCTCTCAGAGTAATTAAATTCTTGAGTATACACAGCGTAACTCAGGAATGATGAATAGAAATCACCAATATTCTTCTAGGTATTAACTGGGAAAATATATGCTTGGACAGCGCGAACAGTGATTTGTGCCTGAACTAACTTTAACAAGTTACATATTTCTCACACAATGATATTATACACTTCAGGCACATGTGATACAATTATCACTCATTACTGCTCCCCCTCTGCTGTCGGTTTTCCGCACGACTAGCCAGAAACATTCACCAGCGCTTGCAGTAGTGGTTCATGAATAAGCTATTTTAATATGTTGAGGTTTCCAGCCTCATATATAACCACTTAAGCAAGAAACATGTCAAATTCACGTTTGTAAAATAAATGTTACACTTACCCCAACAATTTGGGAATCTACAATCTCCTCGCACAGGTTAGAATGGACACGAGCAATTTAGGTTATATGCTCTCGAATCACTTGGCCTGAGAAATTCCTCATATGACGGGTGTTCTGTGAATCACTTGGTCTGGCAATATTTTGATTCCTCTTCTGACGCGTGTTCTCCGAATCACATGTCTAGAAATATTCTCTTATGACGGGTGATCCAGTTCCTAGGTTTCCAGTCTTGATATTTAAAGTCCTGGTCCCTTAAGTTCCATTCATGTATTTAAATATGCGGGTTTAAATTCTAAGTTCCAAAGTTGTCCAAATACTCGATCTGTCACTTATAATTATGGAATTCTAAGTCCGATGTCTCACTGGCTTCTGGGAGTTTGCTCATTTGACGATGCGATGCAGTCTCTTATCTGTGTATCTCGTTTCGCTAGATTATATCTCTCATTCTCAGTTAAAATCCCAGATTGTACTTCCCGGCAATGAGAACCAAAGTATTTTCCGGCTCTCAAATGATACCAATGGTAAGCTCTTAAGCACTATCTGGTTTAGGGTGTTTAAATTCATAATCTCTCCTGCGTGTTTTAAAACATTACATTTTAAAATTCCATAGAGTGACCTCTTTCAATTTGCCGTAATATTTCCGGTGGCATCTTGTGCAAACAAACAAATGTGTGCACCGATTACCTGTCTAAATGCCTTCCGTCAAGATTGTCTACCCAGACAGATTTATCTGTAATACTGATACCGAGACAGGCCGAACGGAAACGATTATCTCATTATCACCTGTGGGTGTGAATCTGCCAGACTGATTTCTCAGACATCAAATCTGACCTTTCTATTCATCCTCATACGAGACCATATTGTGTCAAACGAGGATCGTCTCCTATCAAAAGTGGCTGGCGACTCAAAGAGATAAACGTATTACCGATGACCGGTGATAATGACCGGGTATTGTTACGATAATACCACAGTTCACCTGGCGGAACGTAAATACGTCTGGGGAGTGGTCGTAGAAAAAATTAATGTAGAGGCAATAAATATGCAAAATAAAAGGACGATGAGAATAATGAAGAAATGAAGTGGTATTGCCGGAGTGGATGAGAGTTGTAAAAATTGCATGACTGAGTTCGTCACACTAGATCAGATGGCCGTCTTTTTAATCCCACAAGGCTGAAGGCAAAAACAAAAATCATAAGTGTCACTACAAGAGACTTGTTATTCACTGATGACGCTGCACTCGTCACTCTAAGCCAACAAGAGCTTCAGAGTTTGTTGAATCGCTTCCCCCAAGCATGTAAGGACATTGGACTCACAAGAAGTCTAAATAAAACAAATGTGCTGAGTCAGGATGTGGGTGCTGCACCAGTTATCACTTTCGAAAACTAAGAATTGGCAGTGGTACACCACTTCACATACCTGGGGTCTACCATCAATGACAAACTCTCTCTGGACACAACAATTGACAGCCGCATTGACAAAGTTGCAGCTACCTTTGCCCGCCTCACATTGCGTGTTTGGGGAAACTCCAAACTCACAATGAAGACCAAAGCTGCGGTATATAACGCATGTGTCACCAGCACACTTCTTTATGGCAGCAAGACATAGACAACCTATGCTAGGCAAGACATACCTTCCATCTACGGTGTCTACGCCAAATCCTCGGAATTTCATGGAAAGATAAAGTGACAATTGTCGAGATATTGTCACGTGCTGGCCTTCAAAGCATGTATACACTGCTTAGAGAGCGCAGACTACGTTGGCTTGGCAATGTCCGCCGCATGGAAGATGGTCGCATCCCGAAAGATATCCTCTACGGACAGCTGGCAGATGGCAAAAGAACATTTGAGCGACCGCAGCTGAGATTTAAAGATATGTGCAAGGGAGACGTGAGTGCTGTCGTGCTTAGATAGGTTTTAAAGAGTATAGGGGATGTTAATAATACGTGAGAAGTAAAGTTGTAAGGAAATAGATTTCCACGAGTGAATAGTTTAAGGAGAAAATCTGTCTCTGGATTGAGTAGTTTCTCTAGTCCAGCCTATCTATACGACTATAATTTAGTACAAGACAATCTTGCACCTTCCTATATCTAGAAATTATAAGTTTACCTAAACACTCACACACAGCTATGTGACAACAAGACACACAAACGTGAAAAGCTATGGTAAATTTGGGTATGGGTCTGACCAACACACAAAGTTTAGTTCTTTATTTGTTTATTATCATTAAACTTTACAACATCGAATATCTAAAAGAGATCTAACAAATCAGAATTACATAAATAGAAAAATAACAGAATACCTGTGCCCTACCCCTTTATTGAGGATATAGGAACCGTAAAAGTTAATAACCCCAAAGGTTAAATGTTAGCATTAGGTTACAGTATAGACAGTAAAGAAAACAAAGTTCCTAACAAGTGCTACTCCGTAAAGTATACAATTTTAAAAACAAAATAACCAGTTTGGTACAAGCTACCGTAACAAGAAAATATTCAATCTCTCTCTCTCTCTGCCATATGTGGCCACGCTCTCGCTCCTTACCTAATCTTGGTGATATTTCCTGGGATATACTGTTATCCTGAATATATTTATCGATATTGATAATGTCAGTGTTCAGTGCCAAATTTGCACCTGTCCAGCCTTGACGATAACTTTATAAGGTGGACGCCAAGTTTGGTGGTGTACTTCTGGATCAATAATGTCACCTCGAATAGTTAATGTAGAAAAAATATCAATATCTTGTGTTCACAGCAAAGAATGGAAAAACAATACGTCTAGTATTTGGACACAGCTAGTTGCTTATAAAATGTTACTGATGATGGTAATTGATTGATTGGTAAATCCTATCGGCTGGCTCTGTGTTGAGTGCCGATTTTGAAACAGTGCAACTTTCTGGATAAATCCGGTGCTACGACTGTCAAAAGTCAGATACTGTTATTATTTCATATACCACTCCATTGGGCTGATAAATTGCAAAAAATATCTGGGTATTGATAGTCCAGTTAAACTTAATAGTTAAATGTTTATTTGTCTTTTAGACAGTACTGTTCACAACTGAACTTGGAGACTCGTAAGCCACGAAGAAGAGAACATAAATCCAATCAGTAACTGGAGAAAATAATAAAGAAAAACCGCTGGCCGCTCTGTCAGGTCTGCGAGAAATAAACAAGGCATTATGAAACAGAAATGCAACTATTCTATATGTACACGGACAAGACGATCTCTTTCCCACTCCGGCAGTCCTGCTTAAAGTTAAAAGGCACACGGTGACTTTATTTACAACTATACGGTCAGCTTTTCGCCCGCGCTGCACTTTCAGGTTCGGACCAAGATATGCACCTTACAGCTCCTCTGTTCGTGCCTTAACGATCAGCTCACACTGTCAACTATTATTTAATTACCCCTTCGCGCACTTAAAAATATCGTCTGTCGTTAATAGTTATTTTATTGTCGGCGCCTGTTAGTTTAGTCATAAGGTATAAACAATAGTCACTTACTATAAAACACAAAATGAAATAAACGTGAATCCTATTCGGTCACTATAGTCGCGCTTAACACTTAATCAGTCAACTAGCCCGTATCTTCTGGTGTGAGAAGCGGGTGATGGAAATTACATTCTAACTGCACCTCTGGCGAAGAAAAATAGCTATGTGTTATTTATTTCACTAGTTTTAACGCTAGAAAATCACAGTGAATTGTAATGGTAAACTTAACACATTAAATCACGTAAATGCTAATTTCTATTACCACAAATCAGAAATGAAACAATCCCCACGAGATGCTTTTAACACACTCCCACAATGGTTCTAGAATAACGTGCTTAGATTATCCAAAATTCTGAGCGATAACTGATTAGTGAGTTTAAAGAACCACGGTTTATATATTTTCATTGGCCCTCTGATCCCTAATGGTGTTAATTTCGCATTAACGTGCAAACTATAAGAATTCAGAAACTGTGGCCCAGATGAAATGTCCTCTGAGCCGGCCACCGTTTCTCTCGTCGAGCGCTGGTTGACCAACATCAAAAGGCTCTCGTTACGATAACGGGGTTTCTTTCAAAATCGTTCGCGTCTCGAGATGAAATGCTAATTGACGTCAGAGATTTCTCCCGTATCTGAAGAACAAAGGGTTAAGTTTTTTCCCACGTGCGATCTGTCCGATGCCCGATGATTGACAGATCAGCTCGCGTGAGAAACGTTTGTAAACAAACCCTATTCGCTGGCAGGTAGCGAAAGTTGGTAAACAGACCCGTTTGTTTACGTCTCAAAGACAAGAGGCGTGGTCTAAAACGAGTAAACGCAGACGGTTAATGCATGGCTTGCTAACGAATTATATAACTACGCCGAGGTCACGAAAGGCTGTCGGATACTGTAGGCTATATTTCCATTATACGTCACAAGAGCACTGGACATAAATCCAGAAACGTGGGAGGATGAAGCTGCCGATCGCACCAAGTGACGTTGCTATCTGCGGCGCCACCTCAGATTGAGCGAAAAGAAGCTCACACAACAAGCAGCAAAGAGGAGAAAACGTCGAAAAGAACACCAGGAAAATAAGTAGCTAAGGGCTGTCACTTCAATGGAGCATTCCCATGGCCGGTAATAACTGAAGGGGCTATTATTATTGTGGTGGATTTGATGTTATGAAATGTTGTTGTTATGAACTCTTAGTGTACTGAATGAGGTCAGCTGTGAAGGTCCCTGAATATAATAAATATTATGTTAAGTTACAGGGTACCTTTCTGCTACCACCTTTATGATCTCACTCAGACTTATTCTTTGACTAGAATGTATGATGATGATGACTACGTTTGGTGTCTAGGATTATGTATAAGTAGTGTAATGTTGCATTAACCAACTAAACATATACACAAGTATTTTATTATCCACACGACACAACAGTACTACAACAATCACATACACACTACACTTTAAAAGACTATTTTAATTAAGTCAGTGGTTGAATTTTGTGTAACGTTAATAATTTTTTCAATTTATTATCCTAACTCTATTTTGTTTGAATCAGGATTGACAATCACAAGTGAAATCAATGGAATTATTTACAATAATCAATTTATACAATAGATCTTCTGTCCATAATACAAGTATTAATATAATAAAAGGATGTAGGTGTAGTTTTCTAAATAAGATAATACTGGTATATGTAAAATGGTAGGTTGTTTGTTATCATCACTCCCTATCGTTCATGTTCTTTTCATGGATCACAGGTAGAATTCTTTTATTTGATAATGTCAATTTTTTATGTCTAATAACTGCGGTTCATAGAGGTTGAGACTTTCGGTGCCGAACTGGCACTTAACTTCGAAGGAGAACCCTAGTAAGTCTTGTCCTAGGCTCGATGGACCCTCAGGTTCACTTCATAAAAGGCGATGGCCTCCAGTACATGCCCGAATTATGCAACAAAGTCAGGAATCAATCAGTTCCCACGAGCTTGGTTTTGTGTGACTGTCAGGGTCACAAAACCCCTGAAATAAGAAGGTTATGCATCCTTCTTTATAATAAGTATACAATAATATTCCACAGTTAATTACAGGTACAGTACAAACAAACGCATAGGGTCAGCTCTTTATGACAACCAATTGTACCATTATATTTTGAAGTGACAATGTATACCAGTATTCCTCTTCCCTAATGGTTACAACGCCTCTGCAATTCCAACAGTAATCTTTTTCCATACAACAGAATAGGTGTTATGCTCCTTGATGACAATCATATATAATTTTGTAGTTCTACACCTCTCTGATAGGCTATCATATGATGGATCAATCTCTAGGCTTTGCCTAAGTCTGCCATTAACTCACTTACTTACAGTCGTATGTTAGTATCTCACATTCAAACTTTATTTTAAATAAAATGGTTAATAAATTCAATCTTACCACAATTTTCAATGAATATTACACACAAACAACGATGACTGGCAGATCTGGCCCAAGTTTATCACTGCCCTGTCCAGAAGTTTATAATATTTGTATTTAGAATTACACTTCTGTTCTCATCGTCTCGCGGCAAGATTTTTTAAAGAAATGGCGTCCTAGCCTAACAATTTTTCCTCAATATCAACTAAGCTGGCCAATAGAAGCAGACGACTATGAATTTTAAATCGAACTTTAAAAAAAAACAATTTCCAAAATACTACGTTTACTACTACAAGTATATTTTTTGTGTTAGATTAACCAATCCCCTCTCGCCTTCCTTTAAACTACAGCCAATCAAAATCTTGGTACCTTTTAGTCCTATTTACCCAAAGTTTTTTTCAAAATATGTCATGAAAAAAATTAAGCAGGCGTGATCTTTTTTCTCGTCAGTCCGTCTTATCATACATAATATTTTTGCCATTATTTTGGTTATTTTTTTTTTGTACTAGTGGGCAACTGACACCATATTATTGCTCAGTACATCACAAGGCATCCGAATATATAATTTTTATGGCCCTATGTATTATGGTTCATAATTCCATATTTTTTCTATGTTAGTCTTCAAATCTAGAAACTACCACCTGTTCCATTCTTTTTCTAACTATTTTCAACCTAAATACGAGAATCTTCCGTAGTACGTTAGAATTACGTCATTCCTTATAAGAGTTAAGATTGTTTACATGACCAATTGACGAACATTTTTTAGTTTTGTATCGTAATTTGAAAAGTGCCCAAGGCTATGTTGCTCGAGTTGGCTTTTGTGAAATCAACGCGAGACGGCGTTCTCTAGGTTCTGTCTTTCCATCCCTCCCTTCTTTTATTCTTTTATTCTTTCACTCTCGTCTTGGCAATTCGACTTGACCTTGCAAAAGTGTTACATTTATTCTCAAAGACGAATTTTTCGAAAAGACAGTATCTTTCATTCGGCCATTAGGTTTATTAGAATCGACATGCGGGCTGGCGTAGGCGAATAAGCCGCTGGACTCAATTTTTATTTTCTATCATATTTTTGACTTTATGCACTAGAATATTATCTAATTTAGCTATTGTATTGAGAATATCGTCACAATTATTATTATTTGGGAAGATATTTGGAAATGTGGCCGTGCTGGATTCCACCAAGCATGCGAGACAGATTTGAATGAAACTGTGTATTTAATACACCAGGGGCATCCGCCAGCATAGTACAGCCCCAGAGATGAAACAAGCCATCATGGCTTCTCTCTACCATGGGTATTCGACAAACGACAAACCCCAACATAATGTTTGTCTGCCAGGCAAAAACTCCTGGCGTTTCTATCAAACTTCCATAGCCAAAGCAGAAGCTGCCGGACCCCAGAGACCCAAGTTCATACTCAGCTAGACTACAACCTGCTCCTTAAGCACTTAGCCCTTATTTATGAGCGTCTTACTGATCAGCATCTGTTCAAGCGGTGTGAGCTAGGTGCAACTCAAAATGCAAATGAAAGCCTCCACAATGTTATATGGAGTCGTTGCAGCAAGCGGAAATTTGTGTCATTAAAAAAAGCCAAATTCAGTGTCCTTGTGGCCATTGGAGAGTTCAACTTTGGTCCATCAGCCAGTGCAGAAATAAAAAGGCTGTATGGCCAAGCATCTGGAACAAACTCGAAACGCCTTGGACAGGTGCGATGAAGGAAACCTGGCCAACAGCCAGAAATATGAGGCTGACAAACTTGTAAAAAGAAGATAAATTAGGCAAGAGGCAAGACAAAGGCGAGAGGAGGAGCTGCAGGAATCTGAAGGAGGTGCAGCATGCAGTACTGGAGAATTTTGGTTACATTTGGCACCCCAGAATGGAGTATATTGGACAAGACAAGGCACTCGGTGAGTAAAAAGCTTTTTTCTTAAAATTAACATTTTATTAACACAAAATTTAAAAACTAACACCCTATCTAACAGATCAGTGTCAAATTTGGCATGCCTGTAGTACACATATATATTTTAAATTATCACATGCTTTTTTTTGATATTTTGGTAATTTGCTTTGATATACTTTTAACCATTTTTTTGTTTTAATTTTTTTCATACAAATATAGTGTATTTTAAAAATAAAATCTTAAAAAATGGAATTTTAAACTTATCAAAAAAAAAAGCGTACGATCACCTGTTTTAATTGTCAGTCACAGTGTGTGCAATTTGATAAAATTTGGTCAGTGGGAAACATATGTTTTCTGCTCTTGAAAATTGGTGAAAAATCCTATATGGCGGATGTTTTTTTTTTTGGTTAACATGGTAACCACAATTTTTTTTTACAAAAGAAACTGTAGAATTTGGTTCATGGACAAACACTGTGTTAATTGAGAACATAAAAAGTTTGAAAATGTTATCAGAACAAAAGTTAGGTTTCACTGTAGTGCATCCCCTTAAGTTCAGACAGTCTGACCCCAACATCACAACGAAATTCAATAATTAACGTCATAAGACCTACAGATCTTTTTTTAGAGAGAACATATTCTGTAAAAACCAGACATTAAAATCTAAAGAATGTCATCTTGTCTGTTGTTAAATGCCATTATATGAATAGTTAAATTATTTGTATCCTCTAATGCTTTGTAATAATATATACATACAACATTTGTAAATACTATGCAAGATTTAGAATTACAATAATTTAGTGTCATTCAAGTCGTGGTACATATTTGTTTGTTATTGACATCTTAAAATTGTTGTGTGTTGTTGAAGTGATAATAACGTGTCTCTAGGTACTTAAATCATCTACAGCTAGGAGAAATTACTTACCTCTATCTTCAGTGGTCTTATTCTTAGGAAATGCTCTCTTATCTCCAGCGAGCTAAAAGATTTCTGGATAAGATTAATAGACCTTTCCATCATTCTTAACTCATCTGAGAGAGAGCTATATACTTCTGTTCATCTAGTATCTATCCATCCACCTTGCCTCAGTAATCAAGCTCAAATCTGAAAAATTAAAAAAAAAAAAAAAAAAAAAAAAAAGACATATTGGCAGTTTTCGAATAGCTTGTTAACGGTGGATTTTAGGTTTATGTTTCTCGACTCAGCACCCTGGTAACGTTCCGTACGCGAACTGAGCAGATTTTAAGTAAACCAATTGTCGAAAGTTTTACAGCAGAGTAAATTGTTGTTGTTGGTGTGTGTATGTGTGCGTTTGTGTGTGTTTTTAAGTAAACTAGGCAACGGCAACCAAGAGATGAAAACGGTTGTTCATAAGCCATCACTTAATCAATTGTGGAAAAATGTCATTTTGCAAGCCCAATGTTGTCCGGGATGAGCCAAGGGTGAAACTGGAGACGGTTTAATTTGCGTAGACTATCATCGAACCTTTCTAATTTGTTCTATGTATTATGTGCTAATAATGTTTCATGAAGCACAGTATACACTTGATCAGCCAATGTGATTAGTGAATGCATCTGTCACCGTGGGGTTTGCCCAAGCATTATTCATGTTATTGTTAAGGTGAGATAAACAGTTAGGACAGCTCACAAGAGAAAATAATGAATGAAAATAATAATATTGCTCACTGACAACGGTTCAGAATACCGGTTCATGTTAACTAATAGAGAGTGATTATAGTGAGTTGTAAATAGAAAGTTCGAGAACAAGAAAAAAAGGCTTTAAGTAAAAATATTTGGGTCAGCGAATCAGAAGAGTGGCAAGAAAACGCACCATGAAAAATGACCAGAGGTCATTAGATGACAAGCAGTCCTGAGTTGTGTTTCAGGAAGAAGGTGTGATCCCTGTGCGGACAAGATGAACCTTCTGTGGTTTTACAGATAGGGTTTATGTGAATATGTTTAGACGTCCAGCCATCACTATCCAGTGTTATTCTATCGGGAAATAGTTTGATTTGATTCTGTGGTTCACAGTTAAGGTGTATTTCTGAAAGGAGATCAGCGTTTATGCTGTGTTTTTTGTAAGTATTGAACTATGATTATATTTTGCACAGAGTAGAATTTTGGTTACAGGAGAATCTTGCAGAAGCACGATTTGCCAGTTCATTACGAGAACTTTACGACTATGTACCACGAAAAACGGATGGTTATAACGACTATGTGTAAAGTAACCAAGAGGCTGTAAACATTTGAAGGAAACTAGAGATATTATAGAGGAGCCATATTGAACAAGGTTTGAAGTATCCAGAATTGCATATGATTTTCAAAAAGAGAATGTCGACTTTTATAGAAGAACTACAAATATGCTCTCTCACTTGTAAGTATCAGAAGGGTGTAAATACAATTATTTATGCATGAGATGAATTTTGTTGCTAGGAGCAGTTATAGAGACCTATCTGACCAGTTCGTCGAGGAAGATATTTAAGTAACAAATCAAGTATGGAATGCTAATAAAGAGCATTGGTATATGAGGAAATAGGAGCAGGTTTTGGGAAGACTAAGGAAGTCTACAGGAGAAAAGAATAAGTTAAAGAGGGATACGGAAGTTACAAGACATAGAATTCATGTATGAAGTACCCCTGATGTTTGACATACTTTGAAAGACTCATCATACTTTATGTTACAGTACATTATTATATTGTCGCGAGAGGTTAAAATGTTATTAAAATGTAAGATATCCTGGACAAAAAGATGTATCAGTTGATACCAGTATAGTGCCAGATAAGAGACTGGTCTTATAAGAAATACCCCCTTTTCTGAAAAGAGCAAGGGTGTATCGACATTCAACGGTAGGGTCAAGCTATATAAACCTTCAAGTATGATGTTAGTGTTTGGTCTTGAAGGTCTAAGTGCTACCTCTTAAGATCCTCCCTTGAATAATGATTATTATATTTTATTGACTCTACTAGGGAATTAATTAATTAATTAAATATGTAATACATATAACAACCAGAACTTTAACTCAAATTTAAATAATTAAGCAAGACTAATTTTATATATATTTACAATTTATTGATCCTATACCGTTTCTCTTTTCGGTTAGGAAAATGATAAATAATTCAAAAGGTTTTTACAAAATGAAAATAAATACACACGGAATGTCATTTCCACAATACTTCAATATGATAAAGTTATATTTCAACTGTCAATTATTTATTTTACATATAGTTATCACTTTCGCTGGACTGTGAAGTATGTAAGTTAGTTTAATAAAGTCCTTCATGAGTCATCACTCAAACTGTTTTTGTTATTTGTACTTTATTTGTTCTACAATGTTGCTGGATAGGCTGACCAGTGGAATTAGGTTTCCACTTATCTGGTAAAATGAGAAGCATCCAACTATAGCCAGGATCACTCAATGTCTGGATCTCCAGGCTGGGAAAAACAGGGTGACTAGTTCTATGTAACTTGAGAACGTTTACACCACAGAGTCCCACAGAAGTGAATGTCTCGTCCACTCTTGGTAGTTGCAGGATAAAACCTGTAATACAAATAATCACAACCCTTGTAGGGTCCAGCACTATTCTATCCACACACACACAATGGACGTAACAAACAGTGTCAGATATTGTGCTAACAGTTGCACAGGACAATGTACCTCAGTACCACTCACAGCCAGTTCAATGTGATTACACTTTCCTTATAAATCCTAAGTTAGATCCATTTGTCCATGATCTGCTTCCATACAATGATTTGGTTTAATACAAACTACTAAGTGACACCTTGATTAATACAAGTTAACAAATCCATTCATCCATTCTTATGTTCCTGATCAGTGTGTCGTTCCTTTAAGAAATACTCCTTCAATTCATTATTAAACTTACAGTCGTATTTTTGCCAAAATCTCAAATATTGTACACATTTCCCAATGCTGGCTTTCGTCTCTAAAATCAACACATGCTTGCGTTTAAGCCGGCAGCACACTCGTCCTGTAATTTTTTTCTTAACACATTCAACACACTTCATAACACACAAGTGGATTAATCACAGGAAAATTACATAATTATATATATATATATATATATATGTATATATATATATAATTTCTTACCCTCAGGCAATACACATAAGCTGTAACAGGCTCTCAATAGGTATCCAGGTCTGCTATGCAGATACAGTGGCAAAGTATTTGACAGCACACGTTTTGCCGCTCTCTTCTGTTCATCTTTGTGTTTGAAAAAGTTGTGGCCCCAAATCAACAAAATTCAAGCAATTTTATAGTACCGCACCCTCCCTCTCGGATGGCATGGGGTAAAAAAAGGCGTTAGGAATCAAAAATTGAAGTTATTTTTGCATTCTTGTTCAATGTGCAAAATTTTAAATATTTAATATCTCTCTTAATTCTGGGCTGATTTTGATCATTTAAAGTTAGAATTATACTGTGAAGTTATCTCTACCTTTCTATCTAATAATGTTTTAGTTAGCAAAATGCATTTAAATGTATGCAGACTTTAACTAACGAAATTGGGGACTACCCTGGTGTATAGATGTCAATTTAAACGATTTTTCTCTATAATTGAACTACTATTCGAGGAAGTCTTTGCACCTACCTCTCAAGTAACATTCCCGTTGTTGGAATATCTACATCTTTCCGTTTAAACATCTGTAGTTCTTAAGAAATTAAATAAATTCTTACTATCCTTTTCACAAAATGGGCCTCTATGTTAAGCCTAAAAGGTTTCATTATACACACTAGAAAAAGGAGCGTTTTCATTGGTTCTTATATCGGTCCGTTTTCCTATAGTATTGCGCGCGGTAAATATGACCGTGGTGTAAGACAGACCAAAACACGACATATATAATTTCAAGTTTTGAAGGATCGCCATTCAAAATGTTGCTGAATACACACATACTTTGAATTGGCGCCGAGACCAGTCCTTCTTAGTGACAACCTGGCTAAATTGCATTCGGATCTACTGTATCAACAGCAACAACAGCAACAACAACAACAGATACAACAACAACCTGCATTTGTTCCACTACCTCCGGAACAGGAACCCACAATGGTTGCTCTCAAAGGCATCACTGACACATTCCACAACGTTGACCATTATGCAAAGTATAACCAGATTAGGTCGGTTATCACACCATTTACAGGGGATTCTAAAGAGTTTCGAAGATGGTTGAAAGATGCAGAAAAATTCGCTACTATGGTAAGCGCAGACACGGATTCAGACAGTAAGCGAATTCTATATTTGTCATCGGACTCCTTGGTCACTGATTTTTTAAGAAGGCGTGACAATACATACCCCAATGAAACGTATGATTCACTAAAAAAAGAGTTAACACAACGTTACAGTGACATTACTAACACGGAGCACGCTTGGTCACTTCTTCGCCGCATTAGTCTAGAACACAAAGAACCCATTCAATCCTATGGAGAAAAGTTATTAAACTTAGCAGAGGAAGCTTTTCTTGATGGTTTTACAGCATAACCAGATCTAGAAAAACATCTGGTAGGTATATTTGTTGATGGATTGTTAGGGAATAACAACAAACTACACATGATTCGTAAAGATCCGAAAACGATAAATGAAGCGATACAAATGGCAATTAGAGAGGAGAATGTTCGAACAAGATTTAACCAGTGTATCGAACAAGAACCCATAGTTGAATCATATCCGGATCTTGAACCGATGGAAATTGGTCATTCCCGCCCGCGTTGGTATCGCCCAGGCCATATGAATAATCAGGAGCAGTCAAGAACAAATTATACTCAACACCCTCATAGGCAACAGAACGTCCATCAAGTTAATGCTCCTACTTGTTTTATTTGTGGTATTCGAGGACACCTAGCCCGTGAGTGCCGACGACAACATCCTCGCCTACACCAGCAAAGCTATAACAACCCACGACATCAGGGTTATGGCAATAGTAATCATTATGGTCAGAATTTTCGCGGAGCACATACAGCTTCCAATTTTACAAGAGGACAATCACGAATGTACAACCAGGGAAACGGAACAGTCAACCATTAAGCAGGACCGTTATTGGTGACTATAAAATTGATGGAAACAACAACTTCCTTCATCATAGGTCCATACATAGAAAGAAAAACAACATTGTTCCACACCCAATACCTCCTCCTCAAAGAACACCTGAGCAAGAAATACAGTCCATAAACATTACCCCAGACACTAGTTCCTGTTTTATCAATATTGACAAGAAGAATTACCGAGCACTTGTGGATACTGGCGCTTCAGTTAGTCTGATTAGGGAACAGTTATACAAACAATATAAACATCTTGTAAACTTCCGACCACCAAAGACATTTATGGCCTCGGTGACAGGAGAATCTATGAAGTCTTGTGGCACAACATATATTACATTCCACTTAGGACAGCAACAGCTTACACTTCCCTTTATAATTACACGTGGGATGTCCAGAAACTTCATTCTTGGTAGAGACTTCCTTACTTGCCACAACGCCAGAATATATTTCGATCTTCATAAGATCAATATCAATGGTGAATATATACAGTTACAGGATGATATACAATTCGCATACCTAGTACGCTTAACAACTCCAGTTACAGTACTACCTAACACGCTTGTGATAGCCAAAGGTCGAATTAAGAGTTCCAATTATATCGGACCAGGACAAAGAATCCAGATTGAACCCTTGGAAAATGAGGACATCAATGACGACCCCTTCATGTTTGTTACTGAAGGTATTACAGAAGTCTCTCTCTCCCGTGACTTTCCAGTCATGATTGTAAACACATCGGGACAAGCTACAATGATACACAGAGGTGCGATAATTGCTAAAGTACGAAGATCGTCCTTGACCTGTACCATAAACAACAGAACGCTTGACGTTGGTCAGAGTCGACACCATCATTCCCCCGCTCCACGCATATCCCAAAATCATGCCCCATGTCACCCCTCCGACTCTGACAGACGACTTAAATGGCAAAGCACATATGGTTAGTTGGTAACCATTTTACTCACAGGATTAGGCGCCAGACTCCAGGAACAAGAACGTTGGTCAAATCAAAAAGAACAACAGATAGAGAAAAAATTTTCAGCTACCAGAGCAACGAGAAACATAGATGTCGATGAACATATCACATGCCCAAGATAGATAGCACTGATTATGTACCTGAGAATTATGCTAATCCCATACACAGAGAGAGAAGACACACTAACCATGATGACACACCGTATGATAGAGCCTGCAGATATGAACCCGAAGACACAACCTATCGATACTCTTCATTCCACACACCATGTCAGATCCCACACTCAACCCCACGCCGCCCCACAAGTCGAGACTATCAAGATGACACACAGTTACCAGTAAGATACCCAGGTGATCAATACATTAATCATAGCAACGCAGAAGATCAAGAATTTGAGGCATATGAACGAGTTTGCAGAGATGAACCTGAAGATATATGTTCAGATATGGAAAGAACTAAATATCTTCGTTATGCACATGAAGTTGATCAAGTAATAAGGAGAAAAGCATACAGGCAACAGTGGAAGAAAATCGCACCATGTTAATCTTGTTACCCACTATTTATTGCCAACCCCAGCACAGAAAACAGGCCGTTGGTACAATAGATCACCTTCTACTAAACTTAGTGCGTTCATCACTTAACACCAAGATGTATTCGCACTAACGGATATGGAGTTAGGCAGAACCAGTAAGGTACATATGGACATCCAGACCACAACAGAGGAACCAATTAGTTTGAAACCCTACCACACCCCTTTGAAGAAACGTGAAATAGTGGAGAAATATATAAACGACATGTTGAGTGCGGGAATTATAGAGAGATCGAGATCAGCATGGTCATCGCCAATAGTAATAGTATCGAAAAAAGATGGAACAAGTAGATTTTGCTGCGATTACCGCGCATTGAACAGAATTACCAAGACGATTTCATATCCATTACCACGCATTGATGATATTTTGGCGACACTTGGACATTCTACACACTTTACTACATTGGATGCACGCTCAGGATTTTGGTGTATTCCTATGACACCAGCAGCTAAAGAAAAGTCAACATGTTGTACACACATGGGTAGCTGTAAGTGGAACGTCATGCCTTTTATTTTTGAAAGGGAGTTCCGCAACATACATGGCACTGATGGACGAGGTTTTGCAGGGAATGCATTCTTTTGCATTCGCCTATATAGATGATGTACTTATTCACACATCAGGTTCCGTGGATGACCACTTAAGGAAAGTTGAGCAAGTTTTTGATCGCCTCCGACACCACCAAGTTAAACTCAAGCTTAGCAAATGTGAGTTCCTAAAAACGGAAACCAAATATTTAGGATTCATAGTTAACAAAGATGGCATTCGCCCTGACACAGATAAAGTGGAAGCAATTAGAAAGATGCCCAGCCCCACAACAGTGAAAAAGGTACGAGCTTATATTGGCTGTTGTGGATATTACAGACGCCACGTTTTTAACTTCTCAAAGGCCGCTGAACCGCTTATTGCGCTTACAAAGAAGTATTCACGATTCAAGTGGACAGAGGAATGTCATAAATCCTTCGACTACCTCAATAATGCGCTTACAACAATACCACTTCTCGCACATCCAGATATATCTCACCCAATGATCTTATACACGGATGATTCCAATACTGCAATATGTGCTTGTTTAGTCTAACCCAGAGAAGAAGATGAGACACCGATCATACCAGAGATTCCCAACGAGATGCCCATAGCATTTGTGTCACACGCCCTCTCTAAAACACAGAGACGATGGTCGACTACGGAGAAAGAAGCTTTCGCCACACATTACGCGATCCAGAAGCTCGATTTTTACATTAGAGGAACCAAATTCATCATCAGAACAGACCACCAACCCTTGGTAAATTGGCTCACTAAGACGCATGAGCAGCACAAGAAATTGCAGACTTGGTCCATGAACTTACAATCCTATGACACAAATATTGAATATATTCCGGGTAATCAAAATACGTGTGCAGACCTCCTTTCTCGAATCCCAAACCCTAGTATCACACAGGAAGATGATCCTGATGCTTTTACTGACATCAACGACAATGCAAAGGAAATCAACATCATAAATTCCAACAGGGTAGATGTCGACTTTAACACCACCACAACAGATACTGGTACACAAGAAACAGTAGACTTGGACACATTTGATGTACACACTGAGCAGAAAAAAGACCCCGAAATTCTCAAGCTTATTAAACAAGTAGAAATGAAACCCACGTCACTCAAACAGATTACTATTCTGCCACATGACCAAGTTCTATATCACATTGACGAGAAACAAGAACGGAGACAACAAAAAGTAATTCCCCAGTTATTAGTGCCTGAGTTATTAGTGCAGTTCCATGACAATAACGGACATGTTGGAAGGGATAAAACCGTCGACATTATCAAAAAAGGTACTACTGGATGTCAATGTACAAAGACATAATGAATATGTTAGTACTTGCAAAACGTGCAAAATGAGAAATATGAGACCAACTAGAGTTCTCTTGCAAGAGATGAAACCATCCCATTTCCCTATGGAAGTCATAAGCATGGACATTTCTGGTCCATACCCCATTACCCAGTCCGGAAATGCATACCTTTTGCACATCGTTGATCAATATTCGGTATGGCCTGAAAGTTATCCTCTCAAAAATATAAAGTCAGCGACAGCATCTGAGTTTTTCTGCAAGAATTCGTACCAAGACATGGCTGCCCTAGGAGGATAATCACAGACAACGGGAAACAATTTGTCGGTAACCCTTTCAAGAAGACACTCCAGACTCTGCATATCCAACATACCACTAGTAGTTTCTACATGCCTCAGGCCAATGGAAGTAGTGAGCGAATGCATGCTACTTTACATGATATCCTTGCCAAATATATACAAGGAAACGTACAATATTGGGATATATATATATATATATATATATATATATATATATATATATATATATATATATATATATATATATATATATATATATATATATATATCAAGCGCTCGAAGCAATACGTATAAACACAAATGAAACGACAGGACTGTCACCATTCTACATGTTATATGGACGTGAACCTACTTTTCCATTAGATAATCTCTTGCAACCTCAGAGGAAGTATGTAGGAGAAGATCCCATCGAAATTATTCTACGAGAGAAACATAGAGCACATCAGATAGCTAATCGCAATTCGCAGAAAGCTTTTAAGAAATGACAGAAACAGCACGATAAAAGAGCTACATTGGAACAATTTCAAGTTGGTGATAAAGTTTATTATAAGAAAAATATCCGCGACAACAAATTTGACGCACGAAGGCTCGATGGATATAAGGTACTTGAAAAGACAATACCTATAAATTACATATTACGAATGAAGAGAAGAACATAGTCACCAAAGCTCATGCAGCGCACATGAAGAAAGAAAATCATCGCCCGATAGCACCACCAGCTTTATCGAAAAGCAGATCCGTACGAAAAGCCACATTGAATCACTACAATTCCACAGAGACGTCAACCACCTCACACAGTGAAATCGACACAGATGATGATCTTGATATTCACACCCAACAGTGTAACACCCCAAATCAACTACAGGATGCTATACATCGATTAAATCGTTGTAGAGACACGTCAGAAGAGGAAGATGGCATTCCGCCGGTGGAATTAAGAGAGAGGTTAATATCTCGAGACAATCGTTTACACGGTAGAGATAGCAGCACACCAGTATCAGTGAATGAGAACGAACCCCACCCATCCATAACGAGTCAAACATACTATGGCAGTCAAGGAGTACAACCGCTAGTTCCAAGCCAGCAACAACCCACACACCAGCCTTCACATTCCAGCTGAGACAGCGAAGATGACAAGCCCTTGCAAGCAACAAGAAACAACATAACACACCATAGTCGGAACTACAGAAGATCATACAAACATTCAAGCATTGCGATCTTCCGATGAGACACACAGCGAAAAGAACATTGTTGACAAGCCTTTAGCTCCTTATGAGTCAGAACTTGAGACAACAGAACGAGAAGAAAGCGACATCGATTGTATGGATGATACTACCAACACTGAGATACGTACAGCTACCAAGCGCCCTTACCGCCCTTCATCAGGAGATTCGTCGCCACAAGCGAAGCTATTACGTCTACCACAAGAGCATGTACGAGCCAAGTTCAGAAGAAATTATCGCCCAGTTCACAAGCCGATTCCAGTTGTACAACATCGTCCAAATATTCAATCGCCCTCTTTCTCCTGCAGAGCGACTATAAACACAACAAAACAATCGATACCAATTTCGTCACATTACGGCAGCCGTCTCTCCAGTAGAGAAATCACACTGTTAGAGCTTGCAAAAGAATTTTCAAAATTGATGCAGGCAGTGTAATCATCGTATACAGTACTCCCCCAGCTAAAGTACTAATCGCAGCACTTCCCTAGCACAGTGCTTATAGGTACTTTTATCAACAAAGTACCTGCCACTAAGTCAATTTATTATTTTTTTTACCAGTGCTTAAGTTAGTTGATTTATTGGACACTTGGACACTCACTTTACTCATGTAACTCTTTAAGCCACGAGAGTATAGAACTCTAGGGAAAAAAAAGAAATAATCAGACTGTAATCTAGGGAAACACAGAGTCCTGATTATGTAGACTTATTCCAGGTAAACTCACAGAGCTTGTCAATGTACTTCCCAAGGTATCGGATTCAGCACACCAGAGGATCAAGACTGATAATTACTGTTAGTATTGATAGTATTATTGTCATATTTGTTTGTATTGTGTATAGATTCCAGTTATATGCGCATTTAAATTGGCAAAAGAGGAACAAGAAAAGAAGAGATATGAAATAAGCATAGCCAAGTCATAGAAATGTACGAAATTCCTCTCACCCAGGTACAGGTAGCAAAGAGTATACAACAAGCAATATTGGTGAACATCCCCACGACACATCTCATACCTTTTCCCCTTCACCACCCACAAATGATGTACCCCAGTTACCTATGCGCTGACTAAATAGTGACACCAGGAACGCGACATGCTTCGCAGTAGTGCTGCTCTGAGCAGTAATCATAGTTTGGACTTAGTAGAAGAATTAATAAAGATATCATATGTGATTACTTGAGAGATGATAATGATGACACAGCCACGTAGTCACGTTGACATTAACTTTAGCCAGAAGGATGTTCTATATTTTATGAGGTTCTGTACACATGTATATGACGTCTATATTTTAAGACAGAATTAACGACTTTGACGGTGCATCCAAGGCTAAGATCAGTCGAGCACATCAAATTCTGACGTGATTAGCGACACATGTCTTTCTTTATCGCCCCATGACAGTTACTTATGCACGCTTCGCCATATTATTAAGTGTAACTCCGCCTATCTGACCGTTCTAATTCAGTATGACATTGACGGCAGATACTACAGACATGACGATTGCTGACAAATCTCCGCTTCCAGAGACAGTTACCATGTCGACCTGTATAAATATATATATTGCATGTATTGAATTATTATTGATCAGTTGTTGTATCATATGAGGTTATGTATTTAATAAATGATTGATGATATACCTCAGATGAAGCATTAAGTATTGGTAACGGAATGACATTACATATATTGTTTTATTTTTGTGACTTTCCATATTGGAACTCATAGTTTGTAAATGTATATGTACGGCAGCAGGTATACGATAGTACATTATAGTTAGGGACTAGATAATTGTTAATAGAACGCAAATGTCTTCCGACGGGATACATTTGTGTGGCCCCGGGTTGTATGTCACCGTGCGGTTTGCCCAAGCATTATTCATGCTATTCTTAAGGTGAGATAAACAGTTAGGACAGCTCACAAGAGAAAATAATGAATGAAAATAATAATATTGCTAACTGACAACGGTTCAGAATACCGGTTCATGTTAACTAATAGTGAGTGATTATAGTGAGTTGTAAATAGAAAGTTCGAGAACAAGAAAAAAGGCTTGACCAATAAATTTAAGTAAAAAGATTTGGGTCAGCGAATCAGAAGAGTGGCAAGAAAACACACCACGAAAAATGATCAGAGGTCATTAGATGACAGGCAGTCCTGAGTTGTGCTTCAGGAAGGAGGTGTGATCGCTGTGCGGACAAGATGAACCTTCTGTGGTTTTACAGATAGGGTTCATGTGAATATTTATTACACATAAGGAAGGGAAACCCGAGGCCTGTAAACAGTAAATAAATATGAAACAAATATAAAGGTATGTTATCAGGCACTCGCAGGAAATAAAGAAGTAGAACACCAGACAACAGAAAAACTACAGACATGAGTGGCTTACCCAGGATTTGAACACTGGACCTTCCGTGCGACAACCCCGCCTAGCCATGCAAGCGAATCACACTATCCGCCCTGCCATCTACGCATCATCAAAAAATGATGTTTCAATGGCAGGTCAACAGTGCGAACCACAATACATGACACCAGAAGTCCACCATGGGCAGTTCAGCCTATTAATGACGCAATCACTTCTGTTGTATTTCTATCAAGCAGTATAGGCCGAATCCAACAATTTATTGTGAATATGTTAGATGTCCAGCCATCACTAGCCAGTGTTATTCTATCGGGAAATAGTTTGATTTGATTCTGTGGTTCACAGTTAAGGTGTATTTCTGAAAGGAGATCAACGTTTATGCTGTGTTTTTTGTAAGTATTGAACTATGATTATATTTTGCACAGAGTAGAATTTTGTTTACAGGAGAATCTTGCAGAAGCACGATTTGCCAGTTCATTACGAGAACTTTACGACTATGTACCAGGAAAAACGGATGGTTGTAACGACTATATGTAAAGTAACCAAAAGGCTGTAAACATTTGTAGGAAACTAGAGATATTATAGAGGAGCCATATTGAACAAGGTTTGAAGTATCCAGAATTGCATATGATTTTCACGAAAAAGTGAATGTCGACTTTTATAGAAGAACTTCAAATATGCTCTCTCACTTGTAAGTATCAGAAGGGTGTACATACAATTATTTATGCATGAGATGAATTTTGTTGCTAGGAGCAGTTATAGAGACCTGTGTGACCAGTTCGTCGAGGAAGATATTTAAGTAACAAATCAAGTATGGAATGCTAATAAAGACCATTGGTATATGAGGAAATAGGAGCAAGTTTTGGGAAGACTAAGGAAGTCTACAGGAGAAAAGAATAAGTTAAAGAGGAATACGGAAGTTAGAAGACATAGAATTCATGTATGAGTTAACCTGAAGTACAAAGACCCAGTAAAGGCCTCTATGCGAACTCTATCATTTGAATAACTCATTAAATGTGTTGTTTTATAAAGTTATTAACAGTTTTGAAGGATCAGAACGAATTTGATTCCATCTTGATGAGTTGCTGATTGTATGCCATGTACATTTAAACTACCACTATACGAAGTCACTATTAACATCAAAGAAGGAACTGAACGAACCTGAAGTATACAAGGAAAGGATTAAAGTATCATCCAGGAATTTTTACCTCTGGCGGAGATGACCAGTAATGATATCAACTAAATAACTTGGAAGATAAAAAGGAGAGATTGTAAACTTGAATTACGTCACTGTGCCTGCCATCTTGCACCTAGTGAGATAACACACAGTAACCAGTAACAGCAGCGCGGTTACACATCGTCTACTTCTTTTGTTATTAAATTCTAGATGGGCGCATATTTTTTTGAACCAATTGGCAAGAAATTTGATTTGGAAAACTCGTCTCAAACCCACGTGGGTTACAATTTAAGTATAGAATTTGCTTTATTCTGGTTAGTTTGTATCCAATTGTGGTTTTCTTCTTTTTTTTTTCTTCCAGGATGGAAATTCTGACATTTTTGTGAGTTTTATTTTCAGAGATTTGGTGTTGATCGTATCGGTAGTGTATGTCACAGGTTGCCTCCCCTGCTTTGCAGTAGTGGTCCGACAGTGGCCAAAACTCAAGAGTATCTAAAGTGTGTCGTCAAAGGTGTCTACCTTCGCACAAGACTACTCTTGGCAGAGATGTAGATAGAAGGATAAGGACGCTTCTATCGCAAGGCCGAGATCATAAGATCTTCAGAAAAGAGAAAGCTGCATTGGCTGAGCACGTTAATTCTATGATATGCCGACAACTTTTGTGAAGGATTAAGCAATTATTTTTTTCAGCTCGTCAAGACCCCACCTCTAATTTACTCAGTGGAATCATTATTATTCTGGTATAGTTCTGTTTAGAGTGTGGTTAGTAAATTGACTTAGACAAACAAGCAGTACATTTAAAATGATTGAATCGAAGTTAAATTTGTACAATTACGAATAACAGATTTAATAATCATTTAAGTTTAACAAGGTTTTAGAAAATTTGAATAATGAATCATAAGCTAAAAAAAAGTGTTCATCACGGTTGTGATGGGAAGTTAGTTTTACAGGAGGTCACTTGGTATCTTATAGGGCTACTTAACTTCCTGTGGTATGTTCTGCTCCCGCTGATGGGTTGGTTCTGTGTAGATAGGTCACTGGAGTTCTCGCGTCTCTGGTCAAGATTAAGGCGCAGCACGTTCCCAGAAACATCAATGAGTAACTGCGAAGCTGGTCCCGCGTTTCTACGTCAGTCCACTTCTACCCTCACTTTCTTCCAGAGATTAGTACCCTCCTGGTACCACCAACACCTCGGTAAGTATTGTAATTAGAATGTACATCATTTCTTTCATCTTTCCCTCCTTGCTCCATATGGAAATTGGGACTACCTTTGCTTTTGGTTATCTTTAAGAAACTAGCGATAAAGCAATCACCAGCCCTTGCAGGGTGGTTCATGAAATCATCATGCTATTCGCTGAGGTTGCCAGCCTCAAATTACTTGGACATCCACTAGCGATTTTTACATGGTAATATTTACATATTAGTTCACTCGTTAGTAATAAACAATATAGAACAGAGGTTTTCAAACTGTGCGTCGCGGCTCCCAGGGGCGTCGCGGCCCTCGGCTAAGGGCGTCGCGGTGGCTTGGGAAAAGTGTTGGGCTCGATATTATGAGCCAAGGTCCATCAATAAATATAGTATAGAGAGGAGCCGCGGTGATATATGCAGAGGTCAAGGGAGCCGCGGACCAAAAAAGTTTGAAAACCTCTGATATAGAATGTAAAATGACAACTTACGAATATCCTAGCTCACAGAATTTTTGCTCAGATGAATGAAGTTAAGGCACTTAATTAGGCCCCTTACATGTGTTCTTCTTCTTCTTCGATCCTTAACCACCGACCGTCAAAGCAGTCAGTGGCCATCACGCCTAGTGGCGTCTTGTAGGGCAACAACAAATTGATTCCACTTTGCACGGTCGGTGGCCATCCTTCGTACAGTGCCCCAGCTCTGGTTCATTCTTTGCATCTCAGCCTCCACAGTCCTCCGCCAAGTTGTTTTTGGTCGGCCTCTCTTTCGCTTTCCTTCAGGGGTCCAAAACATAGCTGTTCTTGTGATGGCATCGGGGTCTCTTCTGAGGACATGACCAACCCAGCTCCAGCGTCTGCCAGCTATGATGGTGTGCATGTCCTCTTGCTTGCTACGAGTAAGCAGATCTTGGTTGGTGATGGTTTTCGGCCAAAAGATGCGGTGAATTTTTCTTAGGCATGTTGTGTGAAAAGAGGACGATTTTGACATTTCCTTCTCTGTGACTCTCCAGCATTCCGCACCATAGAGAAGCACAGAAAGCACGCAACTCTGGTATAATCTTAATTTTGTGCTTGTGCTGTATTGGGAGGACTTCCAGATGTTATTTAGGCTAAAGAAGGCTGTTCTTGCCTTATTCATTCTGATGTTGATGTCTTTGCCTGCCCCACCATCTGGTGTTACTATGCTTCCTAGGTATGTGAAGGTATCTGTCTGTACCAGTTGCTGATTCCTTACTGATATGGGCTCAAGGTTGCTCACATTGAGCGTCATGACCTCAGACTTCTTTAAATTGATGTTCAAGCCCACCTGCTGGCTAATTTTATTAAGTCTATCTGTTTTTTTCCTGGATGTGTTGATGTGAATGTGCCAGCAGTGCACATGTGTTCTTGGGGGGTCGTTATTTTTGTAAGAGAACTCCATGTGTTTCAGTTTCCTCAGCCTTCCTTATTAAAATGGTTTTCATGGGCTATGTAAGTCATTCAAGATTGTTCCACAAAGTCCGGTCTGATAAATGGAAATCTGAATTCTAGGCTTCACTCTGGCAGGGTCTGGTTTTGTCTTGGCAAGCGTGAATCTCACAGTTATGTTAGACATTTCAAAATATTCTGACATGGAATAATTTGATGCAAAGTTCAAGTCTCCCATATATAGCCTGAAAACATCCGATTGCCGGGCAGGCGAACTCACCAACACATCTGTAAACTCATACGACAATGTGTTTCAGATGTAACAAATTATAATTATTAATATCTGAAGTAATCTTGTCATAACAAGTCGGACAGGAAGCGATTAGGTCATCCTTGTCTGTCCAAAATGTGTCACCCAGACAAGTGATATGTTAGCTGTCATGCACCCTGGATTTATCAGCAATTAGCAAATACGCTGGCGATATTCGTGTTAATTGGTAGCGGCGAAGGTTGGGTACACGAGAATATGTCTTTCGTTTCAATATTGCATCACCTGTCTACTATATTAAGCAGGGATGATTAGGTAAACAGACGAGACGACATATACTGAAAGGAGTGAAAGAATGTTGAAAATACAACATGTCTGCTACAGTGCAGAGAAAGAAAGAGGGTGCCGGTCACTGAAACACGTAAATAATTAATACAACAAATGTCCAGGATACGGCCTTAGTAAACAAGAGAGCGGACAAGAGAACGACCCAAAAGTTATTTTCTCTTCTTCCCAAGTCAGACTTCACCACATCCTTCTGCTGCAGCTGTCTTTGTGATGTCCTTGAGTTTAAGTCAGAGAGTTTCCTGGTCATCAGGCTGTTTTTCACTACTGTAGCAATAAGCCCATGATTTATGGTCTTAACTTCTGGCTCTCTCAGCTTGTAGGTCTTAATGGTCATTTCTCCTGCTCGTTACTTAGCTTCTTGCGTGATGTTAGGCAATTCCTAAGCCGAGCAACTCTTTCAGTTGTTCTTTTAATTGTTAGTAGGTAGCGATCACTTCCAATCTCTGGCCCACTTCAGACTCTAGCGTCCCGGACATACTTGAATGAGTTCTTCCTAACTATGGCATAGTCGATCACTGATTTCTCATTCTTTTTTGGTTCACTTCTAGTGTATGCTTGTTAGCGCTTATGGGGGAACTTTGTGTTTGTAATGAACAGATTTTACTAAGTGCAGAATCTAAAGAGTCGCTTTCCAGACTCCAATACTAATTTTTTAAATACTTTATGTTGTCAGTTTTGCTTCATTATTTAAACACGGAGAAATACAATTGTTTGGGTTTATTAAATGTATCGCCATCCAGTAAATTTTCATAACCTCTGATCTAATCGATTTATTTGTTAACACTCTTTTTAACCCACAGCGCTTTTTAAAATACAAAGTATCTAATTTTAAAAATTGACATTTTGCAAGCATTAGTCACGCCATTAGTTATAATTGAGTGAGTGCACATAGGAAAGACAGCAGTTTACGACAGAAAGCTTTTGAATCAAAGAAAGGAGCTGACATAGATTAGAGGAGAGTTCCAGATGAAAAGAGTTAAAGAATATGGCTTTATGTGTCTAAAGACTTAGAGATGAGATAAAGAGACGTGGCGTGTGAAGATAAACAGGATTAAGATTGACGGGTCACATTGCGGAGTTTGAGATGAAAGAACTTTCAAATGTATTAAACTTCTAGTTCAGCCTCTTTGATCGACAACTTTACGAAATTTCACTCACCGAATGTCTAATCACCGTGTTTCCTTTATTGGCCAGCCTCATCGAACTTCTAAACACTTTCCTATCTCCTTACACTCGGTTTATTTCTTTATTCTTTGCCCGAAATGCAATTTTCATGTTGTTGGATTTCTTGACCTGCACATTTCCTGAGAACGAATTTTCACAATAGTTCGTGGAACACAGGGCTGTAGCCATTGATGGACACTTATTATTAGTTTTGGCTTCCGTTTCTGTTCTGCCCAGGAGGCTACTGTTTCTTTTCTTTCATCTTACAGTTCTTTTCCAGGCTGTAATTCACTTCACCACTCTTATTCTTCTCCGTGGTTTTTATTTGGGGGAAATGTGTGATTATTATGATTAACAAAGAAAATATTTTTCTTCTTCTGCTTTTCTTCCACTTCTTCTTCTTCCTCTTCTTCTGCTTTTTCGTCCACTTCTGCGTCTTCTTCTTTTCTTCCTTCTTCTTCTTCTTCTACTTCTGCTTCTTCTTCTTCGTTTGCTTGTTGTGAAAATGTTGCTTACTTTTTAATTTCTTGTTTTGTTTCCTCTCATTTGTTAGGTTTTGTTCGTTTTATGTGAGGAACTCTATGCATTAACCATTCCGTTCCCAAGAAAATATTTGCACTTGTTCTAAAGTGTTTAATGGATTTTACACCAAGGCTGTCGATGGCTTCCTTCAAAAGGTTTCCCAGTGTTTTAACTTTGTTTCTTAAATTCAGTTTAACTTTGTCCATGTGTCTTTGTTGGGTTCTGTGGGTTTTATTTATGATTTGGTTCCAGCTGTACCTCTGACTACTTTCAGTTCTACTTGGAGAGTCCCCCAGGACAAAGTATTGATCGAATCCTCCCGTGTGTTCCTAATTTTTCCTCCACCTCGCGTAGCAACGCCTCCATTTCCTGACTTTAGTGAAATGGTCAGTTTGATTTATGTAAGCCAACCCGTTGAGATCCATGTAGCCTTGTGTGCATTCTTGTGTAAAACAATGTTCCTATAGAGAGCAGTACGTTGAAATCACTGAGACTGTCAAATTTGTCTCCCTTTTCATTATGTTTCCAGATTACTACTCCTTTTAATGAAGTGACGCTTCTTCGACTGAGAACTGGTTACTATGGACGTAAATATCAAATTTTCAACACAGTGTTTCCCAAACTTTTTCGGGTCACCGTCCCCTTGGCTCCCAGAACACATCTCCAGTGTCCCCCACCATTTGCCTGCATTGCATAAATAAACAATATTTAAAAAAGTATTTAAACACAGGCTTTTAATGTACTAAAAAGCCACAAATAATGTTTCAAGGAGTTTATAGCTTGCAGTCAACAAATGTAACATCAAATTGACAAAAAGCGTGGGGCGCTTAAGCGCTTATCATATATTTTATCCATAAGTGTGTAATGAAGTATAAAGCAGAAGTTAATTTCATGTAAAATAAGCGCCCCAGGCTTTTTGTATATATATATATATATATATATATATATATATATATATATATATATATATATATATATATATATATATATATATATATATATATATATATATATATATATGTAACACTTGATTACTTAATCCAGTATAACCAACTTTCATCAACACACATACTACATTGTTCTCTTAATTTTTAATGAGATGGATGAGCTTGAAGCAGCGATATCAGTTTTTCAACATTAAGCTTAAAGTTACTCATAAGGATTGTCAGATCCCCATGTTTCAACATGATTCAACGAGGTGGTGCTCGACCCAAGGTATCACGGATTTCCTCCCCTGCTTTGCAGTAGTGGTCCAACAGTGGCCAAAACTCAAGCGTATTAACATAGGTCGTCAAAGGTGTCTACTTCGCACTAGATTGCTCTTGGCAGAGATGTAGATAGAATGTTAATGACTGTTACGCACATAATTTTTCAAAAGACATTGTATAATTTTGTCAAAAGACATTGTATAATTTTGTTTAAAGGCATTGTGTAATTAACTTGTCTGAATTGTACACTTTGATTTCTCGCACAGTCTAAGCGAAATAACTCTTGGTTAACTGTGATTACTTTTTACAAGGATGGTTGCCTTCGCTTGTGACAGGACTCATCGGTCCATTTTTTTTTTGTACGATGTGTTGGTCACTCTCCTTATATGGTAGTATCGGTCAACTGTTTCTTAGAATGATTGAAACCAGTGTTGAGGATTCTTTTGCTGTCCATATAAGGCACGATTTCTTACAAAATCTTTCTAGAAGGTCTTCAACCATCGTCTCGTTGATTATTACTCAAGTGTATGCGTTCTGCGCATGCGCGAACTTTAAGAAAGTTAGAATCGTCTTCCGCCCAGGGATTCGATGAGATGAGCAGAACGCTATGAGCGTCTCTGTGATTTGTGTTAGGGAATTAGGAATCCTTTTGTGAGTTAGTGTAGCTAACAAGGTCCTTCCCTTGATTATTCAAAACGCCTGGAGGCGTATGTTTTTTTGTGGTGTTGATTTCGAAACAAGGTAATACCTCATTTATGTTTCAAATCTATAATTTAATATTATGTTGACAATGGTCGATCTCTGCTCGCTCACGTATTACAGTGTTAGAGGTTCTTCTACTAGAAGTCACACCCCAGGTATCTTCATACCTGCAAGTTATATGTACACGGGATATACTAAGCCCGAGGACCAGTTCTACGTCCCATGAACATCGCTACATCAGCGATTGCTCCTTTGTCGAGGGTTAGACTTAGGAATGTTATAAAGGTCAGTTTGACCTGTACTCCATGTATGCCATTCTCGTGCGAACAGTAATGGATTTATATTGTACATCTGATCTTCCAGTATCAGAGAGGAGTATTGATATTTATGAATATTTATGAGATGAAGCTGAGGCTATCGTCAGCTAGGATTATCTGTATCAACTTGGAGAATGTATGCAGATCCATGCAGAAACTTTTGTATGCTGAATTATATATATTGAACTGTTGATGTCCATGACTCACGTAACGTACCTGTCATTTGTTGTGTCTAAATAAATGATGAAACGTCAAAGCAGTTCACCCTTTTTATGACTTCACATGTCATACTTTATATGCTGTAACACTGAACTACGTCAATAATATATACACAGCAGCAACAACAACAAAAAAACCAGATAAGACACTTTACTTCCTCAACTATATATATATACCAGGTGTCGATAGGGGTGGTCTTTTGACAGAGCTAAGGAATTACCACGGACTTGGACTTAAACTTGCAACGTCCATATGGCCAGTTCTGGTCCTGTCATTTTGCCAGACAGTGTGGCCTTATCACCAGTGAAGACAGCCTTAAATCCACCCTTATCAATGACGCTTCTACCTTACGAGAGATTTAACAAGATAATTCAGAAGTCAAGAACAATGCTGCTTAGCGCTGAGCATTTGTTAACTTGTATTTGTCCGTCGCCTTTTGTGAAAGATTTAATCAATGGTTTTTAGCCCGTTCAAGCCCCCAGCTGAGTTAATTTAGCGAATTTCCTATTATAGTGGTATAGCTCTGATTAGAGGTAAATATATGTCTAGATATATATATATATATATATATATATATATATATATATATATATATATATATATATATATATATATATATATATATATATATATATATATATATATATATATATATATATATATATGAAATATTCTGGCTCATACGTTTGCTTTCGTACATTTAATAACTGAATCAACTATGTTGGTTTAGTTTTAAAATAACATGTAACAAATTTAATAATCAATTAGAATTAACAGTTTAAAATCAATAAATTGCTGGTTACTTTTATATTGGAATTAAATGTTCTCTTCACAGAGATTTAGGGTGAGGGTATAGTCAGAAAATTATTATGTCCTTTTTATAAGCACTTAACTTTTATAAGGGAGTCCTGCAGCTGAGATTTTCGTCACTTCTTGGTGATGAGTGTACTTCTCTCACACGAGTGGCATAGTAACTTCAGTACTTCGAACCGTCTGACAGCTTGTAATAACGGACTCAAAGTTTTGGGAATACACAATCTTTTCGCGCAGGTTAGAATGGACACGAGCAATTTAGGTTATATGCTCTCGAACCACTTTATCTGGAAATTGTTAATCCCTTTTATGACACTTGGTCTGGGAAAGCTTCTTTTATGACGGTTAATCCAGTTCTCAGGTTTCCAGTCTTCGTATTTAAAGTCCTGGTCCCTTAAATTTTTCAGTTTCTGTATTTATAAAAGTGGGCTTACTTTTTAAGGTTTTAAGTTTCCCAAATACTTCAATCTGTCACTTATAAAATAGGAATTCTAAGTCCGATGTCTCACTGGTTTCTGGGAGTCGCTCATGTGGCGTGTGCTGCAGTCTCTCTGAGTTCTGTGTCTCTGATTTCACTACATTATATATGCAGTTTTCAGTTCACACCACTGATGGAGCTTCCGTTAGATGTTCCAATAGGATCCAAAGTTTATTCCGGCTTCTTACTTTAATCCAATAGTAAGCTCTTTAGCACTGGGTTGGGGTATCAAATTTAATAATATCCCCCACGTGTTTTAAAATATTAAATTTAATATTCCAACGCGTGACCTCTTTCAAATCATGCGGTAATATTTCCGCCGGCTCAGCACAACATGTGACCATGTTTGCCTGGCGTAATGTCTTCCGCCAAGATGTCTACACAGACAGGGTAACAATCACCAGGGATTGTCCCAGAAAAAGCGATAAACGCATCTACCCTCTATGTAATCTGCCAGACAGACAGACACCGACGTCGGCAACCAAGACAGACTATCTTGTGTTCTTTTCATGTCGATCGGCGAGACCGTGTTGTCACAGCTTTTCACCTGGGGTTAAATGTTGGACCGACGCGTTTCAAATGATGGTCCCACTGATAGAATGGATAAGTGTATGACCGGTATAATTACCTGGTAATATCGCATTTACCTTGCGGAACGTAAACAATTCTGCGTGTAAAGCAGATACGTCCGTAGGGGAGTAGAGTGGTAGAGCCTTCATCCTACTAGTCCAACATAGAGAGCACAAATGAATGAAAGGGCAAAATTTAAGCCAAATAAAAGCGATTGGTGAGGAGAATGAAGAAAAATAAATGATACTGTCGTAGGGCTGCAGGTGTGTGAGATCACACAAAAGAGCATGTTCAGACGTTCTGTGACACAAGAATACCCGCCAGGTGAGAAGAATTTCGGATTCCTTGCTTCGATGGGGTCCACCCAAAGCTACTGGTGGTCACCTACTTCTGCATCGTTCAGCCCGGGCGTGGAGTGCTAGGAAAAGACATACTATCTATACTACAAGTATAGAATTGGTGCAACAGATTTCTGCACCTGTGGCACCAGCCTCAAAACAGCCAAACATCTGCTACAGTCCTGCCCAACATATAGCAATGAATGGAGTAGCACATGGTAACAACCTACTTCACTCCACGAAGTGCTGTTTGGAGATGTCAGGAACCTTGAGCTGACTACTGACATTATTAGAGTTATTAATGTGGAAGTCTGAAGGCGAACGAGGAAGAAAAAGAAGACGATCTCCATGTTCAGTAATTTGCAGTCTGTTTTCTTTGCTTGGAAAGAAGATAGTCGACCGCACTGAAACACCGCTCTTCTAGGTACGAGGGGCGTTCAGAAAGTAATGCACCACATCGTTTTTCTCAGGAGCTGTTTATTCAAAAAGCATGACATTTATACACAATATACATGGATATGTCATGTAAACATCGGTATTATTCAACATAATCCCCATCAACTTGTACGGCTTTATGCCAGCGCGAAACAAGTGCATGTATTCCTAGCCCGTACCAGATTTTGTCTTGATCATGTAGCCATTTCTTCGCTGCATGAATTACTCCTTCATCATCTTCAAACCATGTCCCACAAAGTGCATCTTTAAGTGGAACAAATAGATGAAAATCAGAGGGTGCCAAATCGGGACTATAGGGTGGATGGGGTAGTACAGTCCAACCCAATTTGGCGATTGCTTCCCGTGTTGCCAGACTTGTGTGAGGTCGCGCATTGTCGTGAAGGAGAAGCAGGTCTGCTGGATTCTTGTGCGGCCGAACTCTGCGAAAACGTTGATTGAGTTTTTTCAATGTCTTAATGTAAGCTTGCGAATTGACTGTCTCTCCTCTTGGCATAACGTTCACAAGAATCACACCTTCAATGTCCCAAAAGACAGTGATCAATACCTTTCCAGCTGAAGGAATTGTCTTTAATTTCTTTCTTCATGGTGATCGAGGAACCCATCTTGCGCAAACCTTAGAAAATCCGAGAGTTTTTATAACTGCATTTGCACTACCAATGCTGACTGACAGCTGTAAGGCCAATTGTTGAGTAGTTATTCGCCTATCAGTAAGAATAATGCCCTCAGCGCATTTCAACATTTCTGCGTTGATGGCTGTGGCAGGACGTCCATAGCGCGGCCGATCAAGCAGCTCCGTATCTCCACTTCCTGATTCTTTGATTCTCTGAACCCAGCGACTGACTGTACTCCTGTCGACTGCAAAACTTCCATACTCATCACATAGACGCTTGTGAATGCTCACAACAGTTTCCTTCTCTGCAACGAGAAATTCTATCACAATTCGCTGCTTATAACGCAAGTTGCTAACACGCTCTATTTTAACGGTTTAGGGCAGCCGTATTATTTGTCCAGTTGCAGTGCAATTTAGTGCGCACAATTGGCAAATGCCATATTTGAAGTGTGCAAAATTTCGTGTTTCTTTATTCATTATTAGCTGAGAAAAACGATGTGGTGCATTACTTTCTGAACGCCCCTCGTAAATGTTAGAAAGGCAATACAGAACATCTTAACTTTTTCCACAATGCAGGATAATGTTCAGAGATGACTTTCTGAAACCAAAAGTCTTGTATCACAGATATCACGTTATAACCATCCCATCTAAACACTGAGGCTATCACATTTGCAATAAAGCAAAGTCAGTCCTTTTTTTTAAACACCCGCATCCTCAGGTGCCAGCGAAAAGTACACTCGGACACACCTTGCCATGGGGCACAAGCCGGTATTAAACTGGAACACTATTTTGCACAGGTTTTCACCTTCCAAAAGATTCTGATTAAATCTGAGCTGACCATGCGCTTTTGTTGTGTTGTTAGTTTCTTTCTTTTCGAGGTTGACCGAGTGGACATTAGAGGCTTCGTTACCTTTCACGCTTACTTTGGGAACCACTACGTTTAGAATGTTTGATCATCGATGGTTACCTAAGCTCAGGATGGCAAATACAGACGAAACTATGCTTTGCTTAAGTAATATAACCACTACAATAGGGTGTATGAGAAACTAGCACAAGCGTAGTTAGGGATGAGAAGTAGGTTAGGGTTTGTTCAGGCTACATTCTCCTTTTAAGCGCACACGTCATGGGCCTGTATAATCAAAATGCATGTAAGTGTAAGGCTTATATAAATACATTGTTGAATTTAGCCTGCCAACTCTTCAGTCACCCCCATACCACTAAACGCCCCCCGCTGCCCTATTTTCTCTTATCGCCCCATTGGATCCTCTCAATGCACCGAGGGGGCGATACCGCACATTCTGGGAACCACTAGCTTTACATAATATCTTTTATTTTTGGACATGCGCCCTAGTACAACTACGGAAACTCTGTCTAAGTTGAACGGGGCGCGCCTTGCCAAAACGAAGCAAAACTTTTCAAAAAAGGTGTTTAAAAATTAAGATTCTGACAGACGCGTGCCCATATTAGTGCCCCTAGATCTATAGAGAGTTACGCCAACTATGTCAGATTCGAAAACGAGGCTGAACGACGTAGATGCCATCTTCGGCTGGACAATACCAGGGCTAGTAGCGAGAATAAGCATCGAGTAAGACTTTTTTTTTTTAATTAAGGAAAATAAATATCCCGTTCAACTTCTGATGGGTTATAATTAGGATATATATTGTTTTCAATTCCAAATAATATGAACAATTGCCGATAAGAGAAAGTGGCATCACATTTGTCAAATCATTGTAAATAGGGACAATCACAATTATGCTTTTACGTTAAATAAATAAATAATCAAACAAACAAAAAAAATAAAAAATAAAAATAAAGAAGAAACTTTGAACAAGAATAATATTAAAATGGAGGGGTGTAAAGACCTGGTGGTTACAGTTATATAACTGACATTAACAGATATTTAATTGACTTTCGCCTATTAAAAGTCATATGTATTGTAAGAACAGCATTAGACCTTCACATTCTCAGCCCCTATATATTAACATTTGTTCGTATTAAATATTTTTTGACTATATTATGCAGTTCCTTAGGACTGTCTATTCTTAACAACTCTTCTATATTTATAAGATTGTATTTATATATATTTAGATTTATAAATATATTATAAATATAATATATAATTATAAATATATATAAATACGATATATATTATAATCATCATATATATATATATATATATATATATATATATATATATATATATATATATATATATATATATATATTTATATATATATATATTATATATATATATATATAAAATATAAATTATATAATTTTATAATTATGTAATTGTAATATATAAAATTATAAAAAATTATATAATATAATGAAATTTTATATTTGTCTTTATTTTGGCTTCCTTATTTTCTATGTTTTGTTTAATCTTTTCAGTAAGTGAGCAGTCTATGATATATATATATAGGATGTTGAGAATACCCTGGACAGAAAAAAAGACCAACAGAGAAGTACTGCACTCACTAAACGTACAGGAACATTGGCTCCTAAATACCATCGCAATAAGGAAGCTGAAATTTTTCGGTCATATAAAAAGACATAATAGCCTGGAAAAAACAGTGATGGAAGGCATGGTCCCTGGAAAAAGGGGAAGGGGTCGACCTAGACGACGGTGGACCCAGGACATCACAGAGAGTCTGAACTTGTCTTTGGCTGATGCAGGTCGACTTGCCCAGAATCGTGATGCGTTCAGAGCAGCTGTAATGGAGACAACGTTCTGGAAAGAATACGTCACATGATGATGATATATATACAAAAATATATGATGATGAAGAACACACAAAATGAGCGATATAAAACTTCGACCCCTGTTCCTTTAAGTTTCCAGTCGCCCAGCTGCTTTCTCCAGCTCTTCCTTCCAGACTTGCAGGTTGGATTGAAGATGAGCCTCTGATTTAACAATCAGGGCAACATCATCAGCAAATGCCAGCTCTGAAATACAGACCTGTCGCATCTTCCAGTACTCCACTGAATATTTTCTTGTCCTCTCCTTACATGCCTTGATGACATCGTCCATGATGAGCATGAAATGATAAGGTGACAGGATTTCCCTTTGTCTTAAACCAGTGGTGGTCCTTAACTGGGGGACTTATGGTTTGCCACACTCACATAAGTTCTGCAAGACTTGTAGAAGCTCTGTATAGCATGAATCAGAGGTGATGGAATGTTCTTCATTGCCAAGCAGTCTCAAAGTTTGTTCCAGGGGACCTTGTCAAACGCCTTTTCCAGATCTTAAAAATAAAGATGGATCTCACTCTTATACTCAAGGGCCTTTTTACTCCGCTGTCTGAGTGTGAAGATTAGGTCTTGAGTACTTCGGCTTGCTCGGTAGGCACACTGGACCTCATCCTTTGTGGCTCAGCTAGGCGTCGGAGTCTCTGCTCCAGGATTCTAGAGTAGATTTTACCAGGGACACTGAGAAGGGATATGCCTCTATGTTTTCCACATTGTCGGTTGTCACCCTTTTTGAAGATTGATGTTATGATGGCAATGTCGCAATCCTTTCGTATGGTCTTGTTGCACCAAGCTGCCTGTAGGACCATCAGGAGTAATAGGTCGCCTGCTGCTTCCATGTACTTAATCATTTCTAGTGCTATACCATCATGCCCTGCATTAGGGATTGTCTAATGCTGTCCTCTCACCGAACTCTGGGTCGTCCTGGAGGTCTGGATCCCTAGCTCTTAGATTCCCATATTTATTGTCGTAGCCAATCTTCTTCAATTCTGCATACACGGCCAAACCTCGTAATTGGGACTGTTCCACTTGGATCTGCAGGGGCTGGGTTTTGAGGCCTTGACCTATCGTCTGTAATGGCAAGTAACGCAGTTTTTTCTGGTGTTGGTAGTCAAACAGAACAAATAATCTTTACTAATCATTGTCGGCTTCGTATTCATTATTCCTCTATCAGAAGCCGAAGTAATAGTATTTAGAACATGAGTAACAACATATAACAAGGATAATATACGTCTCATTTTATTTGCACTGGGACAACGGGATGCGACAGTTACAAAAAAAAAAAAAAAAAAAAACGGGGTCTATCCATTTAAAAGCAAGATGTCCCATCAGTTTAATGCAGCGGTAGGCAACGCAGTAGCTGTGGATATCAACTTTAAATACACTGAGCTCTGTAAAGATCTAGGCTGATAAAATTAATGTGTTTTCAGGTGGTGTCAGAGTATTTAAATTTGGATTACGTCCAGCCTTTATGGAACTTTTATCTCTGCCCGCGATCTGCTTCTTGTAATTTTATCAACAGCTGTATCATTGCAGGTCCAAAAAAAAAAAATGATGGATTAAAATGTATTAACAATGGAAGCTACATGCAAAGTTTCAGCTCTCTACGATGAGTGAGTTATGAGCGTTAAAGGTTTGAAACGCAACAAATACACAACGCAATTTTTTTGCATGTTTAAATAATCGTTGCTGTAAAGCGTGTGGCCTTCGTTTTAAGCTCTACCATGAGATTTATGAATTCTGTCTCATGAATTAAATAAAAGGTAGATATCGCTAGAAAAGGATGAAATCGCAGACATACATTTTCAACCTGATTATCACAAAACTTGACATTATGGACATAATTTGAAGGTCGTAACTTTTCATACAATGTTATTATTGTAATAAATTGTTTACATATTTTGAGCTATATACCAAATTTTGTTTCTATTATTATTCGTCTGTTTGGTTCTCCGTGTAAAATGGGTCTACAAAAGTTGCCCGCCGGCGCCTCTACGATTGATATATTTGACCGTCGACCTTTTAGCTCCACCTATGAGGCTACAGTTAATCTGGTTTCCATTCCCACCGTTCTTCTCCACGTCCCCTGTGACCTTTTCCATTATTCACTTTTCCTGTACGCTTGAAACAAAGGTAAAGCCTTTTTATATCATTGTGATCGGCCTTAACATGTGCGTTCATCACTGAGGCCATCTAAAGAATATTATCGTGTTTCATGAGCTCTGAATATCCCGTGTTGCCCCAGGAGATCTCTTACAAAACACAGAAAGAATTAGACTACAGCTCCATCAGGCATGTCGTAAAGGTCCTGCATGGAGCTGGCAACCTCACCATGTAATATATTTGCTATAGAAACCACTACAGCAAAGAGCATGTGATTGTTTTGTGCTGGCTTCCTGCAAGGAGGCTAGCTGCAGTGGTGGCTCTGTACTCCATAGGGAACGGAAAGTAAATTGATGATGATGATGATAATGACGAACTCTGATTAGGCTAGCAAACATCTCTGCAAAGAAGGACGGTTGCAATGAGTCTCCAACGTCTTCTGTCTGTTGCCTTCATGTGCCATTTTTTATTAGATAGAAACATTACCAGGCACGACTGTAGAAGTGTGCATGTCATCTCGGTGAATTCTAAAGCATGGAATGTGCATTGATAAGTTGGGTAAAGTGAAGCAATTGCACGATTACGACTAATGTATTGTTTACACCAGCGTTTCTCCAACCTTTTGGTCTCTGTACCCATTTACACTCTTAAAAACTACTGAGGACCCCAAAGAGCGTTTGTTTATGTCGGTTATGATTATGGATATTTACCGTATTAGAAATCAAAACAGAGAAATTTTTAAATATTTAAGTATTAGTTCATTTAAAAAAAAACAATGATAAACAAATTACATATTAACCTAAATAACATATTTTTATGAAAAAAACTATATCCCCCCCCCCCCCCCCCCCCCCCCCCCCCCCCCCCAACCAGAAAAACCCACAACAAAAAAACCAACAAAAAAAAAAAAAAGGAAACAGTGCGAAGGGTGGCATTGTTTTACATTTTTGCAAATCTCTTTAATATCTGGCTTAATAGAAGCGAGCTGGATTCTCATATCTGTTTCTGCATTCAATCTGTTGCGATATGTTGTTTTGGTATATGAAGTATATACAGAAAATCCGGCCTCACACAGATATGTAGTTTCATAAGGCAGAAGTATTTTAATATCCTTTTCAGATAATTGTGGATGCTCTTTGTTTGATACTACATCAAAACTTGGCAAGTGATAGTTCTTTAAAGGTAAATGAAAAAAAAGAATACACAAGCACACTTTCCATTAGCCGACAGATAACGACTTAGATTATAATGAAAATAGTTTTGACTTATCGGACTCCCTAAAAGGGTCTAGGGGACCCGCAGGGGTCCGCGGACTACACTTTGAGAACAATTGGTTTACACCCATCTCGTGAAAGTGTTTGCTGTCTTAAAAAGACATTTCGTTCTTTACCGTACGTCAAATGTATTCACCATGCCCACGTAGCCTACATATAAATGTGTTTAATATTATGTAGTTAATGTAGGTATAGTATATGACAGTGAATGATGAAGCTGCTGTAAAACTGGTAAAAACAAATATTTAAATTAAAAAATAAAATGGTATGAAATTAGTTTTACAAGTTAACGGTACACAGGAAACAACGGGCGTTTCGGGTTTTACCCTTCATCAGCCACAGTTACGAACAGGTCACAAGGACAAGAATTACATATAGGTACTACAAAAATATATAATGATAAAGAACGCACAAAATGAGCGATACATGCAGATGGAACAACGGTGCTGAGCGAAACGAGAACAATAATAATGCAAGAACATCGTAAAACCAGAAGAGACATATCGAAGATGTCGTAAATGTCACGTCGTATACGTCGTATATGTCACGATGAAGATGATGTCCGCGAAGAAATGCTCGAGTTTTTTCGCCGACATCACTATCCTAGAAGAGTATTATCTGATGCTCTTAATCACATTAGTCACGTTACTCGTCAGGTGCCAGTTACTGCCAAACCTACTACTACGTCTGACAGACTCAAACTGTCTTAACTTTCCACCCCCACTGTTTGGCGGTGAAATAAATTCTGTTTCGTCATCTGCGTATTCTCCACTCTGATCCTGATACCAGAGAGTTGTTTCGTGATACCCCTTTGGTGGCATATCGTAGGGATAAGAATGTTAGGGATATTCCTGTACACAGTCGCTTGAGACGAACCAGTCCTTCTCACTTTGGTACTAAACCGTGCCAACGCCGGATATGTAAGACCTGTCCTTTTGTACTCCAAACTCAGTCCGTTTCTTTTCCAAACGGTAAATTTGTCATTAGAGAGTCTTTCACGTGCGAATCCAGAAACCTGATTTATGCTATCATCTGCAAGAGGTGTGGCATTACCTATATTGGTGAAACTGGCAGACGTTTGGCAGACAGGTTTCGTGAGCACTTAAATGACATCTATCATGGCAAACCTTTACTGGTGGCCCTTCATTTCAATAGGCCTGACCATTCAGGTAATTCCGATATTCCTTTCACTGCCCTCCTTTCATCTGTCGGTGATGACCGAACTCGATTTTCGTTGGTGAATCGTCTCATTTTTCAAATGGGCCTTTTATCTCCTGCGGGCCTTAATGTCCAGCATCATTTTGCATTGTTTCATACTTTATTTCTTCTGTGGTTTTTCTGATCAATCTTTGTTTTTGCTTTGGTTCGCTTCGTATCCTTTTGTATCTTTTTAGCCGTCACTAGCTCGCCCATACGTCACTTCCGCACGACGCTTACTTTCACAGCCATCTTAAGTGTTTCATTCTTGGATCCAGCTAAGTGACTTTTTACTTGTTTTAATAGTGTTGTTCATACCTGTCTTCTTTTCGTTGATTATTTACTTTCTTGTTTCGATATGTCTTTCTGGTTTTACTATTTTCTTGCATTATTATTGTTCTCGTTTTGCTCAGCACCGTTGTTCCATCTGCTTGTGTCGCTCATTTTGTATGTTCTTCATCATCATATATTTTTGAAGGACTGAGGACTAGATTAGAGCCAGACCAGGAGAAAGACCGCCGATAGAATAGTATGGCGTTCTCTCTGGAAAACCTATACATCGCAGCGTAGAAGAGGAACAGGTAAGTAGTAGTAGCTATTACCAGTCTGAGCAGAGCCATTATTATCTAAGATGCATTTTAGCTAGCGCTTTTTTGAAGTATAGAACATCTGAGGCTCAAGTATAAGTTTTAGAATGGTGTTGGTTAACCATAGTTGTTGTTAGCTTGCATAAAGTAGTATTTTGTGTAAAGGCTGTGAATTAGTTTTCGATTCACTCCCGTAGCGAGGCGGCGTTGACGTTCGGATGGTCCTGGGCTCGAGTCCTCGGGAAGCATAGCACTTCTGTTGTTTTCTTTTGTCTAATCTTCTACTTCTTCATTTCTTACGAGTTCCTGCTATTACCTGTCTATCTGTATTTATTGGTTGAATTAGTGTGTGGGGGTTTAAACAAAAATAGACTATAACAGGTAGTGTCGGTAATAGAAATGTGGGTGCAATTATATTGTTATGAGATCGATTTTTATAATTAAACATAGATTTGTAAATAACGGGAAATAATCCAAAATACATTGAAAAGGAGGAGACAAGAGTAGAAGTGACGTACCTTGGTTGAAAGTTTGAAATTGTTTTTGTTTGGCAAGTGAGCGAAGGTGAACTAGACTACGAGATTACATTCTCGTGCGGTGAATGAATTGCTGAGTTGTTTGCGAGACAGTTAATCTATGAAAGTTCGGAAATAGTTTCCGTTGTACATCGAAGTTTGTAAAATAATCATTCAGATTTTGAACGCGATAGCCTTAGTAAGCAAGTTGCTTGAGTTGTGTTAAAGTTAAAGTGGCAAGTGAAATTGAGGGTTATCATCGGACAATATGCCAAAACGTTTAGTTGCTTCTGTGGTGACAGAAAAATGAACTATTGTCTAGACACTCAATAGCTTGTACGCCACGATTTCATATGACAGTTTGTTATTCAATTCTGTGGAGAAGAATGCAAGTGTTGCCAGTACAAGAAAAAGTGTGTAATTTCGAAAAACTTGGGAAATCGTCAACCCTGGCGGTAGGCCAGTAATTCTCTAAGATACACCAAGTAAGACTACATAAATTAAAGACACAGTCAGATGAAATATGTCAAATCAAGAGAAAGAAGAAAATGATCAAATATGAAGAACTACATGGCAGCTAGCAATTCTGAAGCAGCAAGTGAGAACGAGAGACCAAGACATTGTATCAAATAAAATTATTTGAATTTTTTGCTGTACCAGTCGGCCAACCTCATGGGAAGGTTGGGCACATCATTTTACATTTCTTAACGTATTCTATGTAAAAAAAAACGTTCAACGTATTTGCTACTGCTGTCAGAGTGAAGTATTTTCATCAAGGTGTTGAATCGTCATTCAACTGTCAGTTATGAACTGTTTTAATCATAGAAGTGAGAAAGAAGTTCCTTTAATGCCATAAGCAAAAGCTGCCTACTGTTAGGGTAAAGATTCGAACCCACTATACGATCAACACTGAGAAATAGAAGTAGTGTATAGTAGACAAGCTATCATCATCATCAGCCAGCTTATATGTCCCCGGCCACAAGACTATTAACTCATTGCCCGAGAAATGTGAATTAAAGAGAAAGTTAATGCTTGTCGATTTCTCGAAAGATAGCATTGCTGGGTAAATGTTTTCCGTTACATGCAGATCAGCTTTTCTTACTTTTTTTTTTTAAACGAAGCATGCCGTAGGGGAGAGAAGTTTTAGAAATTTCATTATACTAGGTTCAGCTTTATGAGGTGGGGTAACCAGTTTACATCTCCTTTGCCTTCCCTAACTCAAGAGCAGAGTCAGGCACTCGTTTACAGCTGGGTAGGCTAGAGTGTGACGCTGCAAGTTTTTTAACTTGGAACCCGACAACTTTGTCACGAGCCACACTTGTGACCGTGCAATGCTCGCATGCTTCGTCTGCTGCATTGCTTTATACAAAATAGTCTAATATAATAAAACAGACGAGTTAATTTAAAAGCGCATATGCGAACACATGCGGTGATATTTCTCACATTAAAAGTTTCAAACTAGAATGCAGTTTTACAATTAATTGACCCTGATGTCAGAAGCTGTCAATCAGGGGGACGCTTAACCACAACATAGAGGCATCGCTATTGTTGTCTAGTAGAAACCCGTGCAGGTCATCTGAACATCTGTGCATGGGAACGTCACTCGTGTTGTTTGGTAGAATTACGTGCAGTTCACTGGGTGCTGCTGCTGGAAACTTCGAGTGACAGTTGTTGTAAGTTTGATACGATGGTTCTCACACTGATAACCAAAAGCAAAGACAAAATAACGTATTTTTGACTGACATTTTATTATATTTATAAGAGAAGTGAATGTAATCTTGATTGACGTTAATTACATTTATAGGAAAAAGAATGTATATGTAACTATAAACAATGGTCATTTATCCACGCAGAACACCTGCACTAGTACGTTAGAGTCGTTTAATTAGGACATGAGAAAGACAAGATACGTGCTGAAATCAGCATTTCACACTGTTGTCAGGTTTACAGAAATCATGGACTCCTGACACTTTCCCGGAAAACAACAGAGAAAAACAGGTGCTGGGTGCAAAAATGACGGGATATAAATACTGTGGTTAGCGCGGTCAAAGGAGGATTTTGGGGGATATTTCGGTAGAGATTTTTAGAGATTTGGGATTTTTGATTTGAGATTTGTGATTCATATAGAAATAGAGATTTGTAGAGAAGAGAACCAAAAATATAGGTACAGTAGTTTGTATAGGCCCGTGCGCTGGATTAGCCAGAGCACGGCGCTTGAAATGATAAAGTAGGAAAGATATGTAAATTGGAATAGATAGTTTTTGTAGAGAATAGCTAATAATAATAATGAAAGCAAGGAGAGCATTTCTACATAATCTTAGCCAGAGTTAGAATAACTCCGAGGATTGAAGTGAAAGTAAGAAATAGAGATAGTGGTTCTCAAGCTGTTAACAAATGATCTTAACCCGCTAAGGTGACTTGTGAATCACAGGCGGCTCTTAAATCATTTTAAAGTAAATATTATTCTGCGTGTTAACGCTATAGAATATGTAATGAATGTTCATATCTTTACGCCGTTGGTGGAGCGGTTGTAGTGAAGTGAAAGTGTGTGATCCTGCAGACTGGCAGGCAATAAATAAATAGTGGTGATTTTTATTTCAAGCGCTTAGCTGTTGATGCCACTTGTAAGTAAACATATTGAGAACCACTGACTCGATACATAATTATAGATACTGTAAAACGTAATGAGAAATGTTCACTGAATATTAAGAACGATGATACCCGGTAATCTATATAAGATTTTGAGAATCAGTGTAACTTTTGAGTTGACACATTTTTATGTAATAACGAGAACAATGGTTCTCAAGGTTGTTGTCATGTTGGAAACAAGAATATATAATTAGAGATAATTAAGAACAAGGATAAACCTCAGAAATGAGGTACCCGAGGAAGGTGGTTGAAGTAACAAGAAGAGACATGGTCCGCAACCAGACTATACGTCAAGGCCTAAAATCCCACCCCCTGCAGACCCAAGTAGAACAGTCCCAATTAAGATGGTTTGGCCATGTCTGCAGAATGGGAGAAGATCGGCTACCACGACAAGCATGGGAAACAAAGAGCCAGGGATCCAGACCCCCAGGACGACCCAGAGTCCGCTGGGAGGACAACATTAGACAATCTTTGAAGGACCGAGGACTATAATGGAACCAGGCCACGAGGAAGACAGCCGATAGGATAGTCTGGCGCTCTCTCTTCCAAACCTCTACACCTCACGGTAAAAGGGGAACGACTAAGTAAGTAAGAACAAGGATTCTCACATTGTATAGAATAGGACCAGATAGAATTAGAATTAGAATGAAATGAAACTATACATAATATTGTTGGTTTTGTAAATAGCCATGCCTTAATATTCTTATATCCAACGTTTAACCTTAATAAACATTTTATTATTTACTGGATTGTCGTCAGTGATTAAGCTAATTATTGTTAAGTGGTTTAGAAAGTGTTTGTCAGTGAAACAGTTAGTTTTCATGGTGACTTTGTTAAGTGTCGTCAAGGACTTGTGTTACTATTATTGTGAAATAAATGGAGTCAACAAACGAAGGTGAGCACTAACATTACATTATACGCAACATCACGTGCCATGCAACACCAGCACGTAGCTGCATTCTCATCCGGAGGAACGAACCTGGGTTGAACAAGGTGTCACACTTTCTCATGATGGTGGAAATCGACATCTAGGGCGTATAGCCTTTCTGACCACTGAACACTTACATAAACTCTTATATGAACATAACATGTGCCTGGTGTTAATACGGTGCGACCTGATCTGAACATTGAACAATCGACGTTTTATAAACAAACAGCATGGCGCTGTCACAAACTCAACTACTAGTTCCGTGTACACCTTTCATAACTTAGATTTATATTTTCTTGTCCGTAGTTTCTCTTACAAGTAGACTAATTATTTTGTCTTACAAGTAGACTAATTATTTTGTCTTACAAGTAGACTAATTATTTTGTCTTATAAACTAAATTTAATTTAAACAAAAACGTAAACGTTTTCTAGTTCCCTTTTTCTTCACTCCTTCGTCCAGTACTTAGTTACTTCCCTTTCTTGTTTCAACATTACCAAGTAGCGCGTCCCTACCAACATTTAAGCGCGTGCATGAGTCTGTCGTTTGTATCATAACGCCTTTTTATATTTATTTGCATTAATTCATTACCCGTCAGCATAGACTTTCAACAAACGCATGCCACAGGCTCCTGTCGCGCACCATGCGCTCAAGGTATTTCCATATCTTCCTCACAGTTGTCATTTTTGTCTCTAGGACTCGTCTCCGTGATTAAACAAAAAGTTATGATAAAGCATAACATTTTATGCAGCGTAAATTATGTCCAAGTAGTTTCAATGTGAAATTCAATTTGTATTCTTCCGCCAGGTGTTAAATCGGACAGTGCGAATTATTTTCAATGTTGCCTATTTCTGTTCCTGCATTTAGACCATTTTCTTGTCAGTGTCATCGTTTTCTTTTGTGTTCATTACGGTCCATGAGCCACTACTGCAACTGTTCCCCTTACAGGAAGCTTGGACCAAGATGTCACGTGCTCTTGCAGCAGTGGTTTCTGTTGCATTCAGTTTTATATAATGAGGTTGCCGGTTCCATGTACATCGTCATGTTAGTCGTTATGTACGACATGAATGAAGTTGTATTAGTTCTATTCGTATTTTTGTTTGGTCTCTACAGACACCCCCGGGAGCTACATTGGGTTACATTTGATCTAACATAAATTATTTCCAGATATTTTCAATGTTCATCTTCTTCTTTGATCCTTAGCCACAGACTGGCAAAGGAGTCAGTGGCCATCACGCCAGTAGCGTTTTGTAGGGCAGCAATAAACTCCTTCCACTTTGTTCGGTCGGCGGCCATCCTTCGTGCAGTGCCCCAGCTCTGATTCATTTTATTGCATCTCGGCCTTCACAATTCTTCGCCAAGTTGTTTTTGGTCGGTCTCTCTTTCGCTTTTCTTCAGGTGCTCAAAGTATATCTGTTCTTGTGATGGCATTGGGGTCCTTTTAAGGACGTGGCCAACCTAACTCCAACGTCTGCCAGTTATAATGGTGTGCATGTCCTCTTGATTGCTCAGAGTAAGCAGTTCTTGGTTGGTGATGGTATTCGGCCAAAAGATTCGGAGAATTCTCCCTGGGCACATCGTGTGGAAAGAGGATAATTTCAACATTTTCTTCTTTTTTTAGTCTCGAGCATTCCGCTCAAGCCTTGTACGACATGCTTGTGGGTGCGGTAGTCCTTTTCTTTCTTTGTCTCCCCAGAGACCCCCGGACATTTCACCACGGGCTACAAAATGTAGCGTAATACAACAAGTGTAGAGTCACTTTTTTCATGTCAATAAAAAATTATTCACATCTGCCCACCCGTTGTGGGAAATTCTGAACATCTTGTTTTTTTTCTTTTCCGTAATCAGTCCTTGTGCTGTAAGCCTCTTCTCGCTAAGTAAATTTCAGAGTACTAATTTCCCCATTAGCCAGGAAAGAGCTGTACAAGAAGATGGCCCATCGGCAGTAGCAGCCATGATAAACGTGAGTTATGGCATTCTTTGTGACTGAGAGCCACGCGTCCATTAGCTTTCACGCCATTCCATAAATGGAAACTCCTTGTCTTCGCTTCAACACTCCTCTCTGTTTGAGGAGAATCTGTACAACCATAAAGACTATGTGAATAAAACAGATTGCTTGAAGGATGAATGTACTTGGGTACAGGGGAAAGCTGAAAATTAAACAATCATTATTCATCTTTCTTAAACTTAAGACCCCTCTACACCTCACGGTAGAAGAGGAACGTCTAAGTAGTAGTTATACTTAATGTGATATTACCTTAGGCGTGATCATAATTTTATATTTTGTTCCACTCTATCCGAGTTAGTGAGATTTACTTTTATTAATTTGTAAACGATGTTTGTTTGTTTGTCTCTTTGTCTGTCTGTCTCTTTCTCCCTCTCTCTCTATCTCTCTCATGTCTCCAGTTCTCTTCTCCATGTGTTCTTCCGTTGCCTTCTGCCTCTCTTACCTTGGGATTCCAAAACAAGGAAGGCTTTGTAACGCTATTAACAGGTTTGCTGAACGTATGTCCCCTCCATCTTCTTACGTCTTCTTCTCATATCTTCTTCTACTGGCACTTGTCTGGTTCTTTATTCAACTTGGTGTATATTTATCAGTTTAATGTTATGCATATCTTTAGAAAACTGTAGCCCACAAAGTAGACAGTTAGACTGTAGAATACAAAAACTGTTTAATATTAGAGCTTTGTACCACAAAAGATTAAGGTACTAAGAACAACAGAAGGTTACATAATAGTACTGCTGTTTAACATCAGAGATAAGTAGGGATACGCACTATAATCTCTTTTTTTTAAATGTACACGAATGTCAGTTCTCAAACACAAACCCATAGACAGACAATTAAACGGTTAACTATGTGCATGTGACCAGTGCCTGCTATAGACAAGTGTGACAGGTTATGAGAATAGACTACAGTTAATCCGTCCGCTTGACTCCCACCGTCGGCCCTCATTCCATTCAACCAACTCGTTCCCACCTTTGCTTCCCTAATTAGTATGCACGGTTGTTACGCTAAAGCCATGTTTTTTTCGCTATCTGTCCAACTCATACTTTAGCCACGCCTATTTTTCTGTTGACATGTGCTGTCAAGGTTCACCTTCGCTCGGACAGGCATAATTATAGTCAATAAGAGCCCTGATTCGCTATCGCAAATATCACGCGAGCCGTTTTGGCAATTAAGCATGGTTGAACAGACCGGAGTGCGCGGCTGATGTAATCGTTCTTTGATCAGGGAAAAAACGCGGGCAGGAGGCCAGGCGCTAACGGTTTGTTTGAAGAATCAAGAGCGATAAGACTAAAGACGTACCTTGGATGGTTACATTTTCAGGAAGACTTAACTTACGTATTGATATTCGGCAGGCGGAGATAATCATAGACAAGCCAGATGTTGTCGGTCAGCAAAGGTGCGCAGAAAATCTTTAATTCGGGAATCGAACCGTAGATTTGCCCTGACATGGCCGTAGGTGCGAATGTTTGCACTAAGGAGTGAAAGAACAGCATTTATGGATATATATCTCGTCTCCCCAAAGTCATTATCTAGTCGCTTCAGGATTTTTGAGATATCAAGCTCATTATACTAAAAAGCCATTGTATAAAGTAGATTTTAGATTTTGTGGAGATTGGTTCATATTTCTTATTTGTGGTAATGTATATATTAGTATTCAAGTGATTCTGTGTGTTAATTTCATCATTATCATTCACTGAGATTTTTCTAAGTGCTAATACTAGCGTAATTAAATAATGCATAGCTAAATTTTTCCAGTGTAATGTAGATTTAAATTACTCGCTATCACCCAGAAAGAGTTGTTTAAATTGACAAATAGATACATTAGGTAACTGTCTACTGACGGAATATATATTTACTTCTATCCAGTTTGTGTAATTTTATAAATGACGTGTTCATATCACGTGTTAAAAGCGATAAGATAAGTTAGACCCTTGGGGTTTATAATCTAATTTAATAACGGAGGGGTTAAGAGGTCTTACTTTTGCGCTTGATATGATAGGTTATTGATATTGTAATTATATGTTTTGTTTCTCCCTAATTTTAGCAATGGATCACAAACCAGCTACCAGCGTTCGAGTTAGCACCAGTAAACAATTCTTATTATTATTCGGGTCAGTGATGTTGACCTGCTCGGTCCTCTTGTTGTCATACAGAGAGAGTCTAAGCATATGAACAATAATATATAATTTTAACTGGACAAAGAAATATCCAGATTTTTTCAATCTATTTTTATCAGCCCGCAGTGGCCAAAGATCTAACCCTAACATATTTTTCTGACTACTGACAATTGTGGTTCCCATTGGATTTATCCCGGAGAATACATTGTTTCAGGATCAGCATCAACACCAGAGAGAAAAGCCGATAGGAGATACGTTCAACATCGTCCATTTCTTACTAACAGTTTACCAACCATATGTTGCCTTAACAAGTGGAAGTACTGTGTATTGTCAACTGTGACCAATAGATCGCGGATTATAATTTTGCTACATGAAATACCTGATGTCATCATCATCATCATAACCCTCCACTCCCAAAAGGAGCATAGGCCTTCAACAAACACATGCCAAGTCCTCCTGTCACGTGCCATCATCTCAAGTTCTTTCCACGTTCTCCTCATCATTTTCACCTCTGTTTCCAGCTCTCTTCTCCATGTGCTTCTTGGTCTACCTCTGCCTCTCTTGCCCTGGGGGTTCCAGAACAAGGACTGCCTTGTAATTCTATCAACAGGTTTCCTCAGTGTGGTCCTATCCATCGCCATCGTCTGATGTGACAGTATCATATTCAATAAGCATTACCAAAGTAAGCGTTTCCCCTTAGGGAAATTAATAATTCGTGGAGGAACTGGGGCTAGTTTTCGGAGAAGCACTCCCCTCCCCCCTGGATTATTATAGATCTGTCAACTGATGTGTATAAGTTGGTGAGCAACTAATAGGTAAGCGAGATTGAAATGTGGCCACAGATTTGACAGAGTGAGAGAAAGCGGAGTGAATATTTCTTCTTTTGTATAATCATTGAACTCACTTCTAATTTTGTTTGCTAAGACTGTTATATTTTTTTTTTTCAGGATAGCTTAACTAGGAACTTTGTTCTTTACTGTATTGTCTATTGCTATACCCTAGCGTGAATCTTTGACCTTTCGGGGTTTGTAACTTATGGAGGGATCTTATCTCAACAGAGGGGAGGGCACTTATTGGGGGTATTTTTTTCTAAACTCTGTAACCTATGATTTTATTGATATCTATATTGAATGTTGTAAACCGTTTATACGATAATAAACTTAATAAACCTTAAGTTATTGTGTTGGTCAACCCCTACCTATATCTGTTATCCATAGTTTGGTTTTCACGTTTGTGCGTATTTGTCACAGAATTGTGTGTACGTGGGTACAGTGTAACTTTTATGTTGTATAAGGATAGAAAGTGCGTCTGATTTAAATATAGTCGTAAAGATAGGCTGGATTAGAGAAATTACCCATTCCAGAGACTTCTCTTTCTCTTACACTATCACCCTCATGAGAAAAACTATTTCTTACACCTTACTCTCAGATAGTTACCACTATAACCTCTGCTCGGACGGGACCATAAATATCTAAGACCTATGTGGTAAAAATTACGACAACAAGTAACATACAGGGATATAAAACACTTGATGGGCCATTATTAAGTTGTTCTCTGTTTGGATGTTCACATCGTTCTCAGCATCTGTCCATTCTCACCTCTGCCGCTGTTAGTATTCCCAGTTTAAAATTATTTGCCTCTAAAATTAAAAGTTTTAAATTTAACTTCATGTACTAATATTTAGAACATTAGTCATTCTTACAAAGGCGCAACAACACGTTGTGCTTGTTCTCCGAGTATTCTGCCCACATAATGGGGATTGAGGATTTGCACCCGTAGGGAATCTCTACCCACTTACTCTCCGGAATATTTGCGGCACTACTGTGATTTTGTTTTATTGAGGACATTTAAGAAAAATGAAAAACCCGTTATAAAAGTAGCAGTAGTGCATTGTTCACTTCACCTTTAGGCACTTTTGAACCTCTGACCCGAGCTGGTGCCACATTGGTTCGTCCCTTTTGCCGCCCGGCCTGCCTGATATTAAGATCAGCAATTCTGAAACAAAAGTTTAAAACAAAATCAAAAAAGTTGGAGTGTGTTGGTCACGTTCAGAAGAGGTGTGGGACACGATTAAGAAAGCTGAAAACTGAGAACAAAGGTATAAAGCTAGATGATGGAAAAGGTGTAGAGGGAATTGGGAGACTAACTGATAAAAAGATAGACACTCTTCAAAATTATTATGGCTTTGCAATTAGACAGAATCCAGGAAATTTAGAGAATATGGTGCGTGATGTAATGGCTGTTCTTCCTCATGTTGGTTCATCTAAAGTCAACCCGAACCACGACTGTTGCCCAAGTGAATCATGGTGTAAGTATAAATTAAATTCAGACACATACACTCATAAAAATGGACTTCCACAGGCAGTCATGTATTTTTATACGGCCAGTGTTTGCTGATTTAGCGAAGGAGGATCTGCTGAGAAAATGTTTGCACGGGATGACCCAGAATAACAATGAAGCACTGAATAAATTGATATGGGATAAATGTGCTAAAGAAGTGTATGTTTAAAGAGAGACAATAAAGGAGGCTGTATTGAGTGCAATTTCTTATTTCAATGATGGATCAGCATCGATCGTGCGTTTGTTTAAAAGATTAGGTTTTTCGGGATTTAATACCACGACATTATCCACCAAAAGAGACACGCTGTGCATATATGGACCTGTTAAAAAATCCCTGGAAAAGACAAAAAACAGAGGGAAGACCCTGAGAGCACTGAAAAGGGGATTCATAGACACTGCAACTGCAGTAGAAGGAGACCTTTATTCAAAAGAAGCTCATTAAACTTCATTTTGTGGGTACTTTTTCTGTTTTTCTTTGTTTTCTCGGAATTGTCTTTTTAACGTAATTAGTGATCTTTGAAACAAGATATCTCTGGATCTGTACATTCAATTGACATGAAAATTAAAACAGTTGGTTGTCATATAACCTTACAGATTCTGACCTAAAATGGATACAATTGAATTCAAAGTTTTAGTTTTATGACCATCATGCATATATAATGAGGCACAAATATCAAACATTCAAGAAATATAAATTTTGAAAATTCATTAAAAACTAACCTTGCTGTCAATATCGGTCATTTTAGTTCATATCCTCAAGCTATATATAGTGATTCAATTTGCCAAGTTTCAGTCAGATCCTTATACAAATAACATAGTTGTGATGTTTTAAAAAAGGTGTATAATTTATTCACTGCAGCGGCCATATTGGATAGCTAATTTGCATAATTAATGAGGTCATTATGTGGACACACATTTTAAGTCCATACTAACACTATACCCATGGTTGTTTGATTCTGAAAGGAAATTTTGAGTTTTTTACCCATCAAGGTATCATCATCATCAGCTGCCATCTCCACAACGAAGGTTGGCTGTAAAGGATCTCCAACGTCTCTTGTCTCTCGTCTTGGTGGTGCACTCTGATAGGCTCTTCCCTGTCCATCTCTTGATGTTATCTTCCCACTTATAGCGCTGTCTTCCCCTTGCACGTTTGCCTTCAACTCTCCCTTCTGTTATGGTCTTCTGAAAGGTGTTATGCCTTTTTATGTGGCCAAAGTATTTTAGCTGCCTAACTTTGATCTCCCTCATTAGTTCTCTTTTCATACCTAGATTTTCTAGGACCTCCTTATTTGTTTTCTTCTCTTTCCATGAGATACGCCCCATTCTTCTATACATCCACATTTCAAGAGCCTCAATTCCTTCTTCCAAATGCTTATACATCGTCCATGTTTCTGCCCCATACAGAAATGCAGAATATATATATAACACTTTATGATTCTCAGTTTTAATTTGTGAGATAACTGTTTTGATGTCAGTATATGTTTTATGTTGTTGAATGTAGCCTTGGCTATTCCTATTCTCTTCTTGATTTCTGTTTCACTGTTACGGTAGTTTAATTGGCATTGTCTGCTAGAGGTTAGCAGCATGCGATTTTAGGAGTTACAACGTTTAATGTGATGTAAACATATTATTAAACTATTGAACGCTATGACGTTCTCAGCGTTGGTAGGTCACGCACCGTCGCCAAGAGACGGGACCCTTTCTTGAATGACCGTCGAACGGAGAAGACGTGTCTTTATATTCTTATAGTGTCGGGCATGGAATGCCGCACCGTTCTATTGTATTTTATTATGGACATGGGTCAGTCCACTGATGATAAGAGATGAATGTTTTTCCAGGTTAGTAAAGTGACTAAGCCTAGGTCGAGATGAATTAACAGTCCGTATCAATCATATTATTACCAGACGCATAATCTCACTGTCGGTGGTGGGACTACCCACCACGCGTACATATAGTTATGTTGTTCTGACTATTATGTTTTCAAGCTACGAGACAAGGACTGATTTGTAAAGGAATCATATATGAAGTATGAACTGCAATTATTATGTATAATTCTTCATGATGACCATGTGTGAACTGTTCGTGTATGGAATTGATATATTAAATTTATGTGGACTCAAGGAATGACTTATCAAGTCTCTGAACGTTGGAAGTTGAATATATAATAATGTTGACAAATATTCTATCCCACCTTCGCGTAATTTACCATCAATAGCACGACATCATAACTGACTAAGAAAGACAAGGGATAAAATGGAAGTAATTGTAATCACTGAAGAACCCTTTGGTAACACTGGATTTGTAACACTACTAAACACGCCCTTGTAACACTGGTAGGCCATTATCGGGAACGAAAACAAAAAAAAAAATTCTTTTTCAAGAGTCACTACGAACTATTTACTTTCAATGAACAATCACGTGATTTCATAAATATGTCGTGGCACACATGACTACGAAGGTTAAATCTGACTCCACAACATCATGTGTAGATACTAACGCTCAAGGGACAAACTCAGCACACTCCAGTTTTGATGAAAAAATTCAAGCTCTCAATGAATCTAAAGATGGAAAAGTCGTTATCTGCCAACGAGGAGCAAGCAGTCCTAGACACTGGTCTAGTCCGTTGGTGAAGATTGCATCGGACGACGGGTTAAAAGCTATAACGGTAATCTGTGACTGTTTTCATTGAGATATAACACAATACTGAGTCCATTTCTTATTTTACAGGCATGTCTAAATATTTATATATATACGTAAAGTTTGTTTGTCCACTGTATGTCTTTATTGTTGATTAGTGGGAGGTTGGTGCGGCGGTTTGGAATGAATAACATGGCTCTGAGGATGCCGATATTCATTCTGAATGTTCCTTAAGGCCGTTAGTTAATTGCTTTTTAACGAAGAACCCATCGACGACCTTCCGATGATTTTCGTTCGTTCGTAATTGCAATTAATTGACCTTGCATGTTAGATGTCCAGTCTAGTTATAATTGGCGTATTTTAGTGTATTTAGTTCCAATTTTTATTCATTTCTGTAATCATGTTTGTAATCTTTATCGTTATTCTGACCATACTATCATTTGGTTTATAGATTTTGTATAACCGTTGAGGAGTCCATGTATACGTCATCATTTTTTGTGTACGTAGGTTAATTCTTTATTCAGTTTGCTCTTTGACCTCTCGTTATTTCCGGTTAATTTTGCTTAATTTATAAATGCATTTTATTTGTGAAAATGTCTTTGTCGTTGTAAAGCACTGTAAAGATCTGAATGATAGTGGTAGCCACCACTGTAAAGTATAAGGTGTTCTGTAATTGCAACCTCTCTTGTAATGGATATGGTCAATGATGGCTGGTAGTACTGTTGCGTTCAAAGGGGTGCTTTCACCGTGAAGATAGATACAGGTCAACTCGACCTACACAGGGTAGTGTAAACATTGAAGTGAGAGTACATTGTACGCGAATGGTAGTATGGTTCTGTAGAGTTGACAACTTGGTAACAATATATTCATACTCTCACATGTAGCAGTCAAGGATTACTGGGACTACTGTGTTCTTTTTATAATGTTTAATGAGACGCACACTGGAACAGTACGTGTATGGTTACAGGAACACATGACGACATAAACAGCATAGGGTTGATCACTGGTGTATCATCTTAAGTTAGCATACATGCTGAATAATCTCATACTGGAACAGTTGTAGACAAGCATTCAGAGTTCCATAGTTAATACACATATATATATATATCAGGTTGTACTGACAGATCACGTCAGTTTATACATAATGTTCATAGTGACTTCTAGACAGAACCTCTCTTAGCATGAGTGTAGCTTGTACTTCAGCGGAGATTCTTTTACATAACATTCAGCAAATATCTTCTGAGTAAATGCTAAATCATCCATAATAGATTTTTCTTTCATAGATGTGACCTCTAGGTCATTATCGGGTAGTAAGGGAACATCCCTGTTCTCTGATGAATGACTGACAATAATTCGGATTCCAAGATGGCTCCTTGGTCCTTAACATCGCTCACATAACGGTGAGACGACAAAACTTCTAGAAAGATTCAGTTCATAAAGATATCGAAGTTTCCACAAAATATCAGCATTATCTGTCCTCATAATTGCTGCGTAGAAACATTATCAGTGCTGCTAGACGATATGTCGTTCTGACATATGAACGTAATTAGATTCATGTAAACATATGCCCATCGTAAGCCTAGGAACGAACGAAGTCAGTAAAAGTATGTTTACCTTGGCATAGAATAAACTAGCTAGCACAAACACACTCTCCTGGTGTTATAGAATGAATAATGGGGAACACAAAGACTAAACAGTCCTGGAAGACACTATCATCTTCCCCCATGATAACTTGAGATTACAAAATATAGGCCAGCTCGAAGACATCACGTCTCCCGCCAGGCTCCATAACCGAAGGACCCACTCACTTATCTTCATGCGCTGAGCGTGTAAGAAGAAATAATCCAGCCAAGACACACAAAGATAACATGATATAAGACCGAATCGTCTCAAACAGACAAACAGTAAACCTAGATTCGGACTTTCAATATTCCTGCAAAACCTTAAGCGAGAACAATCTGTTTCTAGCTATAATAGACATAAAAAGATATAAATCTAGATTCCTCCGCTTGTTCAATACACGGAAACAAAACAGGAACTGATCACCCAAAGAATAAACACACATTTACTATTCTGAGTTATTCCCCTTTCTTAAAAGTTGTAAGTTCATAAATAAATATCCTTTTATCAAACAGATAGTTACATTTTCATTTGTAATCATATCAACTGTAATCTGTGCGACATATAAAAAATATGTACGCAACAGACTATCGCAACCCTCGGGAAAAAAAAAAATGAAATTTTTTTTTCTCTCTGAGAGCCACATAAAATAGGCCCCCCAACGCACATATGATGCGCAGATGAGAAGTATCAAGAATTTATAAAGCCAGATTAAGGCAAAGTCGCATTATAGGTCGACTGGTGAGAATATATATCTCAACATCTCAGAGAAAGTATTTCTCTAAGTGTAAACATTTCCAGGGAGTTGCCACCAATGCTTACTACCATATTGGCAATGACACAATGCATACAATAATTTCAATAACCATTTCATATTAGGTATCATAAGTTCACGATTGGCAAAAGAAACATCATCTAAGAATTAGCAGTGAATCAAAATAAGTGAACCGCTAAGTATTTATACAATCACCAAATCATATACTACAAATGTATACACATTTTGATATAGAAGAAAAAGAATAACTGATGTAAAGTTATACATGTTAAGAAAGTCCAATATTTAACAGTTAAGTGGCATCATGTGGGCATCGCGACAGAATGTCCGCCATCACATTTTCTGAACCACGGATAGCTCGTACCGAGAAATGAAAAGGTTGAAGAGCGATCGCGTATCGAGTTGATCTCGAGCTCTTCAAGTTCTTACTTTGGATAGCAGTAAGAGCTTTCTGGTCAGTTTCCACTATGAAATGTGCACCAAGAAGGAATCTTTGAAGTTTGAGAATTGACCAAACCATCGCCAATAATTCCCGGTCTAAAACCGAGTAATTCCTTTCTGCAGCATTAAGTTTTCTGGATATGTACATTACAGGATGCAGAGTTCCAGAGTACTCTTGCATTAGTGCCGCTCCAATCCCAGTGGATGAAGCGTCACTACGAAGAACAAATGTCTTATCTGCAGAAGGTAACACTAAAATAGGTGGTGTTGAAAACATAGTTTTGATCTTATCTAGTGATAATTGGCATTCCTGAGACCAGTGAACCATATTAGGCGACCCTTTCTTTAGAAGCGTCGAAAGAGGTGCCATGATAGAGGACAGATTCGGAATGAATCGTCCATAAAATTGTATGAGACCTAAAAGACTTCGCACTTGCTTTTTAATCTTAGGGATAGAGATGTTAAGTATTTTAGTGATATTATGGTCCTCTGTCTTCAGGAAACCATGACCTACTCGATGGCCTAGGAAAACAATTTCGCTAAAACCAATGCAAGCTTTAGATGGTTTTGCTGTCAGGTTATGCTCGCGTAGAGTTGATAACAATTCAACTAACCCTGAATAGTGATCTTCCCAAGTATCGCTGAAAAGACAGATGTCGTCTAGATAAGCAATGACATCTGACCGATACGATAGGATTCGACGCATCATGCGTACGAATGTAGCTGGTGCGTTCATAAGGCCGAAAGGCATAAAATTCCATTGGAAAAGGCCTCTAGGAGTAGAAAAAGCGGTAAGAGGTTTGGCGCGTTCGGATAATGGAACTTGCCAATATCCTTTAGGCAAATCCAGTTTAGTGAAAAAATGAGATTTAGAAAGTCGAGTAAGTAGCTCTTCTAGTAAAGGCATAGGTTCAGCATCAAACTTCGTCACTTGATTCAATTTGCGATAGTCAACGCAAAGACGTATGTTATTGTCTTTTTTTCGAACAATAACCATCGGCGAAGAATAAGCAGAAGTGGATGGTTCGATTATTTGTAAATCTATCATTTCATCTAACTCCTTTTCAACCTGTGCTTGAAAATGTATAGGGATAGGGTAAGGTCTAACCTTAATAGGAGTATGTTCAGTTAGAATAATGTCATGCTCAATGACATGAGTTTGCCCAGGGATGTCAGTGAGGACATCCTGAAATGTTTGTAACATAGCCGAAACCTGTCGCTGTTCTCCTAAAGACAAATCAGGAGAAACAGTAACGTCTTTCCATGATTCACTAGAATGAAGTGGGATCATTGGAAGCGGAAGATTAACATCCGAAAAACTTGTTTCCTCATCCTGTATAACGGACAGTGATGAATAAACACCATGTTGAACTGGAGAATCGTCCGTTGCTTGAAAAATAGGCTGTAAATAGTCAGAACGTTCATGGAATTCCGTAAGCATATTGATGTGGAAGGTTTTATGCTTCCCGTTAATATCGACAATATAGTCAACATCTGAAATTTTCGATATTATATCGTACGGACCTTTCCAAGAAATAAGGAGTCTATTTTCCCTACAAGGTAGCAAAACAAATGCTTTGTCACCAGGACAAAGTTGTCGTAAAGTTCTTTTCTTATTAGCAAATTGCCTTGCCTTCTGTTTAGCAAATTCAGAAGAGGTCGTTGCTGATTTGCATGCTTCGATAATTTTTTCTCTCAGCGTGATGACATATTCGTAAGAGGATTTTGTGTCATCGTCAATATTGTCCGCTGTTATGAGATCATGAAGCAAAGACATAGGGCCGCGCGGTCGCGCGCCAAAGACAAGTTCAAAGGGAGAAAATCCTGTATGTTCGTTGGGGACCTCCCTGTAAGCGAAGAGGGCCGCAGGTAGAACCCTGTCCCAATCTTGAGGATGATCCTCAGTTATCTTTCCTAATAAGTTCTTAAGTGTTCTATTTAGCCGTTCTACCATCCCATTGGACATAGGATGATAGATGCTACTCAAAGATCTCTCTATCTGTAGAGTAGACATTACTTGAGACATGGTATCCGATATTAGTTGGGTGCCATGATCTGATAATATTTCTCCGGGGAATCCCAGGCGAGAAAATATAAACCAAAGAGCATCTGCAATGTCAGCAGTAATAATGCTCTTCAGAGGGATAGCCTCTGGCCAACGTGTGCACATGTCCACACACGTTAAGATGAATTGATGTCCTCTAGCAGATTTGATCTTAAATGGACCAATGATGTCTATCGCCATTTTCTGAAATGGTCGAATAGGAATGTCTGCAGCCTGAATAGGCGCAGCATGACGAGGACCTTTGGATTTGACTTCTTGACATACTTTACAAGATCGACAATAAATCCGTATGTCCTTATTCACGAAAGGCCAAAAGAAAGCCGCAAGAACTCTTGACTTTGTACGGGAAAAACCCATGTGTCCAGCACACTGAGAGTCGTGTGCATGTTGTAAAATTTTAACTCTCAACTTCTTGGGTACAAGAATCTGAGAATGACTTGAATTAGTGGAGTCTTGCACCATACGTACAAGTACACCATTCTTCATTGTAATCCAAGATTTACGCTTGGTATCTCTATTCGGATCACCTTTCGTTACAAGAGTGAAGAATTTCTTAAGAGTCGGATCCTCTTCTTGTTGTTTTATAAACGAGTCACGAGAAATTACCAAGGGATCATCTTGGTTATGCACTTCAATATCTTCAGTAGATGAAGTTTCAGGCATATTGAGAGCTTGAGCTCTTGTGACTACAGCATTAGCAGTTTGCATATTTTGCTTTTCCCAAACGGAAATTTGTTGCGGAGTGCATTCTTTGACTCCGTGAATGCGACCGATGATAAGATCAGCGATCGGATTCGGCAAAAGACATGCGTGTACATCTCCTGTGAAGAAAGGAGTAGCAATCCTAATGATAGCGGTAGAGTATTTCTCTATGGTGCCGCCAAATGTTACGCATTTGACTACTTTGCCTGTAGCATGAGAAGGATCTATGAGTGACTGCCTAACACCAATTGTTGTGCATCCAGAATCAAAAAGTACTGAGACTGGATTGTCATTTACTAAACCTTTGTGTAAGATCAGAGAACCTCTTCCATCATGCGCGATTGACGCAGGAAGAGCGGGAAGAGGATGGCCACAGCTTAAAGTAGACACTGTGGTTGGCTCAAATAATTTTTTGCATTGGGGGCACTTAGATGCTCTCCCAAAATCAAAAGCGGCACATGCCATATTATTAGAGTCATCATTATCTTTATTTTGTTTATAGGCTTCGTGGGACTCTTGCTGAGCAGAGTTCGCCTGGTAATGAGATTTATGTTTTTTGTATTGTGCTCTACCTCTGTTATTATTGCCTCTGTAGTTATCCTTGTTTCCACTGTTATAACCCCTACTTGGGTTTGAGTCATAGTTCCTTTGGTTACCATTATCATATTCATTATAATGAGTATCTCTGTAATTATGATCTTGTTGTCTCCATGATGGAAAACTTGGATAATTTCTATAATGACTTCCTTTGCGAAAGTTCCTATAATTATGACCACCTCTAAATCGAGGGCTGTCGGCTCGTCTCCAGGTATTCGAAGAAGAACCCTGAAATGATTGGTTACCTTGGTTCTGATAACCGTTATGGCTACCTTTTTTATTAAACCTATTTTGAGGTTCTTGGAATCTGCGTGAGTGATTAGGGTTGTATGGTGTTGCTGAAGCAACTGGCATACCTTCCCTAACCTTAGTATTGCTAATAGCTACGTCTGGATGTGCAGTGACGTATTGGGTACAATACTGTTCCATTTCTTTTAGTGTCTTGGGTTTACGCTCATGTAAGAATTCAAGGAATGGTTTATTTATACTTGACATAATCTTGTCTCTGAGTATCAAGTCCATAAGGGCTTCATATGTCTTTTCTGTTTTGGACAGCTCAATCCAACGATCAAATGTAAGACGTGTCCTTGCAATGAATTCTGAGAATTCTACACCTGCCTCAGGAACCATTGTCTTAAACAAATTCCGATAACCTTCTTCAGATAACTGGTACTTCTTTAATAAGGCTGCCCTAATAACATCATAATTATCCTTGTCAGCCTCTTCAACTAAACTTAAACTAGTCAGGGAATCACCTTTCAAATTTTCTGACAACTGGTTAGCATATTGTGATTTGTCTACATTATGAGCTCGACAAGAGCGTTCAAATCTATTTAACCAGAATGTTATGTCATCACTGGAAGGATTGAACGCTGGTACCTTGACCTTGTAAGTAAAGGGTTTACCATTACCACCAGATGCTTGATTAACATTACTTATGTTTGTTAATTTTAACTTTTCTAACTCAAATGCTAAAAGTTCTTTTTGGTATTCATGTTCTCTCATTGCTTTTTTCTCTTCAGCAGCAGCAGCAGCTTCATCTTTTCTTTTTTCTTTTTCCATTTCCATCTGGAATCTTTTTTCCTCAGTCTGTATCTGCAATTTCTTTTGTTCAGCTTCTCTTTCTAATCTTTTCTCTTCAACCAGAGCTTTTCTCTCTTCAGCAGCTAATGCTTTGTCATATTGAGCAACTGCCCATTGTTCTAAGTCTATACCAGTCTTATCAAGGGATCTCCCTTGTGCAATAAAGTATTCTAATGTAGACATGATGTCTGACAATGATACTACTCACTTGAAACAATAATAATAAAATATATATTTCAAGGTAATATAGCAAAAAGTTCTTAATCACTGGATTAATCAGCACACTATCACAATGTCTGTGTGAGACAAGCCTTATCAAGGTCTTGTATATTTCTTTGAAAAATAACAATTATAAATTGCTGCAATACTCTATAACATAAGTGCAATGCACAAGAAATAGTGTCTTATCCAATCAACTGTGTACCTTTAGTAACAGCCATTAATCATCAGTTGATTCTTTCACATAAATCCATATGATCAACTATATTTTAAATAGTGTATGTCGATCAAGAACATAACAAAACAATTATACAAGACAACATGAAAACATTTGCGGAAATCAAATAAATCAAATGGAAAAAACAATAAAAAATAAACCGCAAGAGGATAACAACACAAATAACGCCACAGTATATAAATATAAATGTTGAATAGAACTGAAAGATAGAAAAGGGTAGACCAACAAATTACAAACACATCAGAACAAAACTAAAGAATGTGAAGAAAATTCCGAAAACAACACTGACCATATCGTCACAACTAACCCAAAAAATAGCAACAGCAGTCGCTTTGCAAATTCCAGTATCGGAAATTTGCACACCCTATAGAAAACGCTCACAATAGACGACCTCTATCACGTGGTATGATCTAAGGAGACTCCGCCCAACCGAAACAACAACCCGCTGAATACAAACAAATATCACATATAAACATGTAAACATAAATGTACATATAGCATAAATATTCATAATATAATGTAATGTAATGTGTTGCAGATAGGATGTGTTGCGAAGAAGGCTCAGTTATACGCAATAATGCTACAGTACTATGGTACTTTATTAAATAATCAAATCTGGCCTAAATCATAAAAGTTCAACACAAACTATGGCAGTGCAGGAGAATCCACTGTTTACAGTTCCTCAGAATCACAAGTAAGACTTCTCTCTTCAGTTGCACTGTACATTTTGTAAACACTGTCAAATATATGTTCCAACACTGATATGTAATGCTGTCTTTTCCAAACAAACTTGCTGTGAAACGCTGTCTGTTCTATGGCAAATGTCCATCAACAAAAAATGTCAACAACCGCTGACCTAGTTACTGTATACCTCGATAGGACAGGTCGCACTGACATCGACTGTAAAGTTGTACTGCCGGTGTTTACGTGTGTCGTAACAGGCCCCAAGGAATGGTTTGGTCTCAGTAGCTGACTTCTCAAAAATGTCCACTGTGCAGGTTGACCCAGGAAGCTGGCACACCACTGTAAAGCACTGTAAAGATCTGAATGATAGTGGTAGCCACCACTGTAAAGTATAAGGTGTTCTGTAATTGCAACCTCTCTTGTAATGGATATGGTCAATGATGGCTGGTAGTACTGTTGCGTTCAAAGGGGTGCTTTCACCGTGAAGACAGACACAGGTCAACTCGACCTACACAGGGTAGTGTAAACATTGAAGTGAGAGTACATTGTACGCGAATGGTAGTATGGTTCTGTAGAGTTGACAACTTGGTAACAATATATTCATACTCTCACATGTAGCAGTCAAGGATTACTGGGACTACTGTGTTCTTTTTATAATGTTTAATGAGACGCACACTGGAACAGTACGTGTATGGTTACAGGAACACATGACGACATAAACAGCATAGGGTTGATCACTGGTGTATCATCTTAAGTTAGCATTCATGCTGAATAATCTCATACTGGAACAGTTGTAGACAAGCATTCAGAGTTCCATAGTTAATACATATATATATATATATATATATATATATATATATATATATATATATATATATATATATATCAGGTTGTACTGACAGATCACGTCAGTTTATACATAATGTTCATAGTGACTTCTAGACAGAACCTCTCTTAGCATGAGTGTAGCTTGTACTTCAGCGGAGATTCTTTTACATAACATTCAGAAAATATCTTCTGAGTAAATGCTAAATCATCCATAATAGATTTTTCTTTCATAGATGTGACCTCTAGGTCATTATCGGGTAGTAAGGGAACATCCCTGTTCTCTGATGAATGACTGACAATAATTCGGATTCCAAGATGGCTCCTTGGTCCTTAACATCGCTCACATAACGGTGAGACGACAAAACTTCTAGAAAGATTCAGTTCATAAAGATATCGAAGTTTCCACAAAATATCAGCATTATCTGTCCTCATAATTGCTGCGTAGAAACATTATCAGTGCTGCTAGACGATATGTCGTTCTGACATATGAACGTAATTAGATTCATGTAAACTTATGCTCATCGTAAGCCTAGGAACGAACGAAGTCAGTAAAAGTATGTTTACCTTGGCATAGAATAAACTAGCTAGCACAAACACACTCTCCTGGTGTTATAGAATGAATAATGGGGAACACAAAGACTAAACAGTCCTGGAAGACACTATCATCTTCCCCCATGATAACTTGAGATTACAAAATATAGGCCAGCTCGAAGACATCACGTCTCCCGCCAGGCTCCATAACCGAAGGACCCACTCACTTATCTTCATTCGCTGAGCGTGTAAGAAGAAATAATCCAGCCAAGACACACAAAGATAACATGATATAAGACCGAATCGTCACAAACAGTAAACCTAGATTCGGACTTTCAATATTCCTGCAAAACCTTAAGCGATAACAATCTGTTTCCAGCTATAATAGACATAAAATGATATAAATCTAGATTCCTCCGCTTGTTCAATACACGGAAACAAAACAGGAACCGATCACCCAAAGAATAAACACACATTTACTATTCTGAGTTATTCCCCTTTCTTAAAAGTTGTAAGTTCATAAATAAATATCCTTTTATCAAACAGATAGTTACATTTTCATTTGTAATCATATCAACTGTAATCTGTGCGACATATAAAAAATATGTACGCAACAGTCGTTTTGTAATATGGTTCTGTAAGCCTTGGTTAACTTATTGTTTTGTTTATCTTCACCTCATACATCATCCATATAATATTAATATTAACATTTGTTTAAAAAAATAATCTTGTAATTGAATTTAATTAAATTTTAAGAAAAGTTGGGGATGACTCGGGGACATTGCATAAATTTGCAGTAGTGGTCCAATATCTTGGTGTTGCACTTTATATATTATGACTAAGGCATAATAACAAAATATATACTGATTAATTATTATAAATTTGTAACATATTAAGACATATTAATGTGAATTAGTACACTTTCTCAGTACTACAGTGTGGACTTATTAACTGTTATAGATTTTAATAACTCAATTATATATGGATCATACCCAGCATTATTAAATATTGAGATTAGGTGCTTGATGTAATTTCAGCATCTTAAATAAATAACTATCATAACCATTTAGGATATATATCAGTGTTTACATATAATATTTTTACAAAATATTACAGTTATTGATATAACTTACAATTAAGGGTTCAATAATAGTTTAATTATTTAGTAAGTATTCATACGTTGAGTCTCACTGTTTTTCCAGGTTAGTAAAGTGACTAAGCCTAGGTCGAGATGAATTAACAGTCCGTATCAATCATATTATTACCAGACGCATAATCTCACTGTCGGTGGTGGGACTACCCACCACGCGTACATATAGTTATGTTGTTCTGACTATTATGTTTTCAAGCTACGAGACAAGGACTGATTTGTAAAGGAATCATATATGAAGTATGAACTGCAATTATTATGTATAATTCTTCATGATGACCATGTGTGAACTGTTCGTGTATGGAATTGATATATTAAATTTATGTGGACTCAAGGAATGACTTATCAAGTCTCTGAACGTTGGAAGTTGAATATATAATAATGTTGACAAATATTCTATCCCACCTTCGCGTAATTTACCATCAATAGCACGACACCATAACTGACTAAGAAAGACAAGGGATAAAATGGAAGTAATTGTAATCACTGAAGAACCCTTTGGTAACACTGGATTTGTAACACTACTTAACACGCCCTTGTAACATTCACATCTGCCATCTTCTGTTATTATATGACCAAGATATGCGTAGGTCTTGACTTGTTCCAGAGTTTTCCCATTTACGCTTATCTTTAATGTGGGTTTAATCGTCTGTTTTGCTAATTATCATAGTTTTTGTTTTCTCAATATTAATGTCGAGTCCATATTCATGACTTATACTGTTCACTTGCTTCACTAGTTCTTGTAACTCCTGTTCGCTTTCAGCTAACAACACGGTATCATCTGCATATCTAAGGTTGTTTATTGACCTTCCACTATGTTTAGATCAAGGTATACTACTACCTTAATGTTGGAATGAAGACTAAACGCTTTGTTTTCCTTTTATGTGCCTATTTATTGTTTCTCTTCTTGTCCAAAGTTTTGTTTTTAAATTTTATTATTTGTCTTGAAACAGCTCATGTCTTACTGTATTGCTCCATTTTGAAAAGGGCGATAGCGCGTATTCTACCACAAATTATCTTTGATCAGCAGTACTGTAGAACCTCTCTCATTTTACCGCTAATGTCACTCATATTACTAACACTTGACCGTTATGCTCTTCCTTGTTTACCATGCTTTATGCCGCATTGTTCCCAATTATTGTGGGTTGTTTTATATTTCTATTTTCTTCTGTGTGCTTACTTGTAATTTTTTTCTTTATTTGAACATAATGAATTTTTTCCCCCCAAACGTCTCACTGCATTATTATAATAAGTAAAGAAGATGAACGTACGAGTGCAGCAAAAAACGACACACGTGATTTTGTTTTCTCCTAATTGTTTGAATTATGCTTCTAAGTACCCATCCAAATCAGTATTTAAATGATTAATTATAATCAGAAGCATGGATGTACAAGCACGGTCATTTTATTTTTTACTGGGAAACATTGAATGTTTTACGTTTTTATACATTCATACATATTTATGAATGATGTTAATCTTTCCTTGCACATCATATAGAAATAATTACTGTAATGTATTCAACATTAAGGCCTGTGTAATTAAGTTTTCTTCTCTCGTGATAATAATTTACACTCTTTATTTTCCTTGTCTGTAATTCATGCAGTTTTCTAGGCTGTTTGCCGTTACTTTCGCTGGAGATGGATTGCATATACTAAAACAAGAAGAACCTGTTTTTGGCTAACTTACTCGCGTGAGATACAATCGATACACTATTAATACATGTTTTCCCAAACATCTGGAAACAGGATTTATTTATGTCATCATCCTTCAGCTCCTTGAGCAGCACATCATCATCATCCTTCAGCTCCTCGAGCAGCACATCATCATCATCATCCTTCAGCTCCTCGAGGAGCACATCATCATCATCATCCTTCAGCTCCTCGAGCAGCACATCATCATCATCATCCTTCAGCTCCTTGAGCAGCAAATCATCATCATCATCCTTCAGCTCCTTGAGCAGCACATCATCATCATCCTTCAGCTCCTTGAGCAGCACATCATCATCATCCTTCAGCTCCTCGAGCAGCACATCATCATCATCCTTCAGCTCCTTGAGCAGCACATCATCATCATCATCCTTCAGCTCCTTGAGCAGCACATCATCATCATCATCCTTCAGCTCCTCGAGCAGCACATCATCATCATCCTTCAGCTCCTCGAGCAGCACATCATCATCATCCTTCAGCTCCTTGAGCAGCACATCATCATCATCATCCTTCAGCTCCTCGAGCAGCACATCATCATCATCATCCTTCAGCTCCTCGAGCAGCACATCATCATCATCATCCTTCAGCTCCTCGAGGAGCACATCATCATCATCCTTCAGCTCCTCGAGCAGCACATCATCATCATCCTTCAGCTCCTTAAGCAGCACATCATCATCATCATCCTTCAGCTCCTCGAGGAGCACATCATCATCATCATCCTTCAGCTCCTCGAGCAGCACATCATCATCATCCTTCAGCTCCTCGAGCAGCACATCATCATCATCATTACTCTTCAGCTCCCCGAGGAGCAAAGGGCTTCACCAAGTTGTCAACTGTTCCTGTCCTGTGCCATTTGCCCAAGTCTTTCCATGTTTTCCTGATCCCTTCATGTCTGTCTCCAGTTTTCTTCTCCATGTGTTCTCTGGTCTACCTCTACCTCTCTTACCCTTGGGATTTCAGAACAACTGCCTTGTATTGCTATCAACGTGTTTCATCAGTGTGACCTATCCATTACCAGCGTCTTTTTCTCAAGTATAGTTCCAATGGCAGTTGTCTGGTTCTTTTAATTAGTTCCACATTAGTGACCTTGTCACACCACTTCAAGCTTTCTATTCTAACCAAGTATCCATTTATGAAAGTCTGCAGCTTTTTGGTTGTTGTTTTTGTTGTTCTCCATGTTTCAGAGCCGTACAAACTGCCTGACTTGACATTTGAATTGAACATTCAGATTTTTGTTGTCGTAATTTTTTATAAGATAGGTCTGAGATATTTATGGTCCTGTCCGAGCAGAGGTGATAGAGGTAACTATGTGAGAGTAAGGTGTAAGAAATAGTTTTCTTTCTCACGAGGTGATAGTGTAAGAGGAAGAACAGTCTCTGGATTGAGTAATTGCTCTAATCCAGCCTATCTTTACGATTATATTTAAATCAGGCGCATTTTCTCTCCTTGTACAAAATACAAGTTACACTGCACCCACATACACACAATTCTGTGACAAATACGCACAAACGTGAAAACAAACTATGGATAACATAAATGGGCAGGGTTGACCAACACGATAACTTAAGGTTTATTAAGTTTATTATCACTAGAAAAATCACAACATCAAGCATCTACATCAACAAAGCATGGTTTACAGATAAAGAAATGTAATTAACCCAATAGGCCGTCCCCTATTGTAAAGGAAACCAAAGAAGATCCCCACAGAGGTAATTAACCCAAAAAGATCAAAATTTAGCAATGAGGTAGGGAATAGTCAATACTGAAAAAGGGCAAGTTCCTAATTTAATCTATCTCGTAAATACTCAGATTAGTGAGAAAAAAAAGATGTGTATACTGGTGGTAAAACAAGAAAATAAGTTTCTCTCTTTCTGTTCATTCACTTCACTCATACAGTGGCCACACTCATATTTGCTTACCCAATAGTTGTTGCATTCATTCCATGGAAATGAACTCTAACAGGTACTAAGACTATACAGAGTCAGATTCTTTGCAAATTTCAGCCCAAGACTATCCTGGTTGCTGACTGCTAATTTCATTAATTTCAGGTAGTCGCTGAAGTTGGAGTGTTAATTATATTCCTGGATAATTCTCTTATCGCTGCAGTTAGTTGGTTGGAATAAGTCTTCTATGTGGTGATCACCATCATAGGAATAAATATAGGTATATTGTTCCGGTGTTGTCTAGCCTCTGATGGCTAAGACACTCTGTGACGTGATGAAAAAATTAAAGGATAATAATCCTCGGCTGTTCTCTGGGGTGATGGCCGAGTATGAACAGTGAGTTCTCTTGAGTGTAATCCCGTGAAAAAAAAACTACTGTCATAGGTCAGATAAATGAGTATATATATTCTGCCACAGCAGGCTGATCATATTTATATGAAAAATATTCTGGGAATGTTCCGTTCCAGCTAAAAATTATATATATATATATATATATATATATATATATATATATATATATATATATATATATATATATATATATATATATATATATATATAATTATTGTTTGTTTTCTTGTTTTGAGCTCTCTCATAAATGAAGAAGGTGGACCGCACAGGGGTCACAACACGAAGATTCGACAACAATAATCTCTGGATGCTTATAAGAACATAAGACCATAAGACCGCTAGATCGCAGGGTTATGATCAGCCTAGATTTAAGGAAGAAAGGCAAATATTTATCAATAATTAATATCATATCCTAACACGGGACCTCAAGACGCAGCAATAGAGACCGCAGTCAGCAACTCATAGCTTGACTGCCTGCGTCAGGACCAGCGAACCAGAGCTGGTCAAGACCGTGTTCCACCTCCACGTGGTGGTCCTGGAAACAGTCTGCAGCAGTGCAGGCTGGCTGAGCGAGCACGGATCGCAATGGGAAGGCAAACCCGGTCCTAAAAAATGCCGTGCAGAAGTCGGATGTGTCGACCGTAAGGTGCAGATATCACAGCTACGTTGTAAACAAACACAACGCAACCACCGTTCTTTTCAGGGCGAACGAAGAAGAAGAAGAAGAAGATATCCTAACACGCGTTAAGGTAATACCTCTTTAACCATTTCGTTACTAAATTAGATTTTAAACCACAAGTGTCTAGCTTATCTCATCGCTTTTAACGCGTGATATAAACACTTAGTCATTTACAAACTTACACATAATGTATTAGGAATAAATATACCCCGTCATTTATCAAACACCTAGCGTCTTATTAGTTAATTAAAACATCTCTTACTGGGTGCTAGCGAGTAATTAAATTTACGTTACAGCTGGAAAAATTTAGCTATATGTTATTTAATACGCTATTTAATTAACACAGAAAATCCCAATTAAATATAACGAAAACACTTTAACACGAAAGATCACGAAAAATATTAATATATATATATATATATATATATATACCGCAAAACATAAAAATGAAACTCTCTCCACGAATCTTAAGTAATTCACTATGTAAAAGGCTCTAAGATATCGAGCTAGATTATTTCAAAAATTCCTGTAGCACTGATAACTGAGTTTTGAGTAGATGGGCATATATAATAAAATAGTGCAATCTCGCAGACGTATGACGAAATTCCCACCTTTGCCAATCAGCGAGGTTTCAGCGGGGATTTCTTCCAAGATAAAGGATTTCTTCCTTCGCTTTGTTACCCAGTGAATCGACATCAAAAGCCTCTGATCTTCAGCGATCGTTGCTCTATCTTAGGGAACTTCAAAAGCCATTGCCTTGCCCGTGTTTCAGGGACGATGCGCTGTCATGATGTCGTAATTTTGACAGCTCTGCGTTCATCGAGCTTCAAGCAAAGGTACTTGACCCGTCCCCTTTTGAAGGAATGACAGTCAGAGATCTGCATAGCTGTTTCATCAGCGCGTGGAACAAGACAAGTAGGCGTGGCTAAACTATGCGTTAGACAGACAGCGAGAAAGGCATGGCTAATATGTAACATACGTGCAGGCTAATGAGGGAAGCAAAGGTGGGAAACCACGTTGAACGAGTTGATTGAAAAGAATGAGGGGGTGCCGGTGGGAATCAAGCGGACTGATCAATGTTAGTCCATTTTCATAACCTGTCACATTTGTGTTGGACTAATTTCATTTGATCTCCAAATATTTCCCAACACAATGAAAGCTCCTCTAGCTGTTTGTATTCTTATTGTTTTTACCATTGTCTGTCCTTCACACCGTGTCTGTATTGCTGCCAATGTGTATGTATGATTCTACATCATGTAGTGATGTTTCTTCAAGTACAATCTGGTTATCTTATCGATTCCTGTTCCTTCATTCATTATCATTATATTTGTCTTCTCGTTTTTAGGCCCACCTGTTGTGGCCTCTCGTCAAGCATTTTTATTTTGTCATGCATCTGATTACAGTTATTGGACAAAGGAGCCAGGTCGTTGACTAACAGCTTCATGATCTAGATGTTGCCGACGAAAACAGGAATGGTGTTTCCTATACCCCATAGAAGTGATACTAAGTTAGTAATAGATTATTTGCTGATTTCCCCTCCTGTCAGTCATTTCCAAACCTCTTTTAAACACCATAGTCTGATATCATTCAATAACTACAGTCTTCTGCATAAAAATCAATGTATTAGTCCAGACCTTCACGACAGTCTTTATAGTCAGAATTATGAATTTTAAAACCTGACAGACAAACATTAATAGTGAGAAAATTCATATTTTAGTAAATGCGCCCGACCACTGCTGCAAGAGCACATTAATACGTCACTGCAGCAGTGGTCCATGTTCTATTAGAAGCAGAAAAGGGAAAAGGTGATGACAAAGCCGCATGCAAAAAAAAAAAAAAAATCCCAAAATAATCGCTGGTATGAACAGTAATGGTCGTGGCTAGGACGAAATAAAACACAGCATGTGTTGTCAGTACGTAGTTAACATTACAAGTAAATGGAATAAAGTACTTTTTATGAATCCACTTATATTATTGCTACCAAAATGCATTAAAAACCGGAAAAAAATGTCAACACATTATATTACATAGAATAAAAGCGGAAGGTCGGTTATAATTAATCAGTAATTCATAAAACAAAAATTTTTGAACTCTATAACAAATTACCGATTAATGGTAACTGGTCACCCACCAGTATTCTTATGCAGTAGAAGGTATGGAGCATTTAGTTTCTGTTTTTAGTGCATTTGGTAATAATAATAGCAGAGAATCATTCAAACGTGCTTTTTTTCTTTGCTTGATCTATGAATTTAAGATATAACTGAATATTAGCTGTAGGGAAGGGTTGTCCCTACTCTCAATAAAATTTACCTTTGAATAAAATGGACTTTAATACGTTTGGTCTGCTTTTTTATTATTTTGGTTTTAAGGACTATCATCATTGCACACAGACAATTCCATCAGTCCTCCAATCTCCTCCCTTATATCAAACAAGGAGGATCTCAGCACAGTGCACGAAATGCGTAGCACCCGCCAGGATCCCAATAATAATACGTTTACTTTTAAACACCTAATTGTAGAGCTTACTAAAAAGGTTGTCATAAGTAGAGCTGAGTTTAAAACAAAAGACTCTCAGACCAATTTGTTTGAAAATAAACAAACCACATTGATTTAATTGACACATCACCATTCACCTTCCAACGCCCAGTCATTTTAAATACAAAGCACAGTCTATATTCCCAGGTCATTATTTCCCTTAGCGTAAAATCCTTGCTTGAACTGAGTCATTTCCGCCTGATTTTACATTGTTATATACTACTGGACGAAAGTTTAGGGCCACCAAGAAAAACTCCACTATGGACCAATTAAATGCAACCAGGTGTAAACAATTTATTACAAAATAAAGTTGATTCATCCATGGAAAAGATCAGTCAAGTGTTTTTTAATAATGTGTGACTTACTAACAAAAAGAAATTCAACTCACTTTTTCACCTTTTGAACTAGTGGGGCGTGTTGCAAAAACCACGAGTTTTTGCAGCAACAATGGCAATTTTTACGTGCGGGTTAAAGTGACCCAGTTTTTGGACATTTAAAAAAATTAACCTAGTGCACACAGAAATGCTTAAACGATATATACACAAAACAAAGGAAAACATATAAGGTTAATAACAGTGACAATATTAGTAATAATAATAACAATAATAATACTTCAGAAAAGAAATTCAACCAACTAGAAACTAATCAACAAAAACTAACAAACCATTAAAGAAAAACAAAATTATTGACTACTCATAGTGCAAGGAAAGACAAAGAAGTAACAAACAAACAAAAAACAAGACTTAAAAAGAAGAAATACTGATATAAATTAAAAACATAAACTGCAAAAGACAATAATTATCTAAATACAAAACTAAAAATAATATTACATTCATTCATTCATAACCCTCCACTCCCAAAGGAGCATAGGCCTTCAACAAACACATGCCAAGTCCTCCTGTCACGTGCCATCATCTCAAGTTCTTTCCACGTTCTCCTCATCATTTTCACCTCTGTTTCCAGCTCTCTTCTCCATGTGCTTCTTGATCTACCTCTGCCTCTCTTGCCCTGGGGGTTCCAGAACAAGGACTGCCTTGTAATGCTATCAACAGGTTTCCTCAGTGTGTGTCCTATCTATCGCCATCGTCTTCTTCTCATCTCTTGTTCCACTGGCACTTGTCTAGTTCTTGTAAACACAATATTACATTAAATACCCTAATTACAACCAAATCTTAGGTTGAACTGGGTAGACCAAGATGGTGGAAGGGCAGAGGCAATAATGGTCAGCTGTTAAGTGCCCTCTCATCTTCCTCATTACCTTTTTAAAACCCCCCAAAAAAAGCGTCTGTCTTTTTTGCGCCATGTAACTCGGTGTGATAGGAGCACAGATGTGTTAATCTACATTATCGACTTATGGTAGAAGTCGTGTTTGCGGTTTCCAAGACTTACTAGTCACTGAGGGAACGAGGGGTTGGGTGCATCCAACATCCTTGTAAGATCAGAGTGTGGTCAGCAATTTCAGATAATGATTTGGGTATGTAAACTGTTAGAGCAGAAAATGTGTAGCCACGCTGTAAAGTGCAGACAGGTCTTGGGTAGACGAGGCTACGTGCTGTGGGCCAGGGACAGATACTGTCGAGAACAGTTATCAATACTGAAATGAGAGACAGCAACATTCAGGCTAAATTAACACAACCTGGAGGTGCTTATTCCAACGAAACGTAACCTGAATTAGCTATATAGTTTAAACAAGTAGAGCTGTGCAGAATAAACTAGAAGTCAGAAGAGCGAACAGATTTTAGAAGATGCCATGACCAGCAAGAATATTGTGATGTAAGAGAGTATCATTATTAGCAGGAGATATGCCCTGCAGAAATCTAAGTTAACATTGCTTTGTTGAACCCCATGTTTACACGTTCAATAAACGTTTATAAACAGCGCACGCCTTGGGGTCAGTAAATCAAGAATAGCTAGCTCATTCATACGTGTGTGTCTAGTATAATCATCATCATCAGCGTCATCGTCATATCAAGGGCAAGAACCTGCCACTACAGATCACGTAAGCAAGTAACTTAATATGTGGCCAACCTTCCATAGGGTACAGTGAGCCACCTACCACAAGTGGAATAAAACTGTTGAACGTCAAAGAAATGAAACTCAAAAAGTATAGAATGATTTGTTGATCTTAAATAAAATGAGTTTAAAAAAAACACGTATGAATTGAGGGTAATGTCACTGTGAATTCGGAATTAGCCTACATAAAATATGCCACGAGATAATGTACAATGTATAGTTTTCCGAGGTCATACAAAGATTCTATATATTTATCTATGCCCAAGGGGTCACTGACGAGACAGAAGATAGATTAGTTGTACTAAACCCTCAGGCATGTCGTAAGGGCAACTGCATTAGTTATACATTGGGTTGGTAACCACCATGTAAAATACATTGCTACAGTGTGGCAGCGTACATACCCATGCGTAAACTATCTTGTTCAAATGTCAAGTGCTCAGTTATTCAAACTGTCCATCCCCGGTTAGACTCATTGAAGTCATTAAGTAACAAGGCACAGGTTACATGTTCATGTATGAGTTTTCTTATTTGTAACAGTTATGTGCCAAGTTGTATGACAGGCTATACACCTCACACGATGGTTACCACCAGATCTACTGTCCTGGTCATGCAGGAGTACGCGGCAATGAAAGAGCTGACAGACTAGCTTCAAGAGCACCCATAGAAGGTGGATTAGACATGGATAAGAGAGAAATACTGAAGGCAATTCATGATCGCATATTAGAGAATGACACTGGAATCGATGAATCATAAAGGCTAAGATTGCTGGAATTTGGTATCAGATGTGGGACCAGCAGGGATGGACGCATGAGAGGACGCATCCGGCGTGTATACAACCAGTGCGCAACAGGAACAACTAGCTTTTATACCCTTCGACATTTGCTGAACGAACGAACGAACGAACTTTATTTTCAAAGGGTTAAGAATTGGGCACGCAGGCCCGTCTGACATTCTGCCCTTCCTCTCTCTCTCATCATGTATACTATATCCTTTCATCCTCGCATTTACTTTAAGCATTATTAAGGCATTTATCATTATAAAAGTAATATTACATTTGCAATAATCATCATAATTAAAGTATGTTTAAAAATAATAATAATAATAATAATAATAATAATGAATTTAAAAAAAAAATTAATAAAAATAAAATAAACATTAACAAAAAAAACAAAAACTACAACACCAACAACAACAACAAGACATAAAAATCGAATTCTTCGTACAGTAAATTAGTGATTTGAGATATTTCAGAGGTATGTTATAAGAACTCGTGAAATATTCAAATGGTGTTCAACTGAATGACTCAGGGACTTTTTTTTTAGGTTCATCAAGATGAGGTGGGGTAAACAGTTACTTTTCTCGCTGTCTTTGCGTCCCAAACTCAAGACAGACCAGACTAGGTAGATAGTTAGATAGACATATATGAAAGCAATTAATTTGCCAAGGGTTGAAAATCGGGCACAGTCCACTCTTGCATTCTTCCTTCCTCTTGCTCATCTTTTATTACTGTTACTCAAACATTCTTCAGCGTACTGAAAGTATTAATTTAAGGGCAGTGCAACATTACATGGAAGTATAACAGCATACATTAACAGTACCTGATCATAAAATTAAGAATATATGTTATTAAGAATATAATATTAAGAATAAGTATATTGTAATGAAAACTAGATCATCAGAGCCTCCATACAGTATATTAGATAAAAGTACAACACAATCAGTTAGGGTGGCATATAATCAGCACTCATAAAGTATTTGAACAGTATACGATTGTATGAGTAAGGACTGTGCGTGTTTTTCAGGTCATTGGGAAGATTGTTCCAAAGATGAGCAGCTGAGTAAGCCAAACTAGTCTTAAATAGGTCTAGCCTGGGCTTGGGTACCTGTAATTTGTTTAAGCGCTGGTGTCGTGAAACATTCTAAATCCACATATATAAATTAAAAAGAAAATGTAAAGCCTAACACATAAATTCAATAAGAGGAAAAGAAGAATGGTAAAGAACAGTGCTGTCACAATGACTGTACTCGAGATCCCCCTGTTTCTGCTTCGTCTGGATATTCTCACACTTTCACGTTTACTAGTAAAGCCTACAGCAGCATACACGCATTTCAACAAAACAATAAAACGTGTACTGTATTTCTTAGAAAACCTTGAGATACGCAAGCTGATTAATGACCTAAATTAATACTAGCATTAATTTCATTTTATACACTACGTAATGAAAAGACAGATGGACTGAGGATAGAAAGAGAGAGGGCTGAACGGAGGACGTATGCAACACTAACACGCGTCTCGCGATTAATATTAATGCCACCCCCAACGCGAAAGGCATGAAGCACTAACTTTTTTCAAATAGACAGTGATAAAAAACACTACCAATACACGGTAAGGTTTTAAAAAACCTGGTTAATTCTTATTAGGAAACATGACTCAATACTGTTTTATGTCTGAAATCCTGACATTAGTCTGACAGAACAGTCGAAAAGGCAGGACAGGTGGCGGTTCTAAACATAAAAAATAAAAAATACACGACTATCCTAGAAAATGCATATTTTGAACGCAGCCACTTAGCTCCATTAAATTTATATATTTGGGTTCCTTAGGACTTGCTGACAAAGAATATGTTAAGTGTTTCGCAAATAGTCTAGGAATTAACAAATTATAGCCATAATACTAGAGTGGTGCTGTCAGACAACACCAAATCATAATCGCACAGTGGCATGTTTTGAAACCACCATCTCACGGGAAATAGGCCACCATGTTAAATCCGATTTGATTGGCGGGAATGATATGTAAGGCTAAACATGATTAGTCGGATTGCAAATACTATTTTTGGTTGTTAGGGGAAACGAAGGAAGGGTAAATTTTTTCAAAAGCGTGTAAACATGGCCCTATTGGCTAGACCAGTTAATATAGTAATTAGGAGCGTCTGTTCAGTGCCACATTTTAAAATAAACTTACTAAGAAACAGTGCGTTGAGATCCAGCTACTATTTTTCTAAATAAAAGCCTGGGACAGAGGCAGATCGGAATTTGTGCCATAATTCATCGCCAGTCAACGTATTTGTTTATTATTTCCATGAATTGTGGTAAGATTGACATATTTGATATCTTTTTGATGAAAATTGAATGTGAATTGATAATTTATGTCTGTATATGTGTGTGGTTCAGTAGCAAACATGAGGCAAAGCCTAGATAGTGCTCCAACCTGAACAAAACTTGTCGGAGAGAAGTATAAATGCATGGGATCACCAAATAGTACACTGACACCTATCTTATTGACTAGAAGGAACTAATGCTGGAATTGCAGAGGCGTAGTAACCATTAAGGAGAAGAATACTGGTGTAAATTGTTTCAGATGAAGCTAGCAGTTGGCCTACCGCTCTGAACTCAGTGTTTGTTATGTATTGTGTTCAGTGTGGAAATAGATTATAAAGCAGTTATGAAGTAGGAGGTACAACCTTCTTGTTTCAGGGACCGTGGTCCTAACTTATTGAAGCAGCACCTGGTCTGAGTTTTGCTGAATCCAGAGGCTGATAGCATACCCCTTGGTCCAGATAGCGACCAGTGAGGTGTCTCAAGAACACGGTGAACTGTAAATTTTTCCCAATACTATTTCCACCATAAGCAAACACTTGAAGTCATGATGAAAAACAACAACCAAGCTTGAACAAGCCAGTATTACCTCATAGTACCACTTCACAACTTACACACATAGGATAATAATAATAAAATATGTCAATACAAAGATCATAACTATAAATTGTGTACATATAACTTGTAATTACATTTGATTGTGATTCCTGGTTCACTGTGTAGTTGAATCAGGATATCTATTATTGAAAGGAATTAATACATATATTTTTAACCTTTAACACTTGACTCATTTAAGATAGTCTTATAGAGTGTTTTATGTGTGTGAGTGTCACAGTGTTGTAAAGTGTTGTGGAATAAATAAAATTGTTTATCTGTCTGTTGTTGTTGTGACTTACACTTCATCATTATCATAACCCTAGACATTCAACGTAGTCATCACAATATTCCAGAATAATTCTGACTGAGGTATAAATGTGGTAGCAAGTAAGGTCATCTGTAATACACCACACTTATTAGATACAGATACCTTCACAGCTGATCTCAGTCAGTACACTAAGTCCCCTATAAATATTTATATCATCCCACTTTACCACAGCTGGCTACGCCTTTCATTATATTTTAAAAGCGGCCAAAGATACTTTGGAGCATTCTGTGATAGGATTTTGTGAATAAATTTCCTTTGTTAAATAGGAAGCGCTTCCTGGGGTGTAATATTTGAAGATAATTATATAAATCTATACAGTGTGATTGGTGTTTATCAGCAACAAGGCGCATTGCGCGTTTTTGAAGCGAGTGGAGCATTTTTGTGGAACAATAGTCTACATGCTTTTGTATATGAGATATGTAGAACATTTTCCTTGCCTCTTTATCCAGGAAATGTTTAATTTTGGCTAATTGGTAAACTTTTTGTGCTGTTTGCTTTGTGAGTGCATGTACATGTGAGTTCCAACTTAGGTGTTGGTCAACAGTGATACCTAGAGTTCTGTGTTCATTTACGTTTTCAATTAGTGATGTTCCAATGAAGAGCTGAAGTGTTGTTTTCTGCAAGTTTTGTAGTTTTTGTCTGGTTGATATTAACATACATTTTGTTTTACTAATATTTATTTGCATGCGATTCTCGTTGCTCCACTTAATAATATTATGTGTATCGTTTTGTAAAGATTGTTCTAGTGTGGTGCAACTTTTATCACTAGTATAAACAGTACAGTCATCGGCAAACAGGTCACATGATGAGTGTTTGAAGTATAGAGGAAGATCATTAATGTATACGGTAAAGAGAAGAGGGCCGAGAATAGAGCCCTGAGGAACACCTGTATTGACAACGGATGGGTTCGACAAGGAATTATTGTAAGAGATTATTTGTTGTCTGTCTGACAGGAACGATTTAATTAACTTTACCAGCTTAATATTTACTTTCATTTTTTCTAATTTGCTTAGTCAGAGTCCACTGGATTCCATTTCTGTTGTGTGTTGTCGATGTTCTCATAACCCAGTCTATTGCTAGTAAGAAAAGAAATGGAGACAAGAGGCATCCCTGTCGCATTCCCATTCTTTTCCCAAACGGTTCTGTAAGCTGTCCTTCATGAAGAACTCTGCATGCCATGTCTTCATATATTTTAATTAAATTAATGATCTTCAGGGGAACTCCATAATGCCTCATCAATTTCCAAACAGATTCTCTGTCTACACTGTCAAATGCCTTTTCTTAGTCCACAAATCCGATTTATAGTGGTGAAGTCCATTCCAGACTTTGTTCAACTATTATTCTCAAAGTGGCTATCTGATATGTACAAGATCTGTTTTGTCGAAAACCTGCTTGTTCATCTCTCAGTTTCTTGTCTATGGACTCTTTTAATCTTTCAAGGATAATCCTGTTTAATACTTTTCCTGATGTAGGGGGATCCCGTTACACGCCCATTGAGGCGTATTGGGAACATGGTGTTAGGCCCATATTTTCTTGACCATCGGCACACTAGGGGTGACGTGGTCAACATCACACCGGCCGCCTTAACCTTCCCAGAGTTGCTCTGGTCCCCAGTTGGGTCTGGGTCAACCCAGGAGCCGTTTGCAGCCTAAAAAAATCCCACCTCATCTGGGGATCGAACCATAGACCACTGAGCTAGGAAGCCAGTGCACTAACCACTATGCTACCGCGGCTCCCTAATACTTTTCCTGGCACTGATAGAAACATTATTCCTCTATAATTTGTGAACTCTTGTAAATTTCCCTTCTTAGGCAACTTAACCAGATATCCTTCCTTCCATTCGCCGGTATCTCTTCCTTTTCTCAGACTTTACCAAGTAATTCATATAACATCTCTGTAGCCGTGTCGATATCTGCTTTGATGGCCTCTGCTGGAATGCCATCAGGTCCAGACGCTTTTCCATCTCAAAGAATCTTTCTGGCTTTCTTTATTTCTTCCTTCGTTGGTCTTTCACCGTTAATTTGTAGCTCTTCTTCTGCTGGCTGGATGTCCGGGGGGTTTTGTGGAGCTGGTCTATTGAGAAGGTCCTCAAAATATTCTGTCCACCTTTTCATTTGCTCTTGTATTGTGCTGAGCACTTTTCCATTCTTGTCTTTTATGAGGCAACTTGTTAGCTTGTATTTCTCTGTTAGCTTCTTTGTGCTGTTATACAGTTCTCTCATATTTCCTTTGGCTGCAGCATCTTCTGCCTCTCTTGCCAACTCCTCAATATACTTCCTCTTGTCTCTTTTGATACTTCTTTTTACTTCTTTGTTTGCTTCTGCGTACGCTTCTTGAGCCTTGGCTTTGGAACTTCTGGTTTTGCTTGTGTGTAAATCTGCTTTCTTGTTTTTTCTGTCTTTTATCTTATTAATGGTTTCTGTTGTTATCCATGCTTTTTGTTGTCGTTCCCTTTTACCCAGTATTTCTTCACACGTCTCATTCCATACAGTTTTGATTTGCTGCCAATAGTCTTCTGTATTCTCTACATCTTCCAGCTGTTGGAGCACTAGGAATTTGTTGGATATTGTGACCGCAAATTTGTCTCTTGTTTCTTAATTTCTTAGATGTCCTACATTAAATTGTTGTCTATAATTTTGCATTGTTGCATATCTCTTGAGTTTCATTTTTACTTTGGCTATCAGAAGGTGGTGATCTGATACCACATCTGCTCCTCTGCAATGATGATCTAAACTTCTTGTTTATGCGTATATGATCAATCTGATTTAGTGCACGCCTCCGGCAAAAGGACCAGGACCAGCAACTGTAGTGATTGTAAGTTCCATACAAAGATGAAAGGGCACAGATAATGACCCGGATTGTTATGTTACGTGAAGTAAATAATATAATCGTTATGTTACGTGAAGTAAATAATATAATCGAGATGTTTGAAAGTTTCATGTAGACTGCCTCCACAGGCACTTCCAATCAAGATCTATTGATATCAGTAAACTACGGTGGTAAATGTTGATCTTGAAAAATTGATGAAAAACGTGATGTAAATTACAAAGCAGTAATGAACGCTTCAAGACTAGTTTTACTAGTCAATTGTTTACTTGTCATGTGGTTTTGCAACGATTCATTATTACAATATCGTGATTATGTTGAAATTTTACTTGCATTATTATCAAGTAGTAGAGTTTAATATTCCATATACCATAAACATAGCCACAGTAACTAGTCTGTCTAATAAATGTCTATTTAATATGTCTGTATGTTTTTGTTATATTTATTTTTGTCACCGCTGAATTAACACACCATTGGAATATGATGACGAGAATGTACTACGTATAATCACGGTCTAAGGGAAGTGACCTAAAAATTAAGAGGCAGGACAGAGACCAGAGTTACTTAGAGGTCACGTGGGATAGTGACGTAGTGTCCCTTATATAAAGACTTTCCAAGCGACAGTTTGATCTCGCCAGAAATACAAACAAACAACAACAAAAAAACACACTAGAAACACCCCACCAGAAATACAAAAGTTAATAAAACACTATATTACAAAAACAAAAGCTAACATATAAATAAATAAGGATGGGAGCCAGTAGTCTACAGAGGTGGTTGATTCCCCTAGATAAATACTGATTGACTAAATAATCCTCCAATCAATATTAAATACTTACCAGTATAAACAATATCATTTTATTTTTGTTGAATAATAAAAACAATAGAAACTATAACTAAAAACTAAAAGTACCGACTAGATGAATAATATAGTATAAAGCAAAAAAAAAATACAAACAAGAAAATATTACAATAAATGAAATGCGTCCTGATATAACCATCAGCTCCATATATATGGTAGATGGTTGAAAAAGACGTGCTATAAATAAAAGTAGCAAACTCCTTAATTTAAAAAAAAAACAACTGGTCTCTCACGATGCAGCTTTCCTTGCAGTAAGTAGTGACATGTAGTGGTACTCAGCTTGTCGAGACACATGGCTGTAAAACTACGCCACCATCACGGGTATTCGAATGCGACATAGAGACACCAATAACGACATTACTACATTCTTCTTCTTCTTCTTCTTCCGTCCTTAGCCACCGACCGTCAAAGCAGTCAGTGGCCATTTCGCCTAGTGGCGTCTTAGGGCAACAGCAGATAGGTTTTCTTTGCCATTGTTTCCCATCACGCCTAATGGCGTCTTTAGGGCAACGGCAAATCAATCCATTTGCTGTTGTTTCCGTAATCGAAGTGACTGGCAAACGGGTGATCAGCCCGTTGTTGACATTACTACATGATCCAGATTATATCAAGAGATTCCTCAACGATCCACTGGAATGTATTGAAGAATTTAACTCTGTAGAATCGACCAGCAACTTTGGGACTGTTTGGCAAGGAAGAATATTCCAGCACCTCTGATTCATGCTATACAGAGCTTCTACAAGTCTTGCAGAAATTATGTGAGGACAGCAAACCATAAGTCAGAAGAGTTCAGGACCACCACTGGTGTAAGACAAGGTGATATCCTATCACCTTACCTCTTCATACTCCTTATGGACGATGTCATCAAGGCATGTAAGGAGAGAACAAGAAAGTATTCAGTGAGGTACTGGAAGATGAGACAGGTCTATATTTCGGAGCAGGCATTTGCTGATGATGTTGCCCTTATTGCTAAATCAGAGGCACATCTCCAATCCAACCTGCAAGTCTGGAAGGAAGAGCTGGAGAAGAGAGGGATGGTCATAAGCAGCTCTAAAACAAAATCCATGGTGATATCACGAGAAGAAAGAAAACATCAGATTAAGTTGGGAGAACAGGTCCTGGAGCAGGTCGACCACTTTAAATATCTCGGAGCTATTATAGACCGAAAGGGAGGCATCAAAGAAGAGTTGGCCACTCGAAAAGCAGCGGCTGGGAGACTTTTTCAGGCCATAAATCGTGGATTCCTCAGCAAGAAAGAGGTTGGTAAGAAAACGAAGATGGCTGTATACCGCTCCACCTATGTCCCAGTCTTGACATATGGATGCGAGTCATGGGCAATGACTACAACCCACAAAAGCCAGATCCAAACCTCAGAAATGAGGTATCTGAGGAAAGTGGTTGAAGTAACAAGAAGAGACATGGTCCGCAACCAGACGATCCGTCAAGGCCTAAAATCCCATCCGCTGCAGACCCAAATAGAACAGTCCCAACTAAGATGGTTTGGCCATGTCTGCAGAATGGGAGAAGATCGGCTACCACGACAAGCATGGGAAACAAAGAGCCAGGGATCCAGACCTCCAGGACGACCCAGAGTCCGCTGGGAGGACAACATTAGACAATCTTTGAAGGACCGAGGACTAGAATGGAACCAGGCCAGGAAGAAGACAGCTGATAGAATGGTCTAGCGCTCTCTCTTCCAAACCTCTACACCTCACGGTAGAAGGGGAACGACTAAGTAAGTAAGTAAGAATCGACCAGTGTAGTAGACAAGAATTTTTTGCCGGAAAAGACATTAGATAATACATTATTGTGACACTTAGAGAACGTGTTGCACACTGATGAAAGTGTAGAGAAAGACATTTTTATAGAACAAGAACTTATCGACTGATAAAAATATATTCCCCGGTGGTAGCCCGTTTCTTGAGAAATGAATGGTCAGTCAAGTAGATAGGATTTTTAATGCAAACTGATGAAGACGAAGAAGTCAGAGTAGAAAATCATGACCTGTAAAGATGGACGAAAAATAAAAGGAACACTCGCATTCGTATAATTACCAGATTACTGTAACTATGTTGGTTCACAGGACTGAGAATAAAGTCTTGAATACGTAAAGCCTAAGGTTCACTAATCCACATCAAGTGTTGTTTGTCTGAGTTAAGACGGAGTATCAAGTTGAAATTGAACATCATTAGAAGGGAAAAAGAGCTTAGGGCACTTTACGATTCATGAGACGGTTAGAACGTCTTTGCTGACTCCCCCCTCCCCTCTTCCCCCCCCCCCCCCCCCCCCCCCCCCCCCCCCCCCCCCCCCCCCCCCCCGCCACAGTTTGCTAGCAGACTCTCCTACCTCCTGTTAACAGTGCTAATAGTGAAAAGTGTAATAGAGCTACAGGAAATGATTGCTATAGCAACAGACTATAGAAACAGAAAGCTCCGCGTGCTTGCCGAGAGTCTGTGTGAAGATAAAGAAAGAATGGCTCTACATACGGATCAGGTGGAGTAAACCAAGACTAATATGAGGCTGTGTACAGAAGTGGCAAACTCGTTATGTAAAAAAAAAATTACTACAGAAACAACTGCTGCAAAAACCCACAAATTCTTTAATGCAGGCTTCCTGCAAACGGACCAGCTACAGTGGTGGCTCTATGCTTCATGGTGAACAAACAGGATAATGCTGAGGATGATAATGGCCACCTCCAGACAACGAAATTCCAAAGAATGCAGTATAAAGTAAATGGGACACTTTTGAAATACGTCAACACAGTTAAACACGCAAGTAACCCGTCAAAACTAGCCAGGGAAAAAATAAGGTGCAGACGCGTTATTATTTAGACTATTTCTTAGCCATTTTTTATTGCAAAAAAAGAAAACATAACGCCGCAAACATGGTTACGGTCACTGATTCAGCATTAAGATGTATGGTTAGGCTAAGGCTTCTCTATGGTGCGGAATGCTGGAGAGTAACAAAGAAGGAAATGTCGAAACTGTCCTCCTTCCACACAATCTGCCTAAGGAAAATTCTCCGAATCTTTTGGCCAAACACCATCAGTAACCAAGAACTACTTATTCGGAGTAACCAGAAGGACATGCACACCATCATAGCTGGCAGACGCTGGAGTTGGGTTGGCCACGTCCTCAGAAGGGACCCTGATACCATCACAAGAACAGCTATGTTGTGGATCCCAGAGGAAAAGTGAAGTAGAGGCCGACCAAAAACAACTTGGAGAACTATGGAGGCCGAGATGCAAAGAATGATCCAGAGTTGGGGCACTGTATGAAGGCTGGCCGCCGACCGAGCAAAGTGGAATCAATTTGTTGCTGCCCTACAAGACGCCACCAGGCGTGATGGCCACTGACTGCTTTGACAGTTGGCGGTTATGGATCAAAGAAGAAGAAGTCTTAGAATACATACGCAAACATTTAAGATATATTTATAACTACCAACGAAGCATTTTTCCAGGTAACCTGTTTATTATGAATGGAAAAACGATCCCGAAATTTTCCCGGAAAGCTGCTGCAAATATTTGCAACACGCCGACCAATTTACCTTGGAAAGATTGAAAGACACGTATGTTCTTTTAATGGATGTGTACGATAGCTAACACTCACATTGCAATGCGCGCCGTTTCCATAGTATCCCACAAAGGTGGTGCGATTGGTTTTTACGTTTCAAACGCAAACTTCAGACTTTCATTAAGAAAACTCTGAATGTCATGATACCAGAGAGAACAAAATACATTAAGTAGAATATGGCTCAGAAATAAAGAACAGAATCATTGTCTTCATCCTTTCCCGTTTTGTTCCCTGTGTAGCATGGTAGCACCACTGCAAAAGCATCCATGTGCACTGACATCATTTTCCCCCCGTAGCTATTTGTTTAGATGTTGAGGTTATCAGTGGGAGAGGGTTGTTAAGAAATTTACCTAGGTTACGAATTATCTCTTCTCTTCTCCCCCCCCCCCCCCCCCCCCCCCCGATCACCTAGAGATCTACCAAAATGATGCCTTGTGGTCAACCGGTAGATCGAGGCGACCCGCTGCCGACTGGTTGACATGTGTCTGGCACTTGAGGAAGCAGAAACTTGATTCCGGTCAACTCTGCTGGAATAACAGAGCACACTTTATTACATTTTTCTGGAGTACGTAATCTCATCCAGATTTAGCCAGTCAAAATACATTGTGATTCCAATTAGGTCACAGAGTTGTGGAAATATTGCATTAAAAAATAGCAGGAGAATTTGATTCGCTGAATATTAAGCTGAGATGTGTGTGCTGCAGGTTTTTCTTTTTACTGTATGTTTATTTTAAAAAAAAAAACAGAACTCACGTCTGTGTGTTGCTGTTGTAAAAAGCTTCTAAACACAAGAATGTAGCGTATACGATGTTGATAGTCTAAAATAATAATACGAGAAGCCCCTTTAGTCATAACTGATTATGGGAATGCGCCCGTGAGATGACAGCCCTCAGCTGCTTATTTTCCTTGTGTTAAACCTTTCGACGTCTGATCCTCCCTTCTGCGTCTCACCAATGCTTCTCACTATTGCTTCTCACGGCAAGAAGAAGCAGAAGTCTAAAATAAAGCCTGACTTGAACACGACAAGTAGGTTGTTCATATATATATTGCAGTCTCCTATGTTGAGTTTACATGTCTAGCAATCTTTAGTGCTGAGGTTAAATGCCTGGCAGTATCTTGTGTTGTGTGTACGTGTTTACCAGTCTCCTGTGTTGAGCGTACATATCTAGCAATCTCCTTTGATGAGTTTACATGTCTTGAAGTCTCATGTCAGGAAGTTTCACGTGTTGAGTTTCCATGTCTGGCTTTCTCATGTGTTGAGTTTACAGGTCTGACAGTCTCTTGTGTTGGGTTTGCATGTTTGACATTCTACTTTGGTGAGTTTACTTGTCCGGCAGTCTCATATGTTGAGTTTACAGGTCTGGAAGTCTCCTTTGCTGAGTTTATATATCTAGCATTCTCCTGTACTGAGTGTACATGTCTGGCGGTCTCCTGTGTAAGAATGTACATCGGCAGCCTGCTTAGTCGAGTTTACATGTTTGGAAGTATTCTTTTGAGTTCATTTGTCTGGCAGTCTCCTCTTTGCTGAGTTTACATGTCTGGAACTTTTCTTTGTTGAGTGTAAGTGTCTGGAAATCTCCTTTGTTGAGTTCACATGATGTCACTAGTAAGAAGATTACAGAGAAAGTTGCCAAATGTACTGAAAGGTAATGCATACGGCGACAAGCGACTGATGCCAGAAATAAATGATATGTGTTCGCGCGCGTAACTGACTTTTGGTAAATTGATATCGCTTTGCCAAAAGTCAGGAAAAGATATTGACTGATGATATGGACCAGAAATTCAACACCATTTCAACAATATATAAGGAAAGCAGCAAATCATGCTTGAGATTCCAGGAAAGGAAGAAGCAAGACTGGATAACACGAGAAACATTAAACACCATAACGATGAGAAAGGAAATGAAAAGAAAAAAAACAGAAGCGAAGTCCCCCAGGTTAAAGCAACTATATAGCGAACAGTACAGTCAGCTGGACAAGGAAGTTAAACGCCAAACCCGAGCCAACAAAAGGAATTTCCTAGACGATCTTGCAAGACAGGCAGAAGAGGCAGCACTGAAAAATGAACAAAGCACAGTATACAAAATAACTAAAATCATCAGCGGAAAACGAGGTGCAAACAATATTACATTAGTAAGAGATAAGCAAGGAAATCACATCACGACATCAGGACCACAAATGTACCGATACTGCCGTAGAGACAGAAAGATTGATAGGGGCCGCCCCGTTTTGTCACAATTTATTCAACCGGACATTTATCTCTGCAACTGGACATTTAATGTTTACCGTGAATGAGCTTAAAGTATACTACTGGACTAAAGTTAAGGGCCGCCATTCAGTTTAGACAAGGTTTATATAATTCTTCGTGAGCAGGGTTGATTTTCCAAATGTCCGGTAGCTTGAAATCTCTCAAGAAGTCTCTGAATGGTAGAGTGGGACACTGCTAAACGTCTTGCAACATGACGAACAGATTGACCATCCCGAATCCATGCCATGGCTCTACAGTGCTGAGACTTCTCCTTGGTGGCATGGCTAATGCAGTGATCATTTCGACCACTTGTCATACTGATTTATTGCATACCAACGGTGAACACTCTTTACCGATGATCATTTTCCACGTGCATTCAAATTCAACTCACTTTTTCACCTTTTGAACTAGTGGGGCGTGTTGCAAAAACGAGTTTTTGCAGCAACAATGGCAATTTTCGCATGCGGGTTAAAGTGACCCAGTTTTTTGACATTTAAAAAAAAATTAACCTAGTGCACAAAGAAATGTATAGACATTTCTCTGAGCTCAGTTTTAATGACATTTTCACTTGTCTTTACAGTTTGCCAATCAATTATATAAACCTTGTCTAAACTGAATGGTGGCTCTTAACTTTTGTCCAGAAGTAAATATTAGTCTTTATTTCTGATCATCACTATTGCTCTTCCTGCTTCTTCATCGTTTCTGCTACTGTCTATCGTCATTGTCACGTGGCACTACTAGTGCTTCCTATAATCTAAATTGTCAGTTTTATGTGTGGTTTGTTTTTCCTATTTTTCTAACTTTTTCTCACTTTCATTCTCCTTCAGCTCTTTAACTTTTAAACCTTCACCTTCTTTTGTCGTCCAAAACGTCGTTACCATCTTTGTCACCTCTGTTTTTGTCTTATTTTTAATTTTGTTTTCATCCTTTTCACGTTTTTTTCCTTAATTTTACTTCACTGTTGCCAAAATAGTTTTTGTAATTTACGCTGCTGAGCCGCAATCATTTCTTTCGTTCCACGCCTCTAATTTGTACCTTTTTTTTTTTTTTTTTTTTGGTTTTGTTTCGTGCGTGGGATTCTTAAACAATCGTAACTAGAAGCAATCTGAACTTTTCCTCTAAAATGTCATCCCGACCGGAAAATAGAGGATTTTTCTTTCCGAGAGATTAGATCATACGCAAATAGAAATGTAAGATAGCTCTTAATATGGAAAAATAGAGACTTAATGATTCGTTACATAATGTCGAATAGACAGTATTTTAATCACTGAAATATATGCTTTAGCGTGGTGCAAATTCTTCCCTAGCATGGAAGTTTGAAGTATTACAATATACTGTAACGTATAGTTAAATGTATGTATTTTATTGTATATTTACTAAGTGAATTTATCTACATTCATCATCATCATCATAAGGAACATAGGCCTTCAACAAACTTATACCAAATCATCCGTTCCCTTGCCATCAGCTCAAGGTCTTTCTGTGTCTCTTTTATTCCCTTCATGTCTATTGTCCTATACTTCCTAGAAAAAAGAAGGTTAGTCAACAACACAGACTACTTTCGGCTTTCTCTGTGCTGCATCTCGCGCCTCCGTGCCAGAGGACCTTTCTCCTGTCTTGGTTGGCAGAGTTTTGTTTTCTTTCATTGACCTGTCCAATTTTGTTCGTTGAAGTTTGTGTAGTTTTAACATTTCTACAGGATAGGGTAACTGGACCCATTCCCAACCCTCTTTAGTCACCAAAAATGGTATGGCCGTGGATCACCAAGATTTTGTAGAAGCAAGCCACATGATGATAGTGGAATCATAGTCGACTAGCAGGCAAATACGCCTTTCGAGGGCTCATTCAGTTAGTTGATACTATTTATGCCACGTGAGTACGCACTCACGACCTAGTGACAACAATCAATCCAGCCAATAAGATAGCATCTCACATCCTATAAGACTCTAAACTTCCAAACACAACTTAAATACAGCTCCATGTGAAGCACAGATATTTTACAACTATAAACTACTTAATACCGTATACACTATCCGTGTGAAGAAAATTATGGACTACCCCTCTTCCGCTGGCGTTTAAAAGCTCGGTATCCCCTTGATTAAAAGTAATTTTTCCATGTTCTAAGTTAAAACTCACAATCTAGCTTACTAAATCATGTGATTCTGGAACTGCATATGATAGGACCGCAATATTTTCATTGAACTGAAGTTTACATTCGGTAAAAGATCATTTAGTTTGAATTTTTTATTTGCTGTCATATGTACCAAGAAATCACGATTTAATTAGGGGTTAAGTGTTGGGTTTTCAATCTTAAGATAATAAAAGCCGTCATAGCATGATTTTTGTATCAACTGTTTTCTTTTATCTGTAAGGCATGATGATCAGTAGTGCTATGAACTGTACTGTTTGATGACGAAAGATCACTTGTTTCTCCCAGTCATGGTTTTCATGTTTTATCACTCTACCAACAATTTCCGTCACTCTGTCACGAGTGGTTTTCAAAAGTCTGGCTGAGACCAGACAAAAGGTCTGAGCGACGTCTGAGACAAGACCAAAGTCTAAGTGAGGACTGAGAAAATAGATGAGAGATGGTGTTGAATGTGGATGGAGTGAATTATAGCTATCAGGAGTGAAAGATCGAATAATGACTCTCATCTCCTGCCACTCAATGACTATGTTTTTAAGCTACTTTCTCTCCGCTTCTCTCTTCTTGGAGTAAGGTTTCGTACACATTAGTGACTCCACGAACAATCAAGTACATGTACAGATAGTAACAAGTACAAGTTCAGATAGAAAATGGTCTGATCCGCCAAGTTGATTTCCAAATTTATTAACAACAAAAAAACTATGGCAAAGCAATAAAATATCCAATCACCAATATCAAACATAAAAATGTATGTATCAATTTGAGAGACAACAAAGGTTAGTAATCATAGGAATCAAAAGATAAATCAACATAGATTTCCAACGCCCACTAATATTGGGTAGATGTTATACTAATCCTCTGCAGGGAACCATGAAACAAAGAAGTCCCTACACACAACCAATATTCCCGCTGACTTCTTCTTGTCAGCAGCACAGCTAAAACATTCAACTTAATGTCCCTGTCCCACAGTTATTATAATCTCTTCCCGTCCCAAACACTTATGTGAGTGCACTCCCACAAAAGTCCTTCTTCGTTGGCACACTTGTTGTATATTCTGCTTGAAATTACAACTTGTTGGCAGGTCGCAGACGAGAAAGATTTTCACCCTATCATTTCCAGGAGCTGCTGCAAATCCGTAGAACCAACCCCACTATAACTCACCCATTGGAAAGAATTATCAGGACCAATGCTCAGTCCTCCAAATGTACAAGTGTACTGTGAATCCAGGATCTAACGGGGTGGCGATGAAATGCACTCAAGATTTAATATGTGTTGGAGGTAATAAATCCACTTTTGTTAAGGCCCGTCACTCTTGTGAAGGCGCTTGAAAATGCTGACGACGTAACTCTTTGCAGTGGACACCAGTGGAGCATGGGCACTCCACTTACTTGGCGACGTGGCGTTAAAAAATGTTCCCAGCGAGAGAAATGACCCGAAGAACTCGTAGTAGGGTGTCGAGGAAATAACAACTGTAGTTGGTGGGGACACCCCACTGTAAATGAATATCCGCTTTCCGGCCTTTCCATGAAGGCAATTCAGGCTGATGGCTCAGAGTTTCCTTAACTCCATCGGAGTTTACCGGTTCTTGCTGAAATGAAATCATATACAAAATCTCTCTGATCATCTAGCCAAAATCAAATCAAAACAACATTGAAAACAACGCAATAGTATACGCAGGCAAAATTTAACTATTTATGACCATTCCCACCCCAAACGCTGGTCAGTGCTTGACCTAGCCCCACAGTTTCTCTCTCTCTCCCCTTCTCACTGATCGTTAAGCAGATGCGCGAGCAAGTAGGTGTCTGGGCAAGCCTAATCGCGACTTGCATAATCAGTGGGTACCCCCAGCTGGCGGGGCGGGTTTGATAAGTAAACAGTCCTGCCTCATTTACCTGACTCGGAACTGACCTTATAATGTATCAGCCAGTTCTTCTAATACACAGGCATATAAACACAATCACACTGCCAGTCTAAGATTATCGCACTGGCTGCGACACACTTAATACTATTTTATTTACATGCTCGCTATATGACAACATATGGCTACTCTGGGTAAACCTCTAAATGAATTACAAATATCCATATAGTAAACAAGCTATCAAATAAACTAAAGTTACAGGTTGTTAAAAAATATTTACAAAGATCCGCCACGTAGGCCAGAATCGAAAACAATCGCTTATGGTTAACCTCTGTGTTAAACAGAATTTCCTCCACGTAACGCTCATCTAGTTACATTTAGAGGGAACAACTTATTCTTATAATGAAACACATCAGATATATGTACACTTTGTAAATAAGAAGGTTCTCCAGAAAGGCTTTAGTGAAGCATCTAAAGTTACACAACCATTTGGCTTTAGAAAAATAAAACACGTAAGTGGCATACAAACACAATTTCCTAAAAAAAGAAACTAACTATAGCTTCTTAGTGTTCGTTGGGTACCGGCCAAACTTTAAAAATGCTACAGCCCACTATAATGAACTATAACGCCGAAGTATAAGTCCCCCGGGAAAAAAATTAACAATACCAAGTTACTTAAGAATTCTTACCGAGATTTGTGAAGCATTTCCTACACTGAATTTTAGCTGGCCAACTGCACAAAAATCTCTACCATCACGACGGAAGTTCCAAGGACTGAAAGCATTTAGAGATAGAAGATTACCCAATTTATGCACAGAATAGGGCACAGGTCTTCAAGCGTAGGTTAACACCTGCGCAGAAAAATTCAGAAACCAAAATCGTAACTTTCCTCGGAGAAGTCTCCTGTCGACGCGCTACAAGAAGAATTTGTGTAACAGGATGACGGCTATTACGCTGAGAGTCCCATACTTTCCCTGGAATAAAAAACACGGGGGACGCGCTAAAAGAAAGAGAGACCGCGATGTGTGGCGTAATCGTGGTCTACCCGTGGACACACGAAAAGCGATGGCTTTCCCTGGTGACAGGGACGCGTCAATTATTTCTCCTGCCAACATTAAAGAAAGGGGAGTGAACCAGTCCTGACTTAAAATGACAGGCCAGTTACCCCACGTTACACTTACATGAGACCGAAAAGAGATGAAATGGGCAGGAAAACATTCAAAAATAATTTTGGGAGGTGCCTGAGCTCCAGGCTCGTGCCAAAGTTTTAGATCCAGCGTCACACACTAACTCTACAAGAAGTGTTTCACTCACTACTTTGTTGGATGGAATTCAGGAAGTAGATCGTTTGGCAGATATAACAGTTACACATTGGCTGTACTTACCTAAGTTCCATATACATCTACTCTGAAACCTTTAATCAGTAATGACTGAAATGAATACTGCTATTACTACTACTCTGAAACCTGGAAACAGACTTTATGAAAGTAGATCTTTAGAGAGCTCAGGGTTTTAAGAAAGATACCCACTGCTGCTGGGTTAAGTACCGCTAAACCTGGAGATACCATGCCAATGGGATAGGGCTTATCCGGAATTTACCTAGGTTAAAAACTCTCTAAAACCCACCTCCTCAGTCCACCTAGAGATCTACCAAACGATGCCTTGAGATCTAACGATAGATCAAGAGAATACATAACAGTATTTGGATGTTGTTAAATGGTTCGCTTCCAATACAGGAAATATAATTGATGGAAAATACTTTTCAGAACCAGTGGTTTCTAATGATGTCATACTCCTACCTGATCTCCTGGGTAGGGAGATCGGATGTCTAGCCTTCTAGGATAAAGGAAAAAAAAAACAGGAGGTCCCCCGTGTGCAAGTTGCGCATGTTAAAAATCCCTAGGCAGATGGAAATGTTAAAGGGTAGTCCTTATAGCCGCTGCCCTGGCAACATTTAAAAAAATTTAAAATTAGGAAACCTACTCAGCACAGAAATACTTTTAGAATGTGTGATTCCTGTATTCACACATTTGAATTCTCGACAGTGCTACGGAGTTTGTGCACTGTGCTGAGATCCTCATTGTGTGATCCAAGGGAAGAGATCGAAGCACTGATGGAGTTGTCCGTGTGCAATGAAGATGGTCCTCAAAACCAAAAATCAAACCAAATGTATGTGCATTTCTATAGTGAAATATTTAAGTGCATTTCTATAGTGAAATATTTAAGTGCATTTCTATAGTGAAATATTTAAGTGCATTTCTATAGTGAAATATTTAAGTGCATTTCTATAGTGAAATATTTAAGTGCATTTCTATAGTGAAATATTTAAGTGCATTTCTATAGTGAACTATAGTGTACATCCAACAATTTAGAGGAAATGAATACATAGAGAAATAAAGGAAGCTTGGAGAAAGAAAGCTAACTTTGAGATTGAGATAGAAAGAACGAAAGATTCGCAATGAATGAAAGAGATAAATAAACATAAGATGGGAAAATGTACTTTGACATGAACATAACTTGTCACTGTCTCCAAACTTTGTCCTACACTTAAGTTTGTCGGTTGATGTTGCTATTGTCCGGATATGCCTGTTGGTTTGATTCTTCAGCGCGTTTTTTTTTTCCTCTACATATTTTCAGGCGTATTGTTGTTTTCATTCACGTAGTCTATTATTATTATTATGTTGATGTGTTTCTGTTTGATCCCAGAAGAAAACATGTGTTGATAGTTCTTGGATGTTCTGTTACTGTGTTCTAGTCGAGCTATCTGTTTCAATTTTGATTTTATTCTATTTTTTTTCCAGTTTTACCATAAACATTCTTTTTTATTTTGTTTCTCTTACGAAAGAATAATCATTTACAAAAAGAAAACAGATGACAGGAAACCGAAAGAAATTTTAAACGAGAGGTTGGGCTTGGGGAAGGGTGGTCGATTTCCTGTCAATGTAAATGTTGGATTAGAGGAGATAAAACTTTTAAAAGCTTTTTTTTCCCTCGTCTGAATATTTCTGGTGTTTTCAATTTCTCTGGACCTCGTCTTAAGATTCAGATGTTCGACGAATACTGTGTTACTTGACATTTGAAATCATTTTTGTAGAGTGTGCTCAGCGTTTCATTGGAAAGATTCTCGAGACATTTTTGGTTCATTGCCATGTGACATTTTCTTGGTCCTCGTGCGCAAATAAAGATGTAAAAAAGAAGATAAATGTGGAACCAGTCCTTTAGGATACACAGCCACTGGAGAGTGAAGTGTTAGAGACTTCACCATACGAGGTCCAGCTTTTTTATAAGATGGAATAACCAGTTCCCTTCCTTGCTGCTTTTACCCTCTCTAACTCAAGAGCAGAGTCAGGAACCCATTTACTGCCAGGACGATTGGAGCGTAAAGCAACCAGGCTTCAATTTGCTAAAAGCCAATAACTGTATCACAAGAGGACAGGACTCTGTAACCGCTTAGCCCAGGGGTTCCCAAACCGCGTGGCGCGCCACACTGGTGCAGCGCAAGTGGATGGCAAGTGTGGCAGGAATCTTTAAAGACAATCAAGGAGTTAGAGAAATTTTGAAAATACTCATATGCAAAAAAACAAACATGAAGGTCATTGTCTTATTTATTTTGTTAGGTTGTATCCCTTTCAGTTATTACTGACCATAGGAACGCGCCCCCAAGACAATGTCTCGTCCCACGTGAGGTTGAGCGCTTGGGTAAGGAGGTCAACCTGTAGCCCGTGCAGCATGACCCACAAAGCTGATGAACCCAGAGGAACGGCGTAGCCGATACAGTCAGGTACTACATATATATAAGCAATATTTCATTGTGGCCGTGCGTGTTGGTGTGTTCTTATAGAGGTTCAGATCACTGCCCTAAACAGTGGATAGTATGTGTGAGTAGACAACGTAAACACTTTGATGAAACAATGTGATGAAATCACTGAAAGACAAGACGTACAGATGGTTGGTGATTTCTAAACTCTGTTGACACACTGTACTCCAACAGCAGTAAAACGAACAAGGTTTATTTACATACAGTAGAATCCGCTTCACTGTTCTGCGGATGTATCTCATAGATTTTACATTCAATTTGATATAATTCAAGTTCGTACATTTTCTCAATCAGCGGCATCTGTAAATCATATATTCTCGCACATTTCTGTCACTGCTCTGCTCTCGTCTAGTTTCTCCGCCGTCATGTCGTCTGGGTAAACTTCTAAGAAAGTTAGTTTATCTTTATAACGTTTCACCTGTTGTGTAGACATATTAAATATCCAGAGAACCGGACTTCTTGTATAGACATTACTAAACAACAGCGAACGAGAATAAGAAGAAGAAGATAACGTTTCACCTAGTGACCTTCTGGTGTATCGTGCTAGAAGACTGGCCTAAAACTGCCAGGGATGTTGATTTTCTCCAGAGTTTACCTAATCACTACGCCTGTCTCTGTTCTATCTAAAAGTCTATCTTGAAATCAAAACTGCAATCATACCTGCTCACCATGAACTATATCTGTCTTGCACTATGTCTTGCGAAAAACCACTCTTGCTCCAAAATCTTGAAAACCTCTTGATTAACTACATCTAGTTTTCGCTCAACCAGCATTTTCACTATCAACATGGCATATGCGAACTTGGGGAGCTAGATAGCAGTACATAATTCTGTGATCACCGAAAGCTACTGATGCGTGATGCCATATGATGATGGATGGTATCCGCATGTCTGGTTTTGTGTGGTGTGCAGATGTGTTCAGTCAAAACAATGTTCATACAAAAATAACAGGGCAATCCACATAGGACGTCAGTAAACTCACGACGTATAAAGTCAATGATTCTTGTAACAGCCGTTGACGTTTTTCTTCAATATTTATTGTGGACGCCACAGTGACAAAATGGTTACGCGAATATGTAGACACATCAAACAGTCATTATCACAGCAACATTCAATACAGCAATAGACGGTAGACAGCATTACAATGATGAGTCAGATGCATGTTATATTTCAAAGTGCTGTAAATGTAGTCAGGTGAAAAACTCCATCCCTTTCTATAACAGCCAGGAGATAACCAGATGTATGAGATCAGTTCACTCTCCTTAGTTTGACTTCAGCAAGACAGACACGTCTGCCGAAGTATAAATAATGTCCTCAAAAATATCCTCTAGATAATAAAGGTTTTTCAAACCTAGTTCATTTAACAAAGTAGCAAGTAATGGTCCTTGGTACCTGCATCAACCGATGCAGTACAATACAGCGACATGTGAGCTAGGAAAACATCTCGTGACGACGACTTTCGAAGACAGGCGATGAACCAGAAAATCGTTCACGACCAAAAATCGATAGAGTTAATGAAAATGTTAATTTACCTTGCCTTCCGGAAATACACAGAAATATTATGCCTCCCGGCATGTGCAAATACACTAGAGGTATTATCTCGAATAAACGAAATATCCATAAGAGGACTCTCACATTCCTGACAGAACAAAAAAAGCGGAGATCCCCTCTTCAACGAGGCATCTCTTTCGCCATTCCAAATCGCTCACTCCACTAGTGGTGGGCGGAAACCGATCGACCAAGAAGCAAGACAAGTCATGCGCAGTCCAGCGCAAAATGACCACAGCTCAAACTTAACTGCATTCGATACCAACGCGAGAAGACAAATGCTTACCGAGAAAAGTGACTATAAATTTCAAGCAGTTGTTGCCCTTGCGTTATAAAATAGATATTGAAATAAAACGATGTTGCGAGAATTTATCACGCAACATATCACCACCTCCTCCCGATAAAAAAAAAAAATGTGGAACATATTTTTTTTTCAATATCAAAGAGCATGCGATAAGCGGCTCAAAACGCACGAATTATGCGCTGATAATTAACTAAATTGCCAAACAATAGGCTAATTATAGAGTGTCTGGTGAGGATATACCTCAACAGAAAAATAAATATGTCTCAAAAAATATTCACATCGGTGAGGTGTCACCAACACACATCACGTTAGCATGTAAACACAATATACGTATGCAAGTTACCATAATCATCATTAAACAGCATACTCTAATATTGTCTTTAAAAATGGATGTACAAATCTGATAGGAAAATTTAAATAGTACATTCTTTGACATGTAATGACATAAGTACATAGTAAAGTTAAACTACATGACGATCCAGGACATATCCTCTGGTATTCCGAGGGTAAGTACACAATCTAGAACTCGTCATGCTTGATACTAGTAAGGTAAGTCCTCAGCTCAACAATGACATTCTGAGAAAGTACAAGCAATATAATGCTAATTAATAACTAATATGCTTCATAAGGTACAATACATTATTAATAATTGTGGCTGTTTAGTAAACTAACGGCCCTTATATTAACTACTCAGTCCTCCTCTATCATCTTAAAATACGAACAGAAGAAGATGACAACAAAGCACGATAGTGTGTACATATAAAGTGAGTACAGATGTGCTAATCTATTGTAGAAATATAGGTGTGTTATGACTCTGTAATATATGGAAATATAGGACAGAAGTATTAGTTGGAGTCATGTGGGCATCTAGACAAAATGTCAGCCATCACATTATCCGCACCACGGATAGCTCGTACCGTGAAGTGAAAAGGTTGAAGAGCTATAGCATATCGAGTGGATCTCGAACTCTTCAAATTCTTAGTCTGAATAGCTGTAAGAGCTTTCTGATCAGTCTCTAGAATGAAATGTGCGCCCAGGAGGAATCTTTGTAGCTTTAGAATTGACCAAACCATCGCTAACAACTCACGGTCTAAAACCGAGTAGTTCCTCTCTGCCGCATTTAGTTTTCTAGAAATGTACATAACAGGATGCAGAGTATTTGCATATTCTTGCATCAGTGCTGCTCCAATCCCAGTGGATGAAGCATCACTCCGAAGAACAAAAGTCCTATCAAGAGTAGGTAATCTTAAGATGGGGAGGAGAAGAAAATATATTCTTGATTTGGTCTAGTGAAGATTGGCATTCTTCAGACCAACGGACCAGATTAGGCGAACCTTTCTTCAACAATGTTGATAGAGGTGCCATGATCGAAGATAAATTTGGAATAAATCTCCCATAAAATTGAATTAAACCTAAGAGACTCCTAACTTGTTTCTTCGTTTTAGGAACAGAGATGTTCAGTATTTTGGAAGTATTGTGGTCTTCTGTCTTCAAGAGACCATGACCAACACGATGACCCAGGAAAGAGATTTCACCAAAACCAACAAAAGCTTTAGAAGGTTTTGCTGTCAAATTATTCTCACGTAGAGTGGACAGTAAGTCATATAACCCTAAATAGTGATCTTCCCAGGTATCACTGAAGAGACAGATGTCATCTAAGTATGCGATGACATCCGAACGATGTGACAGAATTCGACGCATCATGCGAACGAAAGTGGCAGGGGCGTTCATGAGACCAAAAGGCATAACATTCCATTGAAATAGACCCCTAGGTGTAGAAAAAGCAGTAAGAGGTTTGGCATGCTCTGCTAAAGGCACTTGCCAATAACCTTTAGACAAGTCAAGTTTAGTGAAGAATCTAGAATTAGAAAGTCTAATCAGTAGATCTTATAACAAAGGCATCGGTTCAGCGTCGAACTTTGTGACCTGATTCAATTTGTGATAATCAACGCAAATTCGTATGTTCTTATCCTTCTTCCGGACAATAACCATGGAAGAAGAATATGGTGAAGTCGATGGTTCAATTATATTTAATTGAATCATTTCATCCAATTCCTTTTCCACTTGCGACTGAAAGTGTATAGGAATAGGATAAGGCCTAACCCTAATTGGATTATTGTCGGTAAGAATTATGTCATGTTCTATGACATCTGTGTGTCCAGGAATGTCAGTGAGAACATCCTGAAATGTTTGTAACATCGACGAGACTTGTCGATGTTCGTCACCAGAAAGATTAGGAGAAACAGAAACGTTTTTCCAAGATTCCGTGGAATGTAATGGAACCACTGGAAGGGGAAGATTGACATCTGAGAAGGTAGCTTCCTCATCCTGAATGACAGACAGGGATGAATAATGACCGTGAGGTGCAGGAGCATCATCCGTTGCCTGGAAAATAGGCAGCAAATAGTCCGGACGTTCGTGAAATTCCGAAAGCATGTTTATGTGGAAAGTTTTATGCTTTCCATCAATATCGACCACATAGTCAACATCGGAAATCCGAGAGACTATTGCATACGGACCTTTCCATGCAATAAGAAGTCTATTTTCCCTACTGGGGAGTAGGACGAATGCTTTGTCACCTGGACAAAGTTGTCGTAGACATCTATTCTTGTTAGCAAACTGCCTTGCCTTCTCTTTAGCAATTTCTGATGAAGCAGTTGCTAGCTTACATGCCTCAATGATCTTTTGTCTAAGAGCAATGACATACTCATATGAGGATTGAGTTTCATCGCTAATATCATCGGCAGTGATGAGATCGTGTAATAAAGACATAGGGCCGCGTGGACGCGCGCCAAAGACAAGTTCGAAGGGAGAAAATCCTGTGTGTTCATTAGGGACTTCTCTATAGGCAAAGAGAGCCGCGGGTAAAACCCTGTCCCAATCTTGAGGATGATCTTCAGTTATCTTACCAAGCAAAGTCTTGAGCGTTCTATTCAGACGCTCAACTAACCCATTAGACATAGGATGGTAGATACTACTGAGAGATCGTTCAATATGTAAGGTAGACATTACCTGTGACATAGTGTCAGATATGAGTTGAGTGCCATGGTCTGACAATATTTCTCTGGGGAACCCCAAGCGAGAAAATATCAACCAAAGAGCATCTGCGATATCTGTAGTAGATATGCTCTTAAGAGGGATAGCCTCTGGCCAACGTGTGCACATATCGACACATGTAAGGATAAACTGATGTCCTCTGGCCGACTTGACCTTAAAAGGGCCAATAATATCTATGGCCATTTTCTGAAACGGCCGAATAGGAATGTCAGCAGCCTGGATAGGCGCAGCATGTCGTGGTCCTCTAGATTTGACCTCCTGACATACCTTGCATGATCGGCAGTAAATACGAATGTCCTTATTGACAAAAGGCCAAAAGAAAGCCGCAAGGACTCTCGACTTCGTACGGGCAAAACCCATATGTCCAGCACATTGCGAGTCATGAGCATGTTGCAATATTTGCACTCTCATGCTCTTGGGAACAAGAATTTGCGAATGTGCCGACGTAGTCGAATCTTGTACCATACGTACAAGTACGCCGTTTCTCATTGCAATCCAAGATTTTCTATTTGTATCCTGATTCGGATCACCTTTCTTCGCAAGAACGAAGAATTTTTTTAAAGAAGGATCTTCTTCTTGCAATTTTATGAAAGAGTCACGAGTAATCACTAAGTGACTATCTTGGCTATCAACTTCATTATCACTATTCAGTGAAGTTTCGGGTGTTTGTAGAGCTTGTGCTCTTGTAACTACTGCATTTGTAGCTTGCATGTTATTATCTTCCCAAGCAGCAATCTGCTGTGGGGTACACTCCCTAACTCCGTGAATACGACCAATAATAAGGTCCGCAATAGGATTAGGTAAGAGACAAGCATGCACATCTCCAGTAAAGAAAGGAGTGGCAATGCGAATTACAGCAGTAGGATATTTTTCTAGAGTGCCGCCAAATGTGACACATTTAATAACCCTTCCTGTAGCACAAGATGGATCTACAAGCGATTGTCTAACACCAATAGTGGTGCATCCGGAATCGAAAAGTAGTGAGACCGGAGTATCATTAACAAGACCCTTATGTAGGATTAAAGAACCCCTCCCGTCATGCGCAACAGCAGCAGGAAGAGCGGGAAGTGGGTGACCACAACTCAAAGTAGTTATGGTACCCGGTTCGAATAAAGTACTGCATTGGGGGCATTTGTTTGCTCTCTCAAAGTCAAAAGCAGAACCAGTGACAGCGTCAAAGTTTTTACTATCAACAACATGATTACAGGCTCCCTCAGTTTCCTGTTGTACAGCATTAGCCTGCTGATATCTCTTTTTTTGTGTTGAGATCTACCCCGACTATTATTACCTCTGAAGTTATCAAAGTTATTATTATCTCTGCAGTTATTATTGTCTCTATTGTAATTGTTATCCTGGTTCGAATTCCAGTTTCCACGATTACTATCATGTTCACATTGATGCGAACATCTATTTGTTTGGTTCTGAGGTCTTCGGCAGGAATAACCTCTATTACCATATCCTCTTTTGAAATGCCTATAATTATTAGGGTGATAGTAACGACCATTATCAGGTTGTCTCCAATTCTTCGAAGATGAATCACCATGAAATTGGTTTCCATGATTTTGACAGAAATTACCGCTGCTCTTTCTATCAAGATTTTGTTGGAATCTACGAGCAAAGTTTTGACCATACGGAGCTGCCGAAGCAACTGGTAAACCTTCTTTCACCTTAGAGTTACCCATGGTTATGTGTGGGTGCGCAGTTACGTATTGGCAACAGAAATCTTCCATTTCTTTTATTGTTTTAGGTTTACGTTCATGAAGGAAAGCAAGGAAAGACTCATTGACAGACGACATGACTTTGTCTCTAAGTATTAAGTCCATAAGTCCTTCATAAGTTTTTTTCCGTCTTAGATAGTTCAACCCATCGTGAGAAAGTAATGCGTATTCTTGCAATAAACTCGGAGAATTCAACTCCATTTTCAGGTAACATGTTTTTAAATTGTAGACGATAGCCGTCTTCGTTAGCTGATATTTCTTTAACAAAGCGGCCCTGACAACCTCATAATTGTTCTTGTCAGGTTCATCCACCATATTTAATATACTTAGAGCTTTACCTGTCAGTATCCCTGATAACTGATAAACATATTTTGCTTTGTCTATGTTATGAGCTGTACATGCTTGTTCAAATCTGTCCAGATAGAACATTATGTCATCACTGGAAGGACTAAAAGTTGGCAACTTAATCTTAAAAGTATCATTATTAGCCTTACCAGAAGATGAACCCTTGTTTGAATCATTACCATTACTCATGCTTGTCAATTTCAATTTTTCCAACTCTAAAGCTAAGACCTTTTCTTCATGTTCCATTTTTGCTTTCTCTTTCCTCTCATCAGACTCTCTCTGTAATCTTCTTTCCTCAGCCTGAGCCACTTTTTGAAGTCTTTCATTTTCAGCTTCTTTTTCAAGTCTTTTATTTTCAGCTTCTTTTTCAAGTCTTTTATTTTCAGCCTCTTTTTCAAGTCTTTTATTCTCAGCCTCTTTTTCAAGTCTTTTATTCTCAGCCTCTTTTTCAAGTCTTTTAGCTTCTAGCTGTAGCTGGAGTTTTCTTTCCTCAGCTTCTGATTCCCTTTTTTGTTTTTCCATTTCCATTTGGAATCTTTTTTCATCCACCTGCATCTGCAGTTTCTTTTGTTCAGCTTCCATATGCAGTTTCTTTTGTTCAGCTTCCATTGCTTTATCATATCGAGCAGTTGCAAATTCTTCTAACTTATCACCAGTCTTGCCAAGCAATTTACCCTGCTCAATAAAGTGCTCAAATGTAGACATGTTGTCTAACATATGAGTCCAAAACCTGAAATAATTAACTAATTTATTTCAAACCTAAGTGTAACAAGTCTTAATTAAGCACTTGTATATTCACATCACATTATATTATCCCAGTCTCTGTGGGAAACAAGTCTCCAATCAAAGAACTTGTATATGAAATATCAACAATCAATTCTTGATCATAAGTGCACTTCTCATTCAATAGTGCACGACACTATTCATCATTCATTTATCATCAGTGTAGTAGTAACAGTGCATTAGCATAGCCCATTAACTAATTACTATAACTGTAAACAATGACTATGTAAACACATGCAGAATGTAAACATTGAAAATGTAAACAATACAAACAATGTAAACAATAACAATGTAAACAATAACAAAGATCAGCAACAATACAAAAACTTTCGCAGAAATCAACTAAAAATAAAGCAGAAATTAATGAAATATCACACAAAAAATGTGACGATATCTGCGATAGAATTAAACAAAATACATGACACCACAGTGTATAAACAAAAATGGTGTATGAAACTAAATTATAGACAAGAGTAGGCTAACAAATACAAACAAATCAAAACAAAACTAAAGAATGCGAAATAATAACGAAAACAATATTAAAACATGTCATCACAGCTAACATAAATAGCAACAGAAGTCGCTTAGCAAATTCCAGTATTGGAAATTTGCAAACCCTACAGAAAACGCTCACAATAGACGACCTCTATGACGTGGCATAATCTAACGGAGACACCACCCAACCGAGAACCCGCTGAAATATAAACATATAAATATACGAATAACATATAAACATATAACATATAGAATGAGATGATACACAGAAGACTCAGCAGAAGTATAAGGGCACAGTTTACATACAAACAGGCCACTTAACTTATAGGCTTCCAATCGTAGAACAGCAGAAAAACGGATGTCAATCAACGTCCTAAAGAGCGAAGCTCCAACGATGATGGCACATCTGAACTGCTTCCACTGCTAACACGATGGTACAAGAGCTTCTGAAATACTGTGTGTTGAGTTGTTTCGGCACTTGACCTTCTAATCCAAAAGTAAGTTGATGGAAATCGGTACTTGGCCTTCTTCAGAAAACAACCCGTTTCAACCGGCACTTGACCTTCACAAAAACGACAGCACTGGAACCTTGACAGCAGCAACTTGCTTGACTTGCGTAAAAGATAACAGCAGTCCGAGTTATCCGGCAACACGTAACAACGCCGGGTACTGTCAAATTCTTGTTTCCATCAAAAAGTTGAAATTTTGACTTTTACCGGGCAACGCCGAGTACTTTGAAAATTTTGAAGATGTTGACTGTATTGAAGAATGTTAATTTCTTGAAGGATGCTGATGAGTTCTTGTTGAAAATGAAGTGGGTAAGGGACCCCGTGTTTGCTGGTACCAGAATCAAACCAGCTTATGGCCACCAAATGATGCGTGATGCCATATGATGATGGATGGTATCCGCATGTCTGGTTTTGTGTGGTGTGCAGATGTGTTCAGTCAAAACAATGTTCATACAAAAATAACAGGGCAATCCACATAGGACGTCAGTAAACTCACGACGTATAAAGTCAATGATTCTTGTAACAGCCGTTGACGTTTTTCTTCATTATTTATTGTGGACGCCACAGTGACAAAATGGTTACGCGAATATGTAGACACATCAAACAGTCATTATCACAGCAACATTCAATACAGCAATAGACGGTAGACAGCATTACAATGATGAGTCAGATGCATGTTATATTTCAAAGTGCTGTAAATGTAGTCAGGTGAAAAACTCCATCCCTTTCTATAACAGCCAGGAGATAACCAGATGTATGAGATCAGTTCACTCTCCTTAGTTTGACTTCAGCAAGACAGACACGTCTGCCGAGGTATAAATAATGTCCTCAAAAATATCCTCTAGATAATAAAGGTTTTTCAAACCTAGTTCATTTAACAAAGTAGCAAGTAATGGTCCTTGGTACCTGCATCAACCGATGCAGTACAATACAGTGACATGTGAGCTAGGAAAACATCTCGTGACGACGACTTTCGAAGACAGGCGATGAACCAGAAATCGTTCACGACCAAAAATCGATAGAGTTAATGAAAATGTTAATTTACCTTGCCTTCCGGAAATACACAGAAATATTATGCCTCCCGGCATGTGCAAATACACTAGAGGTATTATCTCGAATAAACGAAATATCCATAAGAGGACTCTCACATTCCTGACAGAACAAAAAAAGCGGAGATCCCCTCTTCAACGAGGCATCTCTTTCGCCATTCCAAATCGCTCACTCCACTAGTGGTGGGCGGAAACCGATCGACCAAGAAGCAAGACAAGTCATGCGCAGTCCAGCGCAAAATGACCACAGCTCAAACTTAACTGCATTCGATACCAACGCGAGAAGACAAATGCTTACCGAGAAAAGTGACTATAAATTTCAAGCAGTTGTTGCCCTTGCGTTATAAAATAGATATTGAAATAAAACGATGTTGCGAGAATTTATCACGCAACACTACCCGATTTAGGCTTGCTATCTCGTTCGCACTCTTCCAAGGGTCTCGCCATTAACAACTTTAACACTTGGGAGAAAACCCTTTTTTTTTCTTTTTTTTTTTAAAAAACCTTTATTGGGTCATGATTTATACAACATCGATAGCATTTACAAAGGTTAAAACATTTAAAATCATTATAAACGATAAATTTAAAGTTAAATAGACCCAATATAAGCCAAAATATTACATTATATAAGATATACTAGTCATTTCAAACAATCAAATCAATAAGAAGAATAACCCTAAATATTACTAATCCAGACAAGAAACAAGTTGCAAAAATGTTACAGTTAATAAACCAAATACAAATATTACATTTTATAAGATAAAATAATTTCCAAAGAACAAAACAATATTCTTTAAGAAAAGTTACTTTAAATAGGATAATCCCTAAATACGAGGGGCATTCATAAAGTAATGCACCACATCGTTTTTCTCAGCTAATAATGAAGATAGAAGTATGAAATTTTGCACACTTCAAATATGGCATGTGCCAATTGTGTGCACTAAATTGTACCGCAACCGGCCAAATAATACGGCTGCCCTAAACCGTTGAAATGGAGCGTGTTAGCAACTTGCGTTATAAGCATCGAATTGTGATAGAATTTCTCGTTGCAGAGAAGGAAACTGTTGTGAACATTCACAAGCGTGTATGTGATGTGTATGGAAGTTTTGCAATTGACAGGAGTACAGTCAGTCGCTGGGTTCAGAGAATCAAAGAATCAGGAAGTGGAGATACGGAGCTGCTTGATCGGCCGCGCTGTGGACGTCCTGCCACAGCCACCAACGCAGAAATGTTGAAAAGCGCTGAGGGCATTATTCTTATTGATAGGCGAATCACTACTCAACAAGTGGCCTTACAGCTGTCAGTCAGCATTGGTAGTGCAAATGCAGTTATACAAACTCTCGGATTTTCTAAGGTTTGCGCAAGATGGGTTCCTCGAAGTCTCACAAATGACCACCGATTGCAAAGGAACGCAATTTCTTCTGAATTGTTGGAGCGTTTCAATGCTGATGGAGATAACTTTTTGGCTAAGATCGTTACAGGTGACGAAACCTGGGCACATCATTTTGAACCTGAGACAAAAAGACAGTCAATGGAGTGGCATCATCCGCAATCACCAGGAAGAAAAAAAATTCAAGACAATTCCTTCAGCTGGAAAGGTCATGATCATTGTCTTTTGGGACATTGAAGGTGTGATTCTTGTGGACGTTATGCCAAGAGGAGAGACAATCAATTAGCAAGCTTACATTAAGACGTTGAAAAAACTCAATCAACGTTTTCGCAGAGTTCGGCCGCACAAGAATCCAGCAGACCTGCTTCTCCTTCATGACAATGCAGGACCTCACACAAGTCTGGCAACACGAAAAGCAATCACCAAATTGGGTTGGACTGTACTACCCCATCCACCCTATAGTCCCGATTTGGCCCCATCTGATTTTCATCTATTTGGTCCACTTAAAGATGCACTCCGTGGGACAAGGTTTGAAGATGATGAAGGAGTGATTCATGCAGCGAAGACATGGCTACATGATCAAAACAAAATCTGGTACGGGCTAGGAATACATGCACTAGTTTCGCGCTGGCATAAAGCCGTACAAGTTGATGGGGATTATGTTGAATAATACCGATGTTTACATGACATATTCATGTATATTGTGTATAAATTTCATGCTTTTTTAATAAACAACTCCTGAGAAAAACGATGTGGTGCATTACTTTCTGAACCCTCCTCGTAATACAAGTCTAAGAAAAGAACAGGATGCACAATTTTACACAAATCTAAAATTAAAAACCCCCGGTACAACAAACCAGTGTCATTAACTTAAAGTATGACAAATCCAAAAAACAAGATTACAAAAATAAAGATACAGGTGATAACAAATGTTGATGAGTGCATGAGATTACTAAATGATTAATGGTACATCGACTTGGCTACAAATGATGATGACACCCTACCATGAGATGATTAATGAGGACGTATATGTTAACGAGTATTTACATTGCATGATAATTATAGACACAAAGGAAGTATTTACAAACAAAGCTACTTGCTTTGTATGACGACCGAAGGGTCGATAAAGGTTTTTAAATATTTATTTGAACAACAAAAAAGTTTCAAATCTGTTCTGTTATGTCTTGTGTCATGTGTTCATATATTTGTGTAAATATTGTACTATCATAATGTCTGCCGTCGTATACAGCCCTATTCCTACATGTCCATACAAGATACCTAAAGTCAGCTAGTAAAGTCAGTAGCTTAAGTTCTGTCCGTATCGACATCTGTGGTAATGTGTTAAACATGACTGCTCTGTACAAATTCAGTGTTTGTTGTGTGTTGGAGGTTATTAATTTCCTTAATTTGTTTAGAGTAGGAACCACTGTCTTACATGTGTAAAACAAATGGTCCTCTGTCTCTATAATGTTGTCACTACACAATTTACATTTTGGTGCTAAACTGTTTGTCTTTGTTAAATATTTGTTAGCAATCGGTGTAAAACTGTGTAGTAGTCTGAAAGTGACTTCTTTAACTTGTGGTCTGACATCTATTGTATGAATGTTTGTGAAACCCTGTATGTAGTCAGTTATGAAAAGGTTGTATCCCCTTCGTGTGCTCAGGGGGGATTCTTGTGCTGTGACTAAAAGTTTGTATATAAGTTTGGTGTCCTGCTTTATTAAATGTTTATTCCCTTCTAAATTTTGTAGACATACTGCGTAAAAGGGTGGTGGTGTACCAAAAAAATGGGGTTGATTATTATTCAGTTTACAAAAATTTGATAATCTTAAACCAATATAGTAGTGTGCCAGTGGGTATAGACCCGGGCTTTTAATAACTTCCCCTATGTATTTAATCCTTAAAGCTTTAATTTTAGTGTTAATATCCTGTAAGGCTATCCCCCCTTTATTTTTAGGTTGTATTAGTGTTACGTGTTTTATACTGTACCAAGTGTTCCTAAAAATAAAGGCCCTAATTAGTTTATTTATTTCTGTTACTATCTTTTTAGGTACCATCTGTATGTTAGCTATATAAATTTTTTTTGGCATAATAAAACAGTGAACTATAACGCTTCTTCCGAAGATGGTGGCCGTTTTGTATTTGTAAGTTTCTAGCATATTTTGAATTTGCCCTAATAATTTTGTCCATGTTTCTTTGTTGGGGTCTTGTGGATTGAAAGAATAGTTTATCCCATAAATTTTGATTTTATTTACTTGCGTTAATTGGAATGGGAAATCTGATCTATTGCCCCAACTACCTATTCCCATTATACTAGATTTTTGAATGTTTAGTTTGGATTCAGTAGCGTATCCAAACTCTTTAAAAACCTCTAATATATTTTTTATAGAATCCTTTGTTGTTGGAAAGAATATAGTATCATCGGCGTAGGCCGACAGTTTCCTTTCCCCTATACCGGGGACGAAAGTTCCCGTGATATTTGTATCTTGTCTTATTCTTTCCAAAACAGGTTCTAATGTTATTATATATAACAGGGGCGACAATGGGCACCCTTGTCTCACTGATCTCGTTAATTTGAAGGAGTTGGTTAAACTGTGGTTAACCAATATTCTACTTTCAGGTTTGTTATATATAATTTTAATCCAGGTTCTAAAGTATTCCCCTACGTTATTTGCTTTAAGACTTTTATGTAGGAAGGCATGTGATACTCTATCAAATGCCTTTTCCTGGTCTAAAGATAATATGGCGCTCTGGCACTGCCTATCATGTGTGTATGTAATCAAGTCTCTAATAAAATGTATGTGTCTACAAAATGTTTCTACCATGTATACTACACTGTTGATCTTCATGTATTATTGCGTGCATGTGTGGCTTAAGCTTCAGGGTAAGTGCTTTGGCTAGAACTTTATAATCAACATTTAAAAGGGAGATAAGTCTAAAATTCTTAATTGACTTTTTGTCATTACTGTCTTTAGGGATCAGGGTAATATATGACTGATTTAAACTTTCCGGGAGTTCCCCTTTTAAAAAAAGCTTCTCCAAATGTTGTGATTAGGATGGGGCCTAAACATGGGAAGAAAAACCTGTAAAATTTTGCTGTTAGCCCATCTGGCCCGGGTGCTTTATCTTTTTGAAAAGTACTAAGGGCCCCTTGCAAATTGTCTAAAGTTAATGGTTGGTCTAGCCTTTCACTGTCCTCATCACTTAGACACTTTGTGTATTGTAGAAATTTGTCTTGTATGTTTGCGTCACTTTCTTCTTTAGTATATAGCTGCTTGTAGTATTCGAAGAAAGCGTGACTGATGTTGGTATTGTCTGTGTGCTGTTTTCCTTTCATGTCAATTATTTCGTGTATCTGTCTACTGCGCTGAACATTTTGTTCAATTGCTAAATATTATCTACTAGGGATTTCCTGTGCTATAGTGTATAATTTTGTCCTAAGTAGCGCTCCCTGGTAGGTATACTGCCTATATTGATCTAACTGTTCTTCTAAGGTTTGGATGTGAGGGTTCGTGTTGTCTAAACTTTTGGTTAAACTAATTGCTTCTTCTAAAATCCTCTCTTCTTTTTTAAACTTCCTGTGTATAAATGTAGCCAAAATCTGCGTCCTATCTCTTATTGTGTTTTTTAACATATCCCAATATTGTGCGATGTTATTATTGGGAATGTCTTGTGCGTAGCCTTGTATTAGTTGTGTTATTTGTTCTGTGTATTGAGTGTTTTTAAATAGATTGTTGTTAAATTTCCAGTGTGGGGATCTCTTTACTTGTTTGTGCGTGTGTCCCGTGCTTAAAGATGTGTAAACTGCCTTGTGGTCTGTAAATTTAAGAGTACTTTCTATATGGTATGTTTTGTGTATATTGTAGATACTAGATGCATATATTCTGTCCAGTCTCGATGCCTGTCCAAGATATGGGTTTGTTTTGTCATAGTGTGTAAAGGTTTGTTTATGAGGATCTATCTTTCTGTAAACGTCTGAGAGGTCTTGTTCGTCTAACATAGTATGAATCTGTCGTAAAAGTGAGGATTTTTCTTGTGTCTGTGTTCCTACGGAACGATCCAAATTGGACAAGACACAGTTAAAATCTCCACCTAAAATTATTTCACTTCCTTTATAATGTCTCGTTAGTGTGTCGTGTAATCCGTCATAAAAACTAGGTCGGTCAATTATCGTCGCAGGTGCGTATATGTTGACTAGTATGTGTGTGTTTTGTCTGTTGTGTTTGTTTTGTATTTGTATTATGACAGTTCTGCCACAACTGCTTGTTCTAATGTGTACTGCTTCCCAATCTTCATTAATCTGTAGTATAGCTGTACCACTATGGCTGGAGCCTAGGGCAAACCAGCCATGTTTAAGTCCTAATCTAGTTACTATCTGATTGGCATGAAAAATAGAAGTAACACCGGTCTGTTGTAAAAACACGAAATCCGGTTTATCTTTTTTAATCAGCTTGATGACATGCTCTAGTTTATTTCTCAAACTATTTATGTTGAGAGATATTACCACTAGACTGCATGACGAAGTGGTAACTGGAGGTTGGCCACTCGTTGCAAACTGTCTACCTGGCAAAGTGGCAGAGTGGTCACTTGCCGCATCTAATCAAGACAAAGTAGTGACCTGAGGCTGACTACTTATCTTAGTTGAACTATTCAACAAAGTGCTAACTGATGGTTTATCGTGTGTTATAATTGTTGTACATGGCAAACAGGTAGGTTGGTCACTTGTAATTAGTCTACTCGGCAGAGCGGTGTCTGAGTGCTGACCGTTTTCTGCTATGACTAAACAACTTGACACACCCGTGTCTACACTTCTTGACAAAGCGGTGCTTAGGGGCTGACCGCTTTCTGTATTTTGACTACTCGAAACATTAGTGACTGATCGCTGGCTAAAAGTCGTCATGCCCTGATAATTTGGGCCTAGCGCAGGCGAAGCCGCGCTGTTCGACCCTCCCGCCCCGGGGGGGGGGGGGGGGGGGGTTGGCTGCTTAAATAAAACTGTGCGCATGTTAAATGTGTGTGTGCGGTGTCAAAACATACCTTAAAATATCACTAAACTTATTTACATTAAAGTAAGAACACAAAACTCTTAAATCATAAAAAACACTGCCTAAACTATCGGTGTTTGCACAATTTACTTTTAAATTTACATTACTTTTGCAAGGCAAATGGAAAATGTTCATCTCTCCGTACACCGGCAGCTCACTGTCTGTTTCTGTGGTAGGCAGAAGCGAAGTTCTCCTATGCTTGAAACTGCAACAGGTCTGAATGCACTGGGCCTCAGTGCACGGGGAAAGAACTCGTACAGGTAAGCTCATGCGTCGCTTACATCATCAAACAGTTGCCCGTCGATGAACAGGCTTGCTGGCGACAACACGGCTTCCATTTCGTCGTCTTCTGCTGTTGCTGCCGCCCAACTCACTTGTGTATTCATCGGTGTTGGCGCCTCTGGAACCTCAGAACTTGACCTTCTAGGGCTGTTTGGCATAGACATCTCACGCCTCTCAACCACAGGTGTCGACACGATCTTCCTCGGGGAGGGTTCTGACGTAGACGCCCTAGGCGATGGTGGTAGGGCTTTCCTACTTGGGGAATACTTTGTCGGCGACTTGCTGTTGCTGCGCCTCACCTCCTTCGACTTTACAGGCCCTGTTGCCTGTAACAAACACCTCTCCTCCCTCCAAATCATTCTCTCTATTAATCACGATTACTGGCACGGATGGTGCAGACATTTTATTATCTATTTCTCTTGGCTGAACCAAATTGAAACAACAAAGTCACAGATGCTAGCTAAGCTACGCTAAGCTAACACCACACAAACAAAAGTCCGGGAAAGCACACAAAAATCCTGGAATGAGAACACAATGGCGAGAGAAAGGGAGAAAACCATTTTCTCTACCTACGCCTAGCGCGTCTCTATCTCCACTAACTAACCTTCATACTTCGAATTACAATTACGATTCTTTGTCATGGAGTGTTCACCAACTCCACGCACAAATTCCCGTGCCGAACTTGCTTAGTTCGCACTATTTTCAAAACAACTCACTTACAACCCTCCAGGGACATAATTATAAGTGGTCTCCCTTTGTTTAATAATACTAAAAGTCCCCATCTCGTCTTTACTAACATAACTTACACCGTGCATATGCAAAACAATTAAACTATTTTTAGGAACTGGCCTTATCTTATAAGCTAAATCCCCGATTTATTTTTACTTCCCCTTGTCTCACATCCGATACCCATTCTCCCACACGCTCCCAGTAACATCATGTCCATATGTATGCTATACGTCATGTCTTTAGCCATTTTAGGTGTCGAAATATCGACTTCATCCTCGACTGATTGAATGAACCATTCGCGGTTTCACAGTGAGACAGTGTGAACTTAGATAAGCATGTAACCAAAGAGCACACATTTGAAAGATGCTCTACGGCACGTGAGGCCATGCGATCACCACAAAGTTATCCAGTCACCAGTTGTTTTGTTTCATGTGCTATCATGTGGAAAGTACTCGTATATGAATAGAAACCCGTATAGTTTTCTAGACGTTTCCAAATTTTATTCAGTAGTATAATTTTAAAAAGATCAAAAAGATTTTAATAATAATAAAAATTTAAAAAAAGTTGAAGTTAATGTAAATTATAAATAGGAGTTTATTGCTAAGGGTTGAGTTTTGTTTTTTTAAAGGTATTTCTTATCAGTACAAGATTTGGTGTAACGCGAGCAAATTTTCACTCCGAAAGTGCAGCGTAGAGGAACTACTGGCTTAGCCAATCGCCTGATCAACTAAAGGTGTATGTATGTAGTTTTGTATTTCTGCAATCATGCATATATATATATATATATATATATATATATATATATATATATATATATATATATATATATATATATATATATATATATATATATATATATATATATATATATATATAGTTCTGTCATAAAGGCTCCTGTAGTCTCCTTTAGTGGAACAAATCCCAAGAAATATTTTCTTATGATAACCTCAGGCTCATACATCTCATTATCAACAAAACGTACAAACGTACAAACATTGTATTTTTTTCAAAATGACTAACATCAGGTGTGCAGTCCAGAATAATTGTGTAGTATTTGGCTGAGTTTGTATATGTTAAAACTGTCTGCTTTATGGCACCAGCTAGAAGCTGTGTAAGCTCACTGTGGATATCTTTTCCTAGGTAGTGAACCATTGTTTCTTGATCTTTTCATTCACGATAGGATTAAAAAAAGGCAAGTTATTGTCCAAACTTTAAACAATTTCCATTGCTAGCACTGTACAACTGTTCAGTTGTACCATAGAATACCAAGTTTTGCATTCTAAGAACTCTGACTAGAGCAATCAAGCGTTCTAATATTTGTAACCAATATTGTTCTTCTTGCCAAATTTTCTGCTAGTTAATATTATCAATTGTTTTTCTTTTAGGTAAGCGTTATTCAAGTTCTCTCCAGGTCTGATAGTTTTCTAAATTGTCAGTATTCCATAGCACTGTTGTGGTATTTATGTTAAAGTTAAAAAATATAAATTGTCAGCTGCATTTTGTTAAGTAGGTTAAAAAACTAATCTATATAAAATGGTGCCCCTCAAAGGTTAGTACTTCGCCCATCTGAGGTCTGCGCCCTGGCGAGCTGCCTAGTTGGCTTAATGACAGCGCCGGCTGTGAGTATCATACGCTCATCCGTGAACCTAATAAAGTAACTCGTGTTCTTGTGGTCATTACATATTTTCTTTTCTACGTAGCATTATGCGCTATGTATATCCCGGTGATCTCTGATAGGATAAAGAAGGAATAAGCTTATTGGTCCATGTCGTACAAGGCGACTAATTTGAGTCTGGCAGCCTGAACATATAAAACAGATGGTTACAGAAATTCTGCTGCAAGAGCATGTGAATGCTTAGTGCACGCTTCCTGCAAGTGGATCAGCTCAGTGGTAACCCCATGCTCTACTAACAATCCTCTTCGCTCTTACAAGTAAAGTTTCTTCAGTTTTCTACATTTGTTTACACCTCACTACACCATCGTCAATCAATACTTTAGCTCTTTACTGAACCAGTACACAGCAGTGCTAACGGATGTACCTGGGCGAACTCATCTCGTAGAGTTCGAAATGAAACTTAACAACGAGACACCCGTTCGAACCAGAGTATACCCTATTCCGATTGCGAAAGCTGATACGCTACGCGCAGAGATAGACAAGCTACGTAAAACAGGAATTATTAGTGAGTCTACATCTCCGTATAGCGCGAGCGTAGTGCTGTTGCAGAAGCCCAATAAGGAAGTTCGGCTGTGTATCGATTACCGTCTACTTAACACAGTAACGGAATTTCAGCCGGAACCCCTCCAAAGCGCTTCTGAGCTGTTTAGCAAGCTAAGCAAGGCACGGATTTTCTCAAAGATTGACCTAAGTAAGGGTTACTATCAGATACCAGTTAAAGAAGAAACTAAGCCTTTGCTGGCTTTCAGCACTAGTGAAGGACACTATACGTTTAACATGATGCCATTAGGGTTACACAACGCACCAGAAGTGTTCACAAGGATGATGAGAAAGCTGTTTGAACCATTGCACAGTCCACATATCCACAATTTTATGGACGGTATACTAATTGCAACAGACACATATGAAGAACACATGGCTACGGTTGAGATGCTCCTCGTGAGACTACAGGAAACTGGTCTCATAGCTAGACCTAGCAAGTGTTTAATCGGCTTCGAAAAACTTGACTTCCTGGGGCATACCATTGCTCACGGTGCCATGTGGCCAGTTGCTAAGAACGTAGAGAAGATACATGCAGCAAAGAGGCCAAGGACGAAGAAAGAAACGCGATCGTTCTTATCACTATGTGCTTATTACCAGAAATTCATCAAAAACTTCAATGGGTTGACAGCACCCCTTACTGACCTTACGAAAAAGGGGTGACCGGAAAGAATTATCTGGGATCAAAAGTGCGAAGACGCTTACGTCACGCTCAAGAAACAGTTGTCCGAATATCCAATTCTGCGACTGCCTGATATTACCAAACCCTTTGTATTGCGAGTTGACGGATCGGGACAAGGCATCGGGTCCACTTTGCTTCATTCAGGCGACGATGATCTCAGCCAGCTATTCCCAGTGGCATACGGCAGTCGTAAATTGAATAGGGCAGAACAAAATTACTCCACAGTGGAAAGAGAATGTCTGGCATTAGTGCATAGTATAAGGAGGCACCATGAATATCTTTACGGAGCAACATTCACAGTGCAGACCGACCATGCTCCACTGGCATTTATTGGGGCTAATAAGGAATTTAACGCGAAAATAATGCGCTGGGCACTGCTGCTAAGTGTATATTCCTTTAAAATCGAATACATTCCAGGAAGAGAAAACGTGGGAAGACGCGAAGTGGCAGTTTAGGGCAATCTCTTGGTTTACGTAAGTGTTAAGAGGAGAGGGGAACACGGGGAGGGGGGGGGGGTTCGAAATAATGTGGGATCCTTTGTCTATTTCATATATCTTAACCGGAGTTTTAGATTTCATTCACTCAGTAACTTCGCAGTCAAGACTAGAACAACCTACGTTCGATTCCTGAGAATCTCTGTTGATAGAAGATGGCATTTAGTTGGTCGAAGTGAATTTCGATTCCTAAGAATCTCTGTTGATAGAAGATGACATTTAGTTGGTCGAAGTGGATTTAGTTCTTAGTAGTTCTGTGTTGAGGTAAATATAATCTAGTATTTTGCTAGTGATTAAGTGTTAAATCGCTTATTATATTTTACTAGTTTCCTTTGTGCAGAGTGATTAAATTATAAGTCTGTTATATTCTCTAGTTGACGTGTTTCAGTGGAAAGCAGAATAAATTAGAATTTCTAGCTTAACTCATGCAGCGATAATAAATTTAATTTAACTGCTAATAACCAGTCGAGAATATTTAAACAAACTGATAACTGCACTGATTCATCATTGTGTATTGACGAAATACACATGTATTTCTAATTCATGATGATTGATTGTATAGATATAACTTATTTCACGGGAGATTTAAATGATAAGACCAGCTCTACGCTGGCAGTTTATAATGTAAGTTATAACCGAGTACATAGTATGTATAGTATTTTATACGTTGTTTTCTCTTTATTCAGTGAAACTGGGGTGGAGCAACTTTGCCAGCGTTTTAGTACAACTGAGAGAAGAAACATTTTTTTTATCTTTAACCACGTGGGTCTACAAGTTAACACCTGTCTGGCAGTGCTTTGGACTCCAGAAATAGACAGAGTAAAAATCTCACAAATGGTTCTAAAGACTAAATGACTATACTGGGCCTATTGCGCCAGATTATGTTTCTTCACAAACTCTCATGTACATGCAGCCCTGTGGCGAGAAATATTACAAACATTAACATTCCGACATTCTAAATACTTGTGGTGTGAACAATAATTATCTATTGAGAGAGAATTCACCAACCGGTCATCTTCCTAAATAAGGGAAACCTCGTGATTCTGACACTGTGTGCCCGCTTAAATCTAATTCTTACCTGAACTGAGTACAGTGACAATAACTAAATCTGAACAAAATATCGCATGAAGAGGACGCTCCCCGGACCCACTGGATGAAACCAAGATCTGTAGAGCAGGGTATCCGCTTCATCAAACGAAAGCAGATTTATGTTGAGAGTGTCATAAAGTGCGCCAGACGGCGAACACCATCTAGACATTAGGTAAGAAAGTGAGACAGGGATCCCTGCTGAAAGAACAGAGTGAAAGTAGACTGAGTGATTCTTTTATGATAAGATTTGTACACCCACTTTGTAATTTCATTTTTTTTTTCAAATTGTTGCTAATGCAGGTTCTTTCTCTCTTAGAATAGAGTAGAGTATCAATTCTGTTCTTAACCTTAAAGGGAAATCTTAGACTAAAGTATATGTATCCGTGACTCTTTGCGGCTATCACTTTTCTTCTAACAGGACTGTGGGCTATACATCGGGGGAAAAGATCATACCAATGGGTCTATCATTATTGTAGCAATTTATTGACTTTATGACTATTTGTATATGTTTGATGTAATTTTATATGTTGTGATGGAAGTTTATTTTGATAATTAAACTTCACAATTAAACTTAATCAGTGTGGCGGTCAGTTCGTTCCCAAATATCTATATTTTCATTGTCATAGTTTTACGTCTGTGTGTCTATTGTAGTCACTTATGTGTGTGGGTATGTGAGGATATATATATTAATATATATTATATTAGATTTGTCTGACTAATCTAACTCTGTTGTAGATGATAGGCTGACTGAGAGAATCTTCTCGAGTGTCAGAGACAGAATCTACTATATTTCCTCCACCTCACTCGTGAAATCTATTTTCTATTTTATCACCTCTCACTGAGCTATCACTTATTTCTATGTCTATTCAGAAGGGACCAAACTAAGTCTTAATCACCTATCAGCAAATCTACGTCACTCCCCAAGGAGCATAGGCCTTCAACAAACACATGCCAAGACCTCTTGTCACGTGACATCAGCTCAAGTTCTTTCCTCGTCTTCCTCAACATTTTCACATCTGCCTCCAACTCTCTTCTCCGTGTTTGTTTTGTTGGGTCTGCCTCTTTTCCCCTGGTGATTATAGAATAAGGACTGCCTTGTAATGCTATCAACAGGTTGCCTCATTTAGTGTCCTATCATTTAACAGCGTTTTCTTCTCATCTCTTCTCCCCCTGGCACGTGTCTGGTTCTTATAATCAATTCCACATTGGTGGTTGCCCTGCGGTGTCTTACTTATAGCTATGTTATATTTTGAGCGTCCTATTTGGTTAAGCGGTTAGAGCGCTTTCCTGTCGCGGCTGTGTTATCAGGTTCTGGGATCAAAACCTAGTAGCATCCCGCTCCCGTCCACCCAGAGGCGGATCAACTATGAAGCTAATGAACCTTGAGCTTCAGGGCACCTAAGTCCAGTTTTCTCTATAATATGTTTCTTTATCAACCCTCAACACTTTCTTTTTATAAAAGAGACCCCTCCAAGAGTTCACGCTTTAGGACCCCCAAAATGTAGATTGTCGTGGTGTTTGATGGTATTGTATGATGGTGATATTACTAAATGTAATTGTATGAGGCCAGCTGTGAAGGCTCCTGAGATAAAATGTAGTTGTGAATTGTCAGAAGGCCTTTCTTGCTACCACTACGACCTCACACTTAATTTTTTTTTAATGAATGTGGCTACGTAAAGTGTCTAGGGTTATGATATGTAGTGTGGTGTAATAGGTTATAGATATACCCACAGATATTTAACAAGACTAATAATATTAATAAATGTTAAAATACACTGAACTAACTCACGTGTGTAAAATTTTTTGATAGAATTATATTACATTTATTTTGTTCTGTGGGAGGATAGTTAATGTTTGTGCTGTTGGGGTGGCCTCATCACACCTGTCTATATTGACTACACAGTGTCCAGAAAATGGTGGGAATTTTTATTGGGTATTAGTAACTACAAAGCGTTGGTGAATGTCCAGCAGACCAGAGGCTCACTCATCTTGTAGTTGTAGCTCTGGTGCTGAAATCTGGTGATCCCACCTCTCCGGGCTGGCGGGCAATAATGGTGGTCTCTGTCACAAGTACTGCACAGATACACTCGAGTAAAGTCACCAACTGAATAGACACTGCTTTGTTGACAACAGAAACTCACAGCTCAGATTATGAATAAATAACACAGAATTGCTAGCAAAACTCAGCTGAGCTGCTGGCTATAGTATGGCGTCCCTAAACTTCTTTCACTTTCTTTCATATGGAAATCACCACACTTTAAAATCTGTGTCTATCACTGAACAACTATTGAAGACTGGCCCCACTTTCGCGTCTGAGCGCTAATAATATGATTGTCTGTGGCCAATCACTGCCTAGGTTTATTTTAAATTCAAATTTCCTACCCTAAAGTCATTTCAGTCATGCTTCAGTCAAGTATGGATGGTTATCTGTTGGTCTGTCCGTCTCTACTTGTGTTTCTACAAAAAATGTACTTGATTTTTGAACCAACCTTTCTCTCCCCTCCAAAATTTTGTCGTTAAAAGTTATATTTAGACACAGCTACCACCAATGTCCCTCTCTTCCATACTACGTAGATTTGAACACCTGCGTCTCAAGGTCGTGTTTTTGTGTGCAAATAGCGACACTTTTTATTCCATACAGTCTGTCGCTGATGTAAACTACACTGTCTTTTGTCATTATCTTCAATATTATCTATCCGTTTGTAAAATTAAGAACATATTAGTTCACTGCTCAGAATGGGCCATCCGGCCAGCTAATTTTTATATTCCTAACATTAATATTAAGAAAAAATTACTTTTTAATTTTTGTAATATTCCAAACATCTGCATTCTGCCGCTGAATTCAAATCAAAGGCTTGGTATCGCGCAAAAGCGTCCAATAAATGACTGTGGCGTAACATATCTATGGTCCCTTCTGTCGAGTTGCTTACTTTTTATGTCAACTTGGGAAACGTGACTTTTCTCCGTTTCCCCCCCCCCCCCCCCCCCCCCCCCCCCCCAATTGCGTCTCCTTAGCCTTTCTAGTCTCACGCAATCTTTCCAGTCATATTTTTTTCCTTTTTGATCCGCCGTTCCCCTCCTGTCTAGCAAGTCAATTTTTATGGAGGATGATGACCCGCGGTCTAGGCGATCATGTACTATTCGCAGCCTACGCATTATGTTTTTATCCTTAAATGTTATCTTTGGAGGTATTTTACCGTTGTATCTCTGTCAATTTCACTACACATCTCCCCACTTGAAAACATGCCTATGGCAAGTTCCAAAACCAGCGATACACATAGGTAAAATTACTCCTCACGTCTGCCACTACTCTAATTTTGATCACAGGGGTGCCGACTGAGGAAATCTGCACCGACATTCAATTTGCCTGGGATATATTGGATACTAAACTGATAAGGTTGAAGCAACAAAGACCACCTCAGCAATCTTGCGTTTTCATGCTTAGCCTGAGACAAGAACACGAGAGGCTGATGGTCCGTCTCCACCACAAAAGTCCTACCATACAGATAGATTTGAAACTTCTTTATTGCCCAGATTAATGCTAAACATTCTTTTTCGCTTGTGGAGTATCCTTGTTCCGCCTTATTCAATTTGCGGCTTGCATAAGCGACTGGTTTAAGTTCCCCATCAGGTGAAGCTGATCTTTGCAACAAAGCCCCTCCGAGTCCTACATTACTTGCATCGGTTCTTAAGACAAAGTCCTGTGTCAAATCAGGCAGTTTGAGAATAGGCTTGCTAGTGAGTTTTTCCTTTAACTCTTGGAACGCTAGTTCACATTGTGCAGTCCAAATAATTTTATCTGGAAGTCCCTTGCGAGTCAGATCAGTCAGAGGAGCACATATAGCGTTAAAATTTTTGATGTATTTCTGATAAAATCCGCATAACGACACGAATGATCGCACGTCCTTTTTTGTTTGTGGCCTAGGTGCTCTCTGCAGTTTTTCCAAGTTCTTAGGATCAGGGGTCATATTACCCTGATATACAGTGTGTCCCAAGAATTCCAACTCTTTGCATCCAATACAACATTTTGTTGGCCTAGCAGTTAAGTTCGCCTCCCGAAGTCTATCAAACAACATCTCCAGAGCTTCAATGTGTTCTTCAAATGTCTCTGTGGCGACGAGAATATCATCCATGAAATTCGTGATACATGGGTTATTCAGGGGATCCAACAATTTTCGCATCATCCTTGAAAACACACTCGGAGCATTTTTCAGTCCGAATGGTAGCATATTGAATTCATAATGTCCATCCGAAGTGCTAAAAGCCAAATAAGGTCTCACTTCAGGCTTCACTGGGATCTGGTAATAGCCTTTACTAAGATCCACCTTTGAAAAGTATTTTGCCTTGTTCAGTCTGGCAAATAACTGTTTTGTGTCTGGTAATGGATCCACTTGTCCTTCTGTGACAGCATTCAGTTTCCTGTAATCTATGCACAGTCTGTGTTCCCCAGACGGTTTTCTCAACAAAACGACACTAGAACTAAAAAGATGATTCACTGTGCGAAATAATCCCCTCCTTCAACAAATACTCTATTTCTTCCTTCAATGCCTTCTCCTTCGCGAACGGAATAGAATAGGCTCTCATACAGATTGGGTTTGAGTCTACCAGTTTCATGTCATACTGTAGCAAATTTGTATGGCCTGGTTTATCTGTTAATACATCTGTATGTTCCTCCAGAACCTTTTGAACTCTCTCCCTCTGGTTTTTTAGTCAGGTGCTTACTGACTTTTACCTGTGCTGCTGTTTCACAAGGATGTAATGGGTATTCATGTGAGGTGAGTGGTTCTTTTTGCATCTGGGTTGCAATAGCCAAGGTCAATAAGGGGGTGCTTTCCTGGAGTGGTCTGTCCAGATACTTCTTTAACAGGTTTACATGATAAACTTTCTCCTTCCCCTTTTTGTCAATTTTATAGTTTGTTCTAGACACCTTCTCTAGAACCGTATATGGACCTTGCCAACCAATTTGCAATTTATTCTGGCTTCCGGGTAGTAGAAGCAGCACCTTCTCTCCGACTGCCAGTTCCCTGTCCTTTGCCTTCCTATTAAAATATGCTGCATGTTTCTTCCTGGCTTGTTTCAAATTATCATTTGCCAGTTTCCATCCAGCTTTCAAACGAGTGGTCAGTTCGTTCACGTATTGATACGATGAGGTAACAGTCTCTTCCGCCTTCTCATCTGTCCAGGTCCTTAATAAAGCTTCTAAAGGACCTTTTATTGGCCTCCCAAATAGCAGAGTTGCGGGAGCCATCCCGGTTGAACTATGTGGTACCTCCCGGTACGCAAACAATGCGGCGGGCAGGAATTGATCCCACAGATCCGGTTTTTCGTGTGCCAGCTTTCTCAGGATAGAAATGAGAGTCCCGTTGAACCTCTCTACCTGGCCGTTCCCTTGTGGATGGTACGGACTACAATGAAAGTGCCTGGCTTGAAATAGCTTAAAAACTTCTTCCGTTAGTTTCCCCTTGAACTGAGAACCATTATCCGTCAAGATTTGATGCGGGAATCCTAATCGGGTAAATATTGTAAGTAGTGCCTCTGCTACATGTTTTGAATCAATTGATGGCAGGGCTACCGCCTCTCCCCACATAGAACAAGTGTCCACCAGAGTAAGGATGTAACTGTTCCTCCTCTTGGTCCGACTGAGAGGTCCTACAATATCCACTGCAACCCTCTCAAAAGGTGTTCCCACTATGGGCATTTCCCCTAGAGTTGCAGGAGCAGTCCAGTGCTTTGGAGCTACCCTTTGACATTCTGGGCAGGATTTGACATATCTTTTTATATCCTCCGTTATCCCTGGCCAGAAGTAATGACAAGCTATACGCTGTCCTGTGGCGCTGATCCCCATGTGACCACTGAAGGGAATCGCATGCCCGAGTTCCATCACTTTATCTCTATATGAAGTGGGAAGAACCAGCTGGTTGTGACCATTTGTTCCAGTTCCGGCCTTCCTGTATAAGAGTTTGTTCTTCATGAAATATTCCCCCTTGCTCGGAGGTGTGTGGCATTTGGGCAATTTTTTAAAACAGGGCTTGAGTGTCCTATCCTCAGCCTGCGCCTTCCTCATCTCCTCTGGATGAGCATTTATAGGTTCACCTTCTTCCTCCTTCTTCTGTGACCTGGTCTGCACTGTCGCCATGATCACAGGTTTCTCGGGATTCCCCAAGAAGACGTATCTACACCCCAATATCAGAGGGTAGATTGGTTCATCTATCACTGCTGCTCTGATTTCTCCTTCCACATAGCGAGTTTTCACCGTTATCCTTGCGATGGGAAGTGTCATGAGTGGTATGTCCTTAGTCGCCCCTTGTATTTCCACTGTTTCTGTGGTATACTGACTTGGGTCCACTAGGCTAGACTTCACAACTGAATCATAATCCAAACCTGTATCATAAAGGCACCTTATGGTGACCCCATTACAAATAACATCCTCACAAACTGGGGGGTGATAAGGTTCCTGTTGTCCATTAGGATTAACCTTTAATCTTTGCGTCCCCGACTTCATTGCAGCAATGTTTGAAGGTTTCCTTCTACAAAATTCGGTGTTATGGTTATCCTTCTTGCACCATTACACCATCTTTTCCCTTGGTTCAACGGTTTTCTTTCATTGAACTTTTGGTCATTGAACTGTGAGTTTCTGTCGCGATAGTCATTTCTTGGCCGCTCAAAGTTTGTCCTACCTTTATTTCCCTGCTCTCTATTATCAAATTTATTAAATTGCTGTGGAGCTTTAAAATTGTCTATGTGCTTCTTCTTAGCACCACTTACCTCTGCCTGGGCTGCCTGATACCTCTCAGCAACATTTAAAACTTCCCCCAACTTCTCTGCACCTTGTTCCATGAGAAATTTTCTCATGTCTGGAGCCATGGACTCTCTCAATTGCTCAATCATGATCATTTCTTTAAGATCTTGGGTCTTCCCCAGAGCCGTCCATTTCTCCAAATAGGTTTCTAGTCTAGCAGAGAATTGGTGGTATGTCTCCCCAGACAACAGTTTGGCATTTCTAAATTTCTTACGATAAAATTCACCATTCTTCTCGTACCTTAATAACAAAGCCTGCTTTAACATGTCATAATTGTCTTGGTCTTCCCTGTTCATTTTGGCAAATACTTCATAAGAAGTACCTCTCAATCCCTGTGATAGCTTTAAGCTCCACCTCTCTCTCTCTAACCCATATGTAGTAGCTAATAACTCAAAACGTCCTAGGTACCCCTCTATGTCATCGTCTTTTTCAACAAAATGGTCTAAATGAAACCCCATAGCGGAGTTTGAGGCTCCCAGACTGGGCGTAGCATCTGAGGCAAAAGGGCTGGCACCATTTTCAGGAGCCTGGCCTTGTAATTCCAGCTCCCTTAGTCGTAATTCGTGCTCCCTTTGCAACCTTCTATCTTCTGCTTCCCTTTCGGCCTTTTTTATCTTCTGCCTCCCTTTGCTGTCGTTTTTCTTCTGCCTCAATCTGCAGCCTCTTTGTCTCAGCCTCAATTTGTAACCTCTTTTCTTCAGCTAACCTTTCAGCCTCTAATTTTCTTTCAGCCTCTTTTTCTAATCTCCTTTCTTCCCGTTCAATATATTTATCACATTCAGCCGTTACATATTGAATTAAAATTTGACCATCCATTCCCATCTCCTTCGCGGTGAGCACAGCAGCTGATCTAAATTTTGCTAACTCCGCCATACTTTTTAGACAATATAATAATATACAAGCTAAATCTCTAACCAGTAAATACACTAAGTACTTCTAATTACTATATGACTATAGTCTAACTAATTCTAACTAACCAGTTAACTAATTAATTATTTCTGGCTGTGAAGATTCACCAACTTTTATCTGCAGGGACACTTTTAATGTTAAAGGGAATTTTACAATTTATTTCCCTACTTTTATTTCTCCCACCAGGAGATCCTAATATTACTGTTGGGCTAATTATCCCCGGACAAGACCCCAATATATGTAGTGGTGTTTGATGGTATTGTATGATGGTGATATTACTAAATGTAATTGTATGAGGCCAGCTGTGAAGGCTCCTGAGATAAAATGTAGTTGTGAATTGTCAGAAGGCCTTTCTTGCTACCACTACGACCTCACACTTAATTTTTTTTTAATGAATGTGGCTACGTAAAGTGTCTAGGGTTATGATATGTAGTGTGGTGTAATAGGTTATAGATATACCCACAGATATTTAACAAGACTAATAATATTAATAAATGTTAAAATACACTGAACTAACTCACGTGTGTAAAATTTTTTGATAGAATTATATTACATTTATTTTGTTCTGGATCAATTTTTTAGGTTGACCAGAACTTAAAAGGATTTAGAGATTATGAAAGAAATGCATGGAATATTATATCATAAATGCAATAGTGTACATATATATGTACTATACTAGTTAGTTTTATTAAAATGTTCTAGTAGTCATCTACTTGGGAGGATAGTTAATGTTTGTGCTGTTGGGGTGGCCTCATCACACCTGTCTATATTGACTACACAGTGTCCAGAAAATGGTGGGAATTTTTATGGGTTATTAGTAACTACAAAGCGTTGGTGAATGTCCAGCAGACCAGAGGCTCACTCATCTTGTAGTTGTAGCTCTGGTGCTGAAATCTGGTGATCCCACCTCTCCGGGCTGGCGGGCAATAATGGTGGTCTCTGTCACAAGTACTGCACAGATACACTCGAGTAAAGTCACCAACTGAATAGACACTGCTTTGTTGACAACAGAAACTCATAGCTCAGATTATGAATAAATAACACAGAATTGCTAGCAAAACTCAGCTGAGCTGCTGGCTATAGTATGGCGTCCCTAAACTTCTTTCACTTTCTTTCATATGGAAATCACCACACTTTAAAATCTGTGTCTATCACTGAACAACTATTGAAGAATGGCCCCACTTTCGCGTCTGAGCGCTAATAATATGATTGTCTGTGGCCAATCACTGCCTAGGTTTATTTTAAATTCAAATTTCCTACCCTAAAGTCATTTCAGTCATGCTTCAGTCAAGTATGGATGGTTATCTGTTGGTCTGTCCGTCTCTACTTGTGTTTCTACAAAATTGTACTTGATTTTTGAACCAACCTTTCTCTCCCCTCCAAAATTTTGTCGTTAAAAGTTATATTTAGACACAGCTACCACCAAAGTCCCTCTCTTCCATACTACGTAGATTTGAACACCTGCGTCTCAAGGTCGTGTTTTTGTGTGCAAATAGCGACACTTTTTATTCCATACAGTCTGTCGCTGATGTAAACTACACTGTCTTTTGTCATTATCTTCAATATTATCTATCCGTTTGTAAAATTAAGAACATATTAGTTCACTGCTCAGAATGGGCCATCCGGCCAGCTAATTTTTATATTCCTAACATTAATATTAAGAAAAAATTACTTTTTAATTTTTGTAATATTCCAAACATCTGCATTCTGCCGCTGAATTCAAATCAAAGGCTTGGTATCGCGCAAAAGCGTCCAATAAATGACTGTGGCGTAACATATCTATGGTCCCTTCTGTCGAGTTGCTTACTTTTTATGTCAACTTGGGAAACGTGACTTTTCTCCGTTCTCCCTCCCCCCCCCCCCCCCCCCCCCCCCCCCCCCCGTTCCAATTGCGTCTCCTTAGCCTTTCTAGTCTCACGCAATCTTTCCAGTCATATTTTTTTCCTTTTTGATCCGCCGTTCCCCTCCTGTCTAGCAAGTCAATTTTTATGGAGGATGATGACCCGCGGTCTAGGCGATCATGTACTATTCGCAGCCTACGCATTATGTTTTTATCCTTAAATGTTATCTTTGGAGGTATTTTACCGTTGTATCTCTGTCAATTTCACTACATAGATGCGCCACTGACTCTACCCAGTTGTAATGGGTACCTGTCTCTGCTGTTGAGTTAGGGAAGGGAAAGACAGAGACGAACTGAACCCGTCACTCCGCCACATATAAAGCTGGATCTTGAGTGGTGGCCCCCCTACGACAGTTTATACTATGTAGCTACCATCACCTTCTTTTATGTTTATATTTAATTGTTCTTAAGTTTATGTACACCCGTGTGTTACCGGGGCCCGAAAGGGGAGCAAAGAATAGTAACACTGCACCCTACCACGCATGTCGTAAAAGGCGACTAAGGAGGGTATGGGCATGGGGCTGTTTACCCCATCCCGTAAAAACTTCGCACAGTGGGCTGATCACCTGCTTGCCAACCAATCTGATTACGGAAACAATGATAGATTGTTTGGTCTGTTTTTGTTCCACAAAGACGCCACTAGGCGTGGTGGAAACAGCGATAGATTGATCAATTTGTTGTTGCCCTAAGACGCCACTAGGCGTACTGGCCACATACTGCTTTGCCGGTTGATGGCTAAGGATGGAAGAAGAAGAAGAAGTTTATGTAGCTACCATTACCTTCTTTTATGTTTATATTTCATTGTTCTTAAGTTTATGGAGCTACCATTACCTTCTTTTATGTTTATATTTCATTGTTCTTAAGTTTATGGAGCTACCATTACCTTCTTTTATGTTTATATGTCATTGTTCTTAAGTTTATGGAGCTACCATTACCTTCTTTTATGTTTATATTTCATTGTTCTTAAGTTTATAGAGCTACCATTAGCTTCTTTTATGTTTATATTTAATTGTTCTTAAGTTTATGGAGCTACCATTACCTTCTTTTATGTTTATATTTCATTGTTCTTAAGTTTATGGAGCTACCATTACCTTCTTCTATGTTTATATGTCATTGTTCTGAAGTTTATGGAGCTACCATTACCTTCTTTTATGTTTATATTTCATTGTTCTTAAGTTTATGGAGCTACCATTACCTTCTTTTATGTTTATATTTCATTGTTCTTAAGTTTATGTACCCTAAATTTTATACAGGATGGTATAGCCGGCCCTATGCCCAACCCTTAATCGCTTATTACGAAATGCATGGAAGGTTATAATGTTACTATTCTTTAGGGCCACGAATACATCTCGCGGGGATTTAAGAAGTCATAGACTTTCATAAATCGGTGCTTGCATAGAATAGAAGGATCGAAGTGGTACGACAAGCTCACCAATTTCGAAGTGATGACAAGATTCAGATAATTGTCAACGGAACAAGAGATGAGATAAATACACTGGCGATGGATATGATAAACATTGATAAAACCTGTTGACAGTATGATTAGACAGTCCTGAGTCTGGAAACCCCGGGGTAGGAGAAGAAGAGATAGACCAAACACACACTCACACACACACACACACACACGGAGTAGGCAACTGAAGACAAATTAAATAATGATGAAGACAATGAAAGACCTTGAGATGATGGCACGTGACAGGATGACTTGGCACGTGTTTGTTAAATGTTATTTCTCATTGTGGAGCTGACGAGTTATGAACGAACTAGCAATAACCCGTCAAACTTGACGGGTTTTTAATTATAGTGTGCTGTTTCCGTTCCCGGATGAGCAGATACAAGTACATTCTTAGAGATTTTTGGTTTCTTTCCATTATACAGTGTAATCAAACTGTTCATGAGCACCGTCATTTGAACGCTTTTCTTTGTTGATTGTAACTATTTTCGGGAGAGTATATATAATGGAAACAATAAAATTTTTCAACACGATTGCATTCCTCAGCTGTGACCAACGTACACACGGTGAGAATTATGTTATTTTAGATTCAATTTAAAAGTTCTTTGATGACAACATTTCGTGTGAAAGTGCGTGGATTGTTTTCAATGAGTGTTCCCTGATAATAAGTGGTTTTAACAAAAACTTTCAAGTTTTCATGATTTGTACATCGGGTGAAGGCTCATGCACACCAATTTTTACGCGCTTTTTCTTTGTCGAGCGCTACTAATTTCGTGAAAGAATAAAAAAAACCAAAAAAAAAAAAAAACAAAGTATTTGTTTTATATAACACCCACGCCGCGCAAGTTGCACACCGTGCGTCGCGCACTTTTTTTTCTGGCGCGAGTTACTATTTTTAGTGAGACCGACCGAAGTAACATACGTCGGTAATTATGTTAGTTGGGATGGGATGCTTGATATATTGATTTTTATTTCTGTCGTTACCTTCTTGTAGAGTTTTCTTGTTTGTTCTGCTGTAAGGAATGCTTTATTGGGTCGATACGTTTGTTTGTTTACGTTCTTGTTTCCATAAACCCCTCTTTTTCTGTTATATGTTCTTCCCTCTCATTGTAATCAATAAATTCCTGAATATGAGCCAGCAGCCATCTGTGAATGCCATGGCAAATTTGAACATTCGAGACTCTCTTCAAAAGGAGTCGCACGACCGCCTACGAAAATATGGCTCTAAAATGTAGACTAAGTGATGTATTTCGTTAAATCTAAATTTTGCAATTCAGTAAATGTTGTGATTCGGTCTATTTTAGCACTTGACTTTTCATTTGTTTCTTTTATAACGAGTTTTTATTTTTTAAAGTAGATTTTTCTCTCCTCTTCCTCTTCTATTTCTTTCTGTTGCTCTCTCCCTGTCCCTTTCTCTCTCCTCTTTCGCACGCGCGTGTGTGTGTGTGTGTGTGTGTGTGTTTTCGCGCGCGCGCATGACTAAGAACAAAATAAGTACAAAAATGTTTGAGCCATTTATTAAAAATTAAACTTTATATAATACATTTTAAAAATTTATTTCCAGAAACTGATCAATTGTTTCCCAAATACACAAAATGTTACTTTCTCCCTTCTGTGTTTTTTTCTTCTAGTTTGAAGGTAACTGATTAGCATATGTAATTTCTGTCACCGTTATACCAGACCATAATAATAGCCCCCACAGTTATAACTGACTATGGGAATACGCCCCTGAGGTGACAGCCCTCAGCTGTTTTATTCAAGGTGTTCCTTGTGGTGTGTTCTTTTCTCTTCTGCTTTTTATGAGAGCTTCTTTTCGCCCAATCTGAGGTGGCGCCGTAGAGAGCATCGCCGCTTGGTGTGATCATGCTCCCAGGTTGCTGGATTTATGTCCAGTGCCCTCATGTCTCTCTTGCGGACATCTTTGACCATAAGATCTATTAAATTTGTATATACGCTCCCATTTAACCGACGATCCTTGTGTGTAGATTGAAAAGAGCGCGTCTCGCCAAAGTGTCTCGTATTTACAATATATATATATATATATAATGTAAACTGATTCTTTCAATACCACTTAGCTACTCCTTGTGGACCATACAGAAGCTATCAATTACGAGGGGCGTTCAGAAAGTAATGCACCACATCGTTTTTCTCAGCTAATAATAAAGATAGAAGCATGAAATTTTGCACACTTCAAATATGGCATGTGTCAATTGTGTGCACTAAATTGCACTGCAACCGGCCAAATAATACGGCTGCCCTAAACCGTTGAAATGGAGCGTGTTAGCAACTTGCGTTATAAACAGCGAATTGTGATAGAATTTCTCGTTGCAGAGAAGGAAACTTGTGAATATTCACAAGCGTCTATGTGATGTGTATGGAAGTTTTGCAGTCGACAGGAGTACAATCAGTCGCTGGGTTCAGAGAATCAAAGAATCAGGAAGTGGAGATACGGAGCTGCTTGATCGGCCGCGCTGTGGACGTCCTGCCACAGCCACCAACGCAGAAATGTTGAAATGCGCTGAGGGCATTATTCCTACTGATAGACGAGACACTACTCAACAATTGGCTTTACAGCTGTCAGTCAGCATTGGTAGTGCAAATGCAGTTATAAAAACTCTCGGATTTTCTAAGGTTTGCGCAAGATGGTTTCCTCGAAGTCTCACAAATGACCACCGATTGCAAAGGAAAGCAATTTCTTCTGAATTATTGGAGCGTTTCAATGCTGATGGAGAGAACTTTTTGGCTAAGATCGTTACAGGCGATGAAACCTGGACACATCATTTTGAACCTGAGACAAAAAGACAGTCAATGGAGTGGCATGATCCGCAATCACCAAGAAGAAAGAAATTCAAGACAATTCCTTCAGCTGGAAAGGTCATGATCACTGTCTTTTGGGACATTGAATGTGTGATTCTTGTGGACGTTATGCCAAGAGGAGAGACAATCAATTCGCAAGCTTACATTAGGACATTGAAAAAACCCAATCAACGTCTTCGCAGAGTTCGGCCGCACAAGAATCCAGCAGACCTGCTTCTCCTTCACGACAATGCGCGCCCTCACACAATTCTGGCAACACGGGAAGCAATCACCAAATTGGGTTGGACTGTACTACCTCATCCACCCTATAGTCCAGATTTGGCACCCTCTGATTTTCATCTAATTGGTCCACTTAAAGATGCACTCCGTGGGACAAGGTTTGAAGATGATGAAGGAGTGATTCACGCAGCGAAGAAATGGCTACATGATCAAGACAAAATCTGGTACGGGCTAGGAATACATGCACTTGTTTCGCGCTGGCATAAAGCCGTACAAGTTGATGGGGATTATGTTGAATAATACCGATATTTACATGACATATCCATGTATATTGTATATCAATTTCATGCTTTTTGAATAAACAGCTCCTGAGAAAAACGATGTGGTGCAATACTTTCTGAACGCCCCTCGTAGTTCCCACTACCCTATCCTTTCAAGTTTCATTCTTTCAAATTCTTTCATGACTTTTCTATCCTTACATTTTGTCTACATTTTTCTTCTTTATGAATTTTCGAGTCTCCCTCTATTTCATTTATCGTTGGGGTTCTAGAACACATACTACAGTACCATGTAATACTATCATCTGTTGTCCTCAGTATTTGTCCCGATGTAACGTGTAAGCCGTTGTCTCAACCCTTGTTGCTACTGGTATATGTTTAGTCTGTTTTTGTTTGTCATTTGGTTCCACTTTGATGATCCTGTTATACTATTTTAATCATGTTTGTAACTTCTTAGTTGTCGTTTGTTATTATATCTATTTTTTGAGAGACAAATAATACGGCCGTCTTTTCGCATACAAACATGCATACAAACGCACGCGCTCACACACACATAAACAATGCTCGTGAGTGACTAATCCACACACAAGAAAACAAAAACAACAAACAAACAAACTAACAAACTCATCTCATCTCATACTTCCAACTAGATGTTTTAAGTTGAAAGTGGAATTAATCGATTAAGTCTTGCCAGCGTCAAATTAAAAAAAAAAAAAAAAATTGCTGACGCCTGTACCACAGCGAGAAAGATTTAAAGCGATTTTGCTTCTAGAACTCAGGATCATAGTTTTGCACGTTTCCATCACATAGTATTGTCACTGCGGCGCTCAGCAGAAAGATAAAAATCGATTTGCCTTCATTTTTGGTAATGGACCTCTTTGATGCCATTTTATCTCTTGGGGAGCCGCGCTAGCGTAGTGGTTACAACACCGCTCTGGCGACCGGGTGATTCAGGATCAAACCCGGGCGACGGCATTTGAGGATTTTTCGTCGACCGGGAATTGGACTGGATTAACTCGAGACCTGGCGAGGACATTTGAAGGAGTGTCGTCGACCAGGGATTGGCGGCTCCTGAGCCGACCCAGCTGCAATGGGTACCTCCGAAATCGGAGAGTATTTGCCTGAATGGCGAGGGACACCTGTCTCTGTACAAGTAAAAAGGGATACTCACGTAAAATCAATGTCAGGTTAGACATAGTAATAACCTGAGATTTCGCCTCGAGTATTAGCGGGCGTACGAAAAAAAAAAAAAAAAAAAAAAAAAAAAAAAAAAAAAATCTCTTAACAGTATCCTTTCTGCGACACTTCTCAGGGTCCATTACAAAATCTATTGCATTACGTTTCTCCTGATTACGTGATGGTGCCAAAGGAAACTATTCAAAAGAGGTAATGGCACAGGGGGTTTTCAGGATGTGGTCGCGCTAGTCAGTGAGAAAAACAGGGGGCGACTAAAAACTGTGATTGTATCTGAGTGTTTGTTTGCATGTGTTTGCTTGTATGTAGACATTTTCTTTCATAGGTTACTTACGTTCATACACTTTAACAATCTATTCGGCACATGCTTTAATTCTTGCCAGGATTTCCTGTACTCTTTCATCCGTTGAAGGTCTTTATATTTTTTTTCTCTACCATCCATGCAAGTCTGTCTTCAATTTACTTCTCCGTGGTTTTTTTAAGGTCCGTCGGTTATATTAGGGCGCAAGTCCAAATATAAAAGATCTTATGGTCTGGAATCTACTAGTTCCGCATCCTATACGTCTCTTGCCCTGGCGTTTCCAGAATATAGACTGCCTTGTAATGCTATCAGCTGGTTCTCAGTGCGTGTCCTATCCAACGTTAGCATCTTCCTCTTACCTCGTGTTCCTCGAGTCTTTGTCGGGTTACTTCCATGAGTCCCAATTGTTGATCTTATCATACCATGACAATCCTTCTATTTTACGCATGCGCCCATTTCCTGAAAGTCTGCAACTATCTGGTTATCATTTTTTGATGTTCTCGGTGTATCATATTTATCTAGTATGCATATTTTACATCACACATATCTAATTTACACATCTATCATACAAATCCATATTAAACGTCTATTTATTAACTTAAATATTATTCCTTTGCGTTATTTCTGTCACATATATGTATATGTCGTGAACCACATCTTACTAATAAGAATTTAACAACATCAAATAACTCTTTAGCGTTTTCTCGTCCAAATCGAATTTAGCAAAAAATCAGAATAACATTTGAAAAAAAAAACAAAAAAAAACAGCAAAGGGCCGTATTTATGGTTGTAAGGAATGTGCCTCTAGGAAATCGGGTAAACAGGCTCTTTTGTTAAGAAAATAGAATATTTTTCTCCTGGAGATTGTTTGTGTTCTGTTGAACACGTCTTTGACATAGTTCTTGCTAACGTACATTGTCAGCAGCCGTTGTCTCTTTGGTGATATAATTCATGCGCTTTTTACATGTCATAGAAAACTATATAATCATTACAACAGTAGGTAGGTTTAAAAGAAAAAAAAACAATTATCAATTATGTTATTGGCGTCTTTCCATGACGTAATTTTAAACTGTCGAATGCTTTCGCTCTTTGTCACTGTCATTCTTTTTTTTCTCTCACAATCTTTACTGCTGCTACAATGCATTTCTGATGTTCTTTCTCATAACGTGCCCACAAAAATTTAATCGGTTGCTTATACTATGAGTACTATGATTCTTTTGAAATATGGATCTAATGACATTTTTCTCTGTACAGAGAAACAAATAAATATTTCATTATAGGTAATTTTTAACAGGCAGTCGATTGACAGAAAGAAGGACACGAGATTTCATTAGAGGTCGCACAGGCAGCCATCGTTGACGAAAAGAAGGACACGAGGTCATGAGTATTTAGGCACTAACATTGTTTGTGTGCGCGCCTGCGCATGTGCAATTGTGTGTGTGTATGCCCAAAAGGCAGCCGTGTTATTTATCTTTCTAACATGAGACAGACTAATAGGGATGCCAAATTTGGGCTTTTTCACGCCTACTGGTCAAACCAGGTTTTTTTCTATTACTATATTTTGTGGTCTTGTCCACTGTCATTTTATCGCTTCTCTCATTATTTCTCCCAGGTCATTATCGCCAGTTACATCTTCTAATTTGTTACCACCTTTTTTTATTTAATTCTCCTATAACTAAATGTAGTCAGTGGCCACTGACTGCTTTGACGGTCGGCGGCTAAGGATCAAAGAAGAAGATAACTAAATGTCTTAATGAGAATTGCACTGGGCCATAGACATATTAATTTCTTTGTAGAATACGTCAGCGGCTTTTACTGTTCTAACATTGTTCTTTGACATATCTTGATAAAAATGTTATGGCTAGTTGTTGACATTCAGTATAACTAATAGAAGTCGATCTGACATTTCTAAAAATCTCTTTAAATTTCTCGCACTTTCTGCATTTTAAATTGTGACTGCTTCTCTTTAATGTTGATTTCATCCTTTATAAATAATTGTGTGGTTGTCTGAATATGTGTCACCTGCCCCGAAATGTCACATTTTACATAATAGTATTTAATTTATATCGATTCATTTTCTAATATTATGCATTATGCCAGAACAAGGCAATGTTCCCATGGTTACGGTATCTTTAATGTAAAATAGCTTACAGTAGCTTGATGACTGTAGAGTGTCACTCGTAGCACATTATGCTCCCTACGACACGAGGTGAATCCTTTGAAACCCACATAACTCATTCATAACTCAGTCATAACTCATTCTGTTCTATGGAAGTTGATTCAATTCATGACAGTACAAGGAACAATATGACGGTAGCTTCCCCTCCCCTTCGAACGGTTTGTTTACGAGAGTATCTAAAAGCCCTCGATAAAAATGCTTAATTTAAAAGATAGTGAGAGTGGGGAACAGTTAATGAACAGTAAAAAAGATCCTATTAACGCCCATTGATAGCATATTGTGAATATGGTGTTAGGCCCATATTTTCTTGACCATCGGCACACTAGGGGTGATGAGGTCAGCATCACGCCGGCCGCCTTAACCTTCCCAGAGTTGCTCTGGTACTCAATTTATGAGGCTGTGTCGACCCCGGAGCCGTTTGCGGTCTAAAAAATTCCACCTCAACTGGGGATCGAACCATGGACCACTGAGCTAGGGAGCCAGTGCACTAACCACTGCGCTACCGCGGCTCCCTTAAACAGTAGGTTTGTGTATTGTATGTAGGAAGTCCGTTTAAATATAATCTTTGAAATCTGGATATTCGTTTTGTCGTTCAAATTTTTTTTATTAAGTCCTTGCTTTGAAACCGAAATATCAAGTGCTTTGGTAGCAGCAAGGACATGATAAGAGGTAAACGAACACGATATGTCACTTAATGGGATATTCTGTTTTACCATTTGATCATTGAGACACGACGTTTAAACACTAGATAAATGTCATGATATCGATTCTGTGCGCTTTATTCTTTAATGGCGTTTTCAGACAGAAGATTGCGTGGTTCTTTGAAAGTATGTTGTTGGTGGATGGTTCTGCGACAAAGGTCGCAACATCATTTTTGTAACTTAGTTTAGAAAGCAATATACTGGCTTTATGACTGTTGAGCGGCAGAGTTGTTAAAGCTCTTGTCTTTCGAGGCAACACTGCTGGGTTCGAAACCAGTTGCAAATGAGGACGGGACAATGCATTTTAGGTAGGGAAGGCAAGGCAGCTAGGAAGGAAATTGACCACCCCGTCTCGTAATGCTGAAACTTAGTGAGGGTAGTTTCCAATACTACCTTTCCCTACGACAGTAATTGTCGTAGACATGGCTTTACCATTTTACTGGTGTTAATCTCCAGTGTTCTGAGTCTTCCTACAAACGAACCTACCTATCTACCAAAGCTCCTGCCTTCATATCTCCACAGCAGTATATGTCTACACTTTCTCGATCATAAGCTGGCGTTACATTTTCCAGGCGCAAACTTGTAATCCCGTCTCAGTTTTTATGGTTTTCTTTTACGGAGACCGCTGAAGTAGTATTGCTGATGTGATGTCAAACGTCTGTGAGCCTGTACAGTCGTTAACCTATAACGCGGCATATGGCGTTCCTAAAAATCACCGCGAAACGTTATTTTTAGCAATTTAACTATAGAGAAAATAGGATTATGGGTAGAACACACAAAACCTGTGAAGTCACGTAAGTAATGCACTAAACAAGAATTAATAACAAACTCAATAAAAATGCGGTGTTTGAAGCCACTAACTGACCCACTGCTACCACAAAATGGTGGCAAATGTGCAGGATATAAAGATGATTTTTCTTTAAGGTCTTCGTATATAGCTAATGCTTTCTCTTTAGTTTGAGAATGCTTACTCCCGATCAATTTTTTAATGTTTAATCTTCGACCCATAGACTGAACATTATTTCCTGTTCTTCTGAAGTCCTTGTATTATAGAATTTGCAGCATTCGCAGTTGTTCTTGCTAAACAAGTCTTTTGTCTCTGATGGAGCGCAATGTGGATTTGTGTAGGCCTTTTGCTGTCGTGATATCACATGTTAGTTCGTTTCTTTCAGACTACTTTACTCTTCCATCTTCTCTTCGACACTACAACCTTTCCTTTTTCGTTCATTATTTGCATTCTTATAACCAAGGTGTTTACTCATGTTTGAGATGCTGTTTTACATAATATTATCAAGAAAAGTACGCAAGCTCGTATTAACAGCACAATAATTCTCGTAGGGCCTAAAGTAGCGTAAGTACCTGTCTGTGAGGCTTATTATACCCTCATTGACTCTTGAAATCATCCTCACACTTCTAGGTTTCCCCTGTGGTGAAACGTGTTGAGAAATCAGCTTTGTACACTAAACAGAGTAGTTACTTGAGCCTCAGACATAATTCTGGTTTTTTACCTGGTTGGATGCATGCAGGAGGATCTCACTATAGTGGGCAGGGGGAGCTGATGAGTGGCTCTGTGTATGACGTGATAATTCCTTGGGAGAGCTCAGACTTGGAGCACATTATTTTAACTCTGCATACTTGGAGAGCTCCCTTGGATTGCGGGGAATGCACAATATACGACACGCTTCTTCCTTCCAGCTTGGGACCAGATTTGATGATCCTTTAAATGTAAGCCAAGCTGAAAAACTGAGGCTCATCACTTCAACTCAAAATGTTTCGGAATGGCAGAAAAGCTACAGGAAAAGATTAGATCTGCAGTGTAAATAATACCAAGGAGTCTTCAACTTTTTAACATTTGTGTGTGGTCTTGTCTGCAAAAGAACAAGAAGCTCAGCAGCCCTGGTTGAACAACAACGACAACAACAACAACAACAACTAATTCCCCAAAGTATCTACCAAGTATAAACAAATTCGCTTATTACAGACACGCGCTGTAACACAAGATACTATATGTATAAGATGACGTGAAAAGGACTGTGTTGAATATAGAATCATTTTATTAAAAGTTCCATGCTGTTCATTGCCATTAGCTCATACTGTCAAGAAATATTTATAGATTAGATAAATTATTTTTATTGTCGTCTTCTTCTAGCTATGGTGGCGTAGGATATCTTACATAGCTACAACTGAAGATCTTTGGCGTGCTTTAACTTTCGTTCTTGCCGAACGCATAATATTATATATTATAATATATATTAATGTCTAATATTTTCTGTCTTTGTCGTCTTCTAGCACCTTTTCCAACACAGCTGTTTATGTGGCCAGTGTATCGAACATTTCTCATTCTCAGAATATGTCTTTTGTCACAGGGGTTTTGATCATTAATTGCCTATATCTTCCTCTTTTTCTGTCCCCCGTATTCTCCATTTTTATTATCACTCTTTACCTTTTTCCTGTATTTTTCGCATTCGTTGCGAAAAATATATTTCTTTCCCATCATCGTTTTTCTTTCTCATACTGACTAGTAACCTTATTGCATCAGATGTCAGTCGCGCAGGTAGACGAGAATGTGCAAAAAATTCGTTTCGCTGGACATAGAGCAGACTTTATGTCTACATTGGCACCTGTCACGCGCGGGTTTTTCGGCTGAGCGCTCAGGAAAGGCGTGATTACTGACATCTCTACGACGCAGTTGTAGACGGTTGTCTGAGATTTGCAACTGTCACGCGCATTTCTCGGTCACTGGTGGCAGTTACGTCACGCGTTAAGCTGACGTAGGTGTTTTACACGTAAAAGGGGAGATGATTTCGGAGTTTGAGAAAATGTGGGATTGTTTGCCCCTGTTTTCAAATATCCACCCAGGAGCTGAAATCTGATTTCATTTCAGTCTTCAACATATTCAGTAGACGGAACACGCGTGCTTAGCGAATGAAGCTTGTATAGCGAATTTCATAGTTCTCGTCAGATTTGTGACGAGCTTCTAACTACCTATCTAGTGAATTATCCTAGTCGTGGTGTTACCGTAGTGCTGTGGTGAGATATCATATATTATTATCTAGTATTTTGTGAAGTGGTTAAAGTGTTATTTCACTAGCTAGATTTGGTGCAGTGCGATTAATTTATAAGTCTGTAATATTTTCTAGTGTCGCATACAGTGGAAAGCAGAATAAATTATATTTCTAGCTTAACAAACATGTAACTATAATGAATTTAGTTAACTGCTAACTACCCAGTCGAGTATCTTTTTCTAAACTAACTGATAAATGCTAGATGCGACATCAGTGAATATTGACGGAATACGCAGATATTCCTAATTCCTGATGATCGATTTTTATATAACTTACTTCCCGTGAAGTAAGTTTTAAATAATAAGTCAAGTTGTAGGCTTGCCGTTTAAAATGTAAAGTTATAACGAGTACATATTCTGTATATTATATTATATGTTGTTTTTCTTCATTCAGTGATTATTGGGGTGATCCCAACTGGCCAGCGTTTAGTAGTAAAGAGACATATTTGTGAGAAGCATAGACATTTCCTATCTTTAACCACGTGGGTCTTATTTTCAAGTAACACTGGTCTGACAGTGCATATGCCATCAGAGAGAGACAGTAATACGACTCCCACTAACGGTTTCTAAAGACTAGAAATATATATTGGGCTTTTGAGCCAGTTCATATTGCTCCACAAATTTAAATGTACATGCTGCCTGGCGGCGAGAATAGTTACAAGAATAACATTAACATTCCGACAGAGTTTTTGACTAGTATTGTGGTGACCAAATATAGTACCTTCCTGAAATAAGACACCGATCTGACATTCCGTAAATTCTAGAAACCAAAGCTAATGACATTGTGCTCTGCTAACTTTCGTGCCTGGACAAATTTTATGTGACTTAACAGACATCCGGAAAAATAAGAACACCCAAGGAATCGTTCCCTGAGACAGAGAAATTCAGTACGTCTTGTTGGAACTGGGGATTTCTTGGTCGAGAACTGCATTTACGGGTCTGTGTGAAGGTCCTAGAATTTATTATGTTCCCAGAGGCAGCGAGCAAAGCTGTAAGTATAACTGAGAGCACATGGCCATGGCTGAATGAATAAGAGTGTACGCAGGTCTGAGTGTTATTTTTCTGTTGTATTATTGTCACCCATTTGCTGTCTTAACTTTTTAATCTGCAGAATTTGTTACTAATGCTAGAGTTTCTTTTTCTTAGGCTAAATCAGATTATCCAACTCTGTTCATACATTTACGAGAAAGAAAGAAACCTCTTAGACTCAACCTTATGTATCTATAACTCTTTGGGCCATCATCTGTTCTCTTAACGGGGCTGTGGGCTAAACCTAGAGTAAGATTCTAACGGGCTATTATCCGTGTTGCATTTTCTTGAAATTTTATGACTATTTGTATATGTTTTTTTCCTTGATGAAATTTTTGGTGTTGTGAGAAGATTTTGTTTTAGATGATAATAATAAAATCTCTCTTGAACTAAATCAGTGCGTTGGTCAGCTCGTTCTAATATATATATTCATTGTTATAGATTTCCCACGTCTGTGCGTTTAACTGTCGTCACGTGTATGTGCGTGCCCGTGAGTAGATAGAAAAATATATAATATATATATATGTGTTTAGACTGTGTGACGCTGTACAAGCTGTCGTAGAAGATAGGTGAGAGAGAGAAGAATTGTTTTTTTTCCGCTTTCAGAGACAGCCTCTATATCACAGTCTATCATCTCACTGGTGGGAATTCTAGTTCATTTTACTAACTCACACTGTGACTCTCACTCATTCCAACCTATTCAGAAGGGACCAACCCAAGTCTTAATTCTCCTATCTAAAATCTACGACATCTTTTCTGATTTATTTAAAGACTAGCAATAACACGTCCATAATGACGGAACTAAATCAAAAACTGAAATATATTTAAAAACTATTTTTTAATTCAATATAAAAGTTCTTTGATGACAACATGTTTTGTGAAAGTGCGTGGATTTGTTTCAAAGAATGGTCCCTGATAAAAAAGTGTTTAACAAAAACTTTGAAGTTTTCATGATTTGTTCCTCGGGTGAGGGCGACATAAAGCTGGCCGTGTCCGAAAACAGGTTCAGGAAGGAAAACTTCTACATTTTCAAAAGACTGTCCTTGCGCCTTATTGATCGTCACTGCAAATGCTAAAATCACTGGGAATTGACGACGTCGCATCCTAAATGGCAAACTGCGCTCGCTCGATTCTAAGTCAATGCGAGGAATTAAGACTCGTTCTCCCTTATTACTGCCAGTGATAATTTCTGCATCAATGGAATTCCGATGCAAGACTTTTATGACCAAACGCGTGCCATTCAGTAGTCCGTTTTTTGCGTTCACATTTCGCAATAGCATAATACATGCAGCAACCTTTAATTTCAGCAAATGGGCACTGCACGTTATGGAACTCGGTTGGGAAATCAACTGCGTCGTTGGGATCATCGGAAATCATGGTATCTATGCTCCAGTAAACCGTTTCATTTCCAGCGAGTAGCTCCAACAATAAGTCTGCAATACTTTAAATTAAAATTTTGTCTTAAAGAAACAATCAAAATGTTACATTTTAAGGTTATTTTTAAATGATGAGTTAAATCCGTTTCCGGAATGAAACTGGGTTATACAATCAAACACTTACATTTTATTCATATATCACTGTCAATCACTTTGTGTTGCACAATTCACCGACTTTTCTTCGTTGAGGGTTACTATTGTCGGGAGAGTACATATAAGGGAAACAATACAATTAATGTCCAACTTTCAACCACAGTTGCATCCCTTAGATGTGACCGACTTACAAACGGCGAGAATTATGGAGTTTAATAAGCAAATGTACAGGCTGTGTCCTCTTTCCACACATCCTGCCTCTAGCCGAGCCCCATCACCAACATAGAACTGCTAACTCCGGACCACCAAGAAGACATGCGCACCATCATAGCGACTTGATGCTCGATTTGGGTTGGCCACATTGCCAGAAGAGACCTTACACCATCACCAGAATAGCCGTTCATGATGGAAAGCGAAATCGAAGCTGGTCAAATGCTACCTGGCGTAGAACTGTGCAGGTAGAAATGCAGTACATGAAATAAAGCTGGGGCACCATACGTAGAAAGACTGCCGACCAAGCAAATTGGAGCCAGTTTGTTGCTGCCCTACAAGATGCCATCGGGCGTGATGGTAACTAATTGCTTTGTCAGTCAGCGGCCAAGGACCAAAGAGGAAAAAGACAAAGAAAATTATATAATGATTTTACCTTACACTTTTTACCAGCTATAAAATAGGTTCCGGGCTGTGCTCGTGAGTTAGAAAAGGCAAAGCCAGCGAGAAAAAAACTCGTCACCCTACTTCACAAAAGCTTGAAGCAGCATAGTGAAGTCTTTCTTTAATACTTCTCTCCCCCGTGGCAGGATGTGTTATGGAACTACCTTTTCCTGTTTACTTTACAATGTATCTTTGCTCATGACATCACTATTACCCATTATAGTAGCTTCACAATCTTCTGTCAAAACTATATATTGGCTTCCTTCACTGATCTACATATTTGGTTAACTACTGTTGACGATGAAGTCCTGTTTGTAAACATTAAATCTACGCAGCACCGAAGAACTATTTTGTGTAGTCACCGTCAATGAAGTTATATATATATACTGTTCAAAAAAAGAAACGCAACATTATTGCAGTGGTAATGGACACCAAATTTCAAACTTGTACCAAAGTTTTATTTTATGGAATTAATGTTTCATTCTTGGCATGAAGAAACTTTCAGACTTTAACAATGGAATGATGTTCATTAAATTTGGTTTGGACTTTTATTCTTTGCGACTGAGGCCTCCGTTTCAGTAAGGTGTAATGGCCTCCTCTGGCCTCTATCAGAGAACGACATCTCCTTGACATGGATCCGATTAGCCGTTGGATCTGTTGTTGTGGGATGGCTGCCCACTTTTCCCGCAGTGCAAGAGACATCTGTCGGAGATTGGCTGGAGCCACATCTCGCTGGCGGAGTCGTCTGTCGAGTTCATCCCATAAGTGTTCTATGGGGTTCATGTCTGATGACATGGCTGGCCACGGAATGGTCTGGACGTTGTTGTCAGCGAGGAACTGGGTGGTGAGTTGTGCCACATGAGGTCGAGCGTTATCTTGCTGAAAAATCGACCCACGTGCAGCCAGAAGTGGAAGGACGTGAGGACGAAGAATTTCAGCGACGTATCGTTGGGCCTTCAGGCGTCCTTCAATTTGCACCAGGTCACTTCTTCCCATGAAGTTGATCCCCCCCCCCATCAGTACACCTCCACCACCATGTGGAGGAGCCTCATCATCGCTGTTCTGGGCGTAGCGCTCATGGAATCTGCAATCAACTCTTCTCCGTCTACCGTGTCGCTGGAGCACAAAATATGATTCATCACTAAACCAAACCCGTCTCCAGTCATTCCCAACGGTCCATTGACGATGCTGGTTCGCCACTGCAGTCGGTTCTGGCGATGCCGGTCCGTAAGGACAGGACCTCTGTAGGATCTACTAGCCCAAAGACCAGAGTCGTGTAGCCGGTTCCTGACCGTTTGATCTGAAATTCGACGAGCTGCTGACATTGACTGGACTGTGGAGGACGCAGATGCAAGTCGATTCCTGAGGTGACGCAGCCGTATGAAGCGGTCTTCGGCAGGAATTGTGACTCTGGGTCTTCCACTGCGCGGCCGGTCTGCCACTGAGCCAGTTTTTTTAAAATCGCCTCCAAAGGCGACTAATGGTGCTTCTAACCACATTAAATTGTCTGGCCATTACACTTTGTGACTGTCCAGTCTGTAAACGCCCAATGATGATGAGTCGTTGTTCTGTAGTGAGATGAGCCATACTTGCGCATTAAATTTTCAACTGAATTTATTCGAGGAGCGTCAATCTTTTATAGGCATTCAATAATATGGTCAGAAAGTTTTGTGTTCAGTAAGTTTCACGGGATTCTCATGAACCTGTCACGAGTTATTGTCAAAAATGTTGTTTTGACCTTGAACTCTTTCATGACCTCACGAATCATGAGGTGAGTACAATTCAGGTAACCACGAGAAGTTAATGACAAGGTGGACACAGTCGATAGGTTGACTGATGTCCAATCAGCGAATATCTTTTATAAAAGTAACACCAACAAAGTTGCGTTTCTTTTTTTGGACAGTATATTTATTTTTTCTTAAACCAGCGGCACTTGGGCTTTCAGCCCTTCGGCTAAATGACATGTCATTGCGAGGCTGGGGAGCCTGTGGACTTTCCTTCCAACCCGGTCAAGAGCTTCGCGCCTTCCCATCCACAGAGGGTTTATCTCAGGAGCCGTTCAGGTTATTCAGTCAAAGTCCCGGTCGGTGACACTTCTTCAAATGCTCACGCCCGGGCTTGAACCTTGAACACCTGATCGCCAGCGCAATGTGGTAACCATTACATCAGCGCAGCTCCCATTGATGAAGTTATATATGCTGCAATAAATATGTATTTAGGCAAAGCACTGTTTCGTAACCTTACATTAGTTCGGCACATATTCAAAGCATCTTAAGAAGCCTTGCACCACTGCAGAGGCGTCTCTGAAATATTTGGCACCCGGAGCGGATCCAACTTTGACACCCTCCTACGATAAAGAAAAGCACTTGCAAGTATATTTTTAACAGTAAGTACTATCATAATAGTGTTCAATGGCACCCCTTTCTGGCTATCTCCGGGGGCGGACCGCCCCCTCGCACTTCCCTTAGTACGCCACTGTACCGCTGTATCGATCAGCTCACAAAATATGCCAGAAATACAAAATAGAGGTAACAGTATATTTGAATAACAATTTTATTTACAAAATGTGACTAACCTTCGGTATTTAATTCACGGTGCCACGTTCTGTTCAAATACATTTGAGTTATATGCTTTATATAGTGTTTATGTTGGTTGGCCTTCTAAAATATCGGGCACGTCTCGACCCTTCAGAAAGTGGACCTCTCAGCCCAGCCCCAGGGGGCACATGCACCCCTGGTTAAAAAGCACTGAGATAAAGGTATTCGAACGAACGAACGAACGAAATCTTTATTTCATCAGGGTAAAGAAATAGGCATAATTGCCTTTTTACGGAACTAGGTAGTATAGAAGCACGACATCCTTTACCTAATACTTGCCCGGGACTGTATCAAAACGATGTTTTTGTTATGCTCAGCAGTACAGTATATATATATATATATATATATAACTTTTTCTACAGTAACATATATATTACTACTTCTACACTGGTGATATGTTATTTTTTTTATCTACAGTATTAATATATTATTTTTCCATAATCTGTACTCAAAAAAAGTAAACATAATCACAGAAAGTTGAACTCATATCCATTATTCATAAAGGAGAAAAACTGACGTATTAATATTGCTTTCGTAATCTCCTTATTTTAAATCTTGCTAACTCTACCAGCTCACTGCTTACAAAGTATTTGAGTTTCTGCCATCGGCTTGCTTCTATCATGACTGTCTAATTCTGTGGCCGTCTGCTGTAAAGTCGTCATTAAGAAGACGAGGGGCGATTATTACGTTAGAGACAGGAGTTACGGGAAGAGCTGCCGTTAGTTACCAGCTGAAAGCAAGGGAATCACGTCTACTCATAGTTCTTCACCACAATAAACAAGGAGAAAGAGAGAGAAACAGAGGGAGAGATAGAGAGATAGCGAGAAAGAAAGAGAGAGAGAGAGAGAGAGAGAGAGAGAGCGAACGAACGAACGAACGAACTTTATTTTCAAATGGTTGAGAATTGGGCACGCAGGCCCGTCTGACATTCTGCCCTTCCTTTCTCTCGTCTTTTATACTGATTTCATTTATTCTCACATACATTTTACCCATCAATTCAAGGAATTCAACGTTGTAAAGGTAAAATAATAGCATACTCACATTCACATGAAATAAAATATGTTGAAAAGTACAAACTAAGTATTACCATGAAACAAAATATGTTGAAAAGCACTAACATCATCATTATACCTATATTCGATACTATATCATTTGTTCGGAAAAATAATCACATTAGGGACGATTGTATGAACAGGGACTGAGGTTGTTATGTTTTAGATAATGTGGAAGATAGTTCCAAAGATGAGCAGCAGAGTAAGCTAAGATTTTCTTGAATAAGTCAAGCCTAGGCTTGGGCACTTGTATTTTGTTAAGGCGTTGACTGCGTCTTTCATTGTATTTGAACATTGGCCACAGATATGTTGGAGCATTCTGTGACAGGATTTTGTGAACAAATTTAGCTTTGTTAAATAGAAAGCGCTTTCTTAGAGGCAGTATTTTGAGATCTTTATATAGATCTACACACTGTGTTTGGCAGTTGTCAGAAACTAGACGCACTGCACGCTTTTGTAGTGAATGGAGTCTTTTTGTGTTGGACATAGAACAACTATCCCAGATTGTGGAGCAATAGTCAAAGTTTGTTTGTATGTGAGATATATAGAACAATTTTCGTGCATCTTCATCTAGGAAATGTTTGATTTTAGCTAACTGGTAAACTTTCTGTGTCGTTTGCTTGGTCAGTGCATGAACATGTGAGTTCCAATTTAGATGCTGGTCAACGACTATTCCTAGAGTTTTATGTTCATTAACGTTTTCAATTGGTGAGGTACCAATATAGATCTGAAGTGTTGTTTTCTCTGAATTTTGTAATTTTTGTCTAGTTGATATTAACATGCACTTTGTTTTAATTATATTAATTAGCATGCGATTTCCGATGCTCCACTTAATCAGATTGTCTGTATCTGTTTGTAACGATAGTTCGAGTGTGTTGCAACTTGTATCACTCGTGTAGACAATACAGTCATCAGCAAATAGGTCACAGGATGCGTGCTCGACGTGTAGTGGAAGGTCATTAATGTATATGGCAAAAAGTAGAGGCCCAAGAATAGAGCCCCGAGGAACGCCGGTATTTATTACGGTTGGGTTTGAGCAAGAGTTATTGTAAGAAACTACATGTTTTCTGTCTGACAGGAATGATTTAATTATCGTCACTAGTTGAAGGTTTACTTTTGATGTTTCTAGTTTTCTAATTAAAATAGCGTGATCTATCATATCAAATGCTTTATTAAAGTCTACAAAAACTGCCTCACATATGTTATCGTTATTAATATTTAAGTGCCAGTTGTCAATCATCTTAGTTAGAGCTGTGTGACATGCATGTTTAGGTCTAAACCCCGACTGACTATCAATTAGCAAGCCGTTGTTAACTAGGTGTTGTAGTGTTATTTTATGTATGTGTTTTTCTAGTGGTTTGGATAGCGATGATATTGAGGAGATTGGCCTACAGTTACCAAGGTTATTATTGTCGGAAGAGCCAGGTTTTAAGAGAGGATATACCTTAGCGACTTTAAAGTGCCACGGAGAGAGAGAGAGAGAGAGAGAGAGAGAGAGAGAAACAGAGACAGAGACAGAGAGACAGAGAGACAGAGAGACAATGGATATTAGAAACATAAAAATCTTTGACAATTTGGAGAAAAAATAGCCAAAAGAGAGAGTTGAGACCAAAAAAAGAAAACATAAAGAATTTTGAATAAGATAAAAAGGTAGATAATGTAGTAAGAAGAATAGGTAAAAAGCACGAAAAAAAAATGTAGCAAGAACAAATGGAAAAGTTACAAGAAGAACAACGCACAAAAAGAAAGCAAAGGAAGGGGAAAAGGCAAGGAGAGGAAGATGATTAAGACATACATCAAAATAAAAATAAGAATGAGGAAGAAGAAAAGAAGAACACGCTAAAAAAGGAAGACCAGGAAGACAGATAAGTTGATGAAGACCAAGACAAATAAATAGCTGATAAATGAAAGCAAAAAGGACACAATGAATAGTTGTAAAGAAAAAATGAAAGACAGCAGGACACACTCGCTCGACGACCAGCCAATAAAAGTGCGCGCCATTTAATGTAATATGTTGTTTGTGTGTATGGTAACATTAGTGCAGACTATTCAGGTGAACATGACCTTACCGCACTTGAATTGATTGTCTGATAAATATTCAGTCAGACGACATATCTTTCGATAAAGTGCAGATTCGAATCCTCTCATTTCACATTCGATGTTTATCCTCATTCAATATTTGCGTGCATTACCTTCATCTCTTATTTCTCTGATTATCTGTCTCTGTCGTCGTGTCATGTTTTTAAATTGTCTTCATGCACGTCTTCTCTCACAAATGGCATGGCTTGTATTTCCACGCGAATGTCATGTCTAAAACTTCTCGGTTTTTTTTTCTGTTTTTGTTATTTTGGGTTTTTGTTTTGTTTTTTTCCTTGATTTTCACGTTTATGCTGAACTATCATCATCACCCTGCAGATTCCCCCACGATCGTAGAAACTAAGTGCCAGGTCTTCCTGACCTGTGCCATTAGTTCAAGGCCTTCGTCATGCCTTTCCTGCCTGTCGTCAGTTCTCCTCACCATCCGTTGTTCCGGCATCCTCTATCCCTCTTACTCTGGCGATTCCAGAACAAGGACTGTACACTGAACTGTTTTATTTCATATCCCCTGATGATTATAATTTTTATCTGACCTTGGCACTTGTCCTCTCTCTCTCTCTCTCTCTCTCTCTCTCTCTCTCTCTCTCTCTCTCTCTCTCTCTCTCTCTCTCTCTCTCTCTCTCTCTATCTATCTATCTATCTATCTATATATCTATCTATATCTCTCTGACTCTCTGCCTGTCTGTTCGTCTTTTTGTGTGTGTCTCGCATTTGCGGTGTTCTTAAAAATGTAACGAAAATGTGCTATGCCCCTGTAAACCTTCTGTCACCTGTGAGTTACCGGGGCCCTTCAGAGGAACAAAGAATAGTACCACTAACTAAAAAGCGACGAGGGAGGGTTGGACATAGGGCTGGTTACCTGCAGAAACTTTAAATCCTCCACACACACACAAAAGTAAATAATTAACAAAATATATTTGATCCCCGAGAGATCGCGATTTTAAACATATACATGGGGATCAAACATATTTTGTTAATTACACAGCATCCTAAAGATCTATCAAATCTTCCCCTGGGACCTACCGGTATATGAAGATCGAACGATTATTGACATATGTTCTACTGCGATTATATAAAGACCTACTAACAACCTTATATAAAGACATTTTAATAGTCTTACATAAAGACCTACTAACAATCTTAAAATAAGATCTACTAACAATCTTACAGAAAGACCTACTAATAATCTTACATAAAGACCTACTAACAATCATACCCAAAGACCTACTAACAACCTTACGTAAAGACCTACTTACAATCATACATAACGACCTACTAACAGACAGACACAATAAATGTCTTGCATACAGACCAACTAACAACCCTACATAAAGACCTGCTAACAGTCTTACATAAAAACAAACTAACAACCTTACATAGCGACGTACTAACAGTCTACCATTAGGACATACTAAGAGTCCTACATAAAGACCTACTAACAATCGTACATAAAGATCTACTAACAGTCTTACATAAAGAGCTGCGAACAGTCTTACATAAAGACCTACTAATAATCTTACATAAAGATCTACTACTAATCTTACATAAAGAGCAACTAATAATTTTACATAAAGACCTACTAACAATCTTACATAAAGACCTACTAACAATTTTACAGAAACACAAACTAACAATCTCACATAAAGACTTACTAACAATCTTATATGAAGACCTACAAACAATCTTATGTAAAGACATAATAACTCTTACATAAAAGGCCTACTCACAATCTTACGTAAAGGGCTACTAACAATCTTACATAAAGACCTACTAACAATCTTACATAACGACCTACTAAAAACCTTACATAACGACCTACTAACAATCTTACTTAAAGACCTACTAACAATCTTACATAACGACTTACTAACAACCTTACATAACAACCTACTAACAATCTTACTTGAAGACCTACTAACAACCTTACATAAAGACCTATTAACAATCGTGTATAACAACCTACTAACAACCTTACATACAGACCTATTAACAATATTACATAAAGACCTACTAACAATCTTACATAAGACCCACTAACAATATCATATAACGACTTACTAACAATCTTACATAAATACCTACTAACAATCTTGTATAACGACTTTCTAACAATCTTACATACAGACTTACTAACAATCTTACACGAAGACCTACTAACAATCTTACATAAAAACTTCTAACAATCTTACATAAAGATCTACTTACAATCTTACATAAAGATATACTAACAATCTTACCAAAAAATACCGATACAACTTATTACAGTACGTGAAGATCACATTAGACATGTTTACCTGAACAAATCTGAAACCAAAACACCCCCTTCATTTTATCTTGCGCTTCTTACGGAACCACCACTACAGCTAGACTCTAAGAGAGAGAAAAAGACACACACATAGATAGATTAGACAGACAGACAGACAGACAGACAGACAGACAGACAGACAGACAGACAGACAGACAGACAGACAGACAGACAGACAGACAGACAGACAGACAGATAGATAGATAGATAGATAGATAGATAGATAGATAGATAGATAGATAGATAGATAGATAGATAGATAGATAGATAGATAGATAGATAGATAGATAGATAGATAGATAATGAGCGAACGTACTTTCTTTTCAACGGGTTAAGAATTAGGCACGCAATCCTGTCTGACACTATCCCATTCCTTTCTCACATTTTGTATACTGCATCCATTTGTTCTCGCATGTATTTTAAATATTAAATATATGTTGAGAGAGAGAGAGAGAGAGAGAGAGAGAGAGAGAGAGAGAGAGAGAGAGAGAGAGAGAGAGAGAGAGAGAGAGAGAGAGAGGAGAGGGAGGAAGAGAGAGGAAGAGAGAGAGAGAGAGCATCCTTTGCATAACTTTCTGTATAATTCCCGTTTTCATTGTTTGTTTTCTTTCTTTTTGTGAGTTATTCTATTGTCAATTTCATTATCAGCTATCTGTATTAATCGAATATATTCCATGTTCTCCGTTTATACCGCTCTGTTTGCAATGGGAGTAGGCGAAGGAACAAAACATTAGCTCATCGTGGAAGATTGAAAATCATTGCACTCAATCCAATTGTAGCCGCTGAAACGATCATGATCATCAACAACTTCTCCGTCCGAATTGCTGCGTGATTTTTAACTGTTTACTGGTCTTCTTGTGGGTGTTGAAGTGCTGTTACGCTTTACTTGATCATTTCTTAATAAGGAAGTTCCCTGCGAGTTTGTTCCTTCACTTCAGAAAATTTCACGTTTGATTATCGTACCATTTGTCAAACTGAGATGTACTCTGCATGCCAATCTAACAGCAATATGTTTTTTAATATAACGTATTAGGTCAAGATGATAGGAAACTTTATACACAGCGATACAACAGGAGGCAATCTGATCGTCAGAAATAGTTCCCAAGTCGATCAAGTGTTTCGGCCCCTTAATCTCCTTTACACTCTAAGGGGGGTGGGCCCACTTAGGTCATGACTCCCAAGTGTCAGCCTCCTGTTGTCTAGTACAGAAAATTGAACCCACTCCACCTTGGTTGCAGCTTTCAAATTCACTCCTATTTTCTGCCAGCTGGAGGCAATTGTGAAAGTGACCCTTATGTTGAAAACAAATTACAGTCCCGAGTTCCATAGCTCGTTGTGGTTGTTCCACAACCAGCACGATGCCTTTTCCGCAGTTTCGCTGAGCCTCTTAAGTGCCCTTGTTCTTGACTGTCCCCTCAAACCCAACAGTTTCAGTCGATCATACACTGAGACCTCTTGCACACACCTCAACAGCCATCATATAGTGTAGTATAAATTGTGCTTTCTTACCCCATGTAGATCGCAACGGGGGAGGGGGCCCGGGGGTCTCTAAAGAGACAAAAAAAGAATGGAATTACTGCTTCCTCATGCACTTTGTAAAAAAAAAAAAAATTGGGGAGGGGGGCTAACATGAGGGTTTGCTTGAGACTGGTAATTCATCATGCAAAAACAATTGCTACAGAAACAATTGGCGAAAGGACACATGAATGCTTTGGTGCAGGATTCTTGCAAGAGACTCAGCTGTAATGGTGGATGCATGTTCTATATTTTATAAAGAGCGAAAAGGGAATATGACAATGAGGCTTGTTTACCTCTTCTGTCCACTTGCGTTAGAAAGGTAAGTGGTGACAGGTCGTTTTAATTCTTATAGGAGGTATGCTTCTTTGGGCAGCCTGATACTAGGTTTCTTTACGGGGACTCCTTCGTCGTTCGCTCTCAAATAACCACATCTATCGTTCTTATATAACCACATCTATCGCTCTTATATTGTTTTCTCCAGTTGAAATTTTATGAGGTTAGTTACGTTTACTGTATTGGCACGGGGCATCCATACAACTTTGTATTCTGTCTATTTATGTGCATGACAACGTGCAAGGGATGAGATAAACCATGCAAGTATTAGTGGAGCAAGAGATAAGAAGAAGGCGCTAGCGATGGTTTTTACACACGGTCAGGAGACTGTTAAGCTCCCGTACCGCTTGGATGCCTGCTTCCAATAACAGTTAGGGTAGTATTGAAATGTTCACTAAAAGCGGTAAAGTTTGTTTCCTTCAAAACAATATCAAAATTCGCCAGGTCAACCAGCTCAAACTGCACATGTATCTTCCACAATTATTATTCTCCATAACATATTAAAAGGTAAAGGTAAAAAAGGTAAAGGATCCCGTTACACACCCATTGAGGCATATTGGGAATATGGTGTTAGGCCCATATTTTCTTGACCATCGGCACACTAGGGGTTATGAGGTCAGCATCACGCCGGCCGCCTTAACCTTCCCAGAGTTGCTCTGGTACCAAATTCATGAGGCTGGATCGACCCCGGAGCCGTTAGCGGTCTAAAAAGTCCCACCTCAACTGGGGATCGAACCATGGACCACCAAGATAGGAAGCCAGTGCACTAACCACTGTGCTACCGCGGCTCCATAACATATTAAAGGTTCCTTCCAAACAAATAGGATTTCATATAGTACACACTTCAGCGACGGTGACGATATAAGGTTGTAAAAGACTCCGATTTACGGTGTATTAACCTATATGTCCATGAAGGTGCAGGCACCAATATAAATTCATAAATCAAGACTACTGTCTTGTATAATCCTTCCTTCCGAAGATAAATAACAAATATATCAATTTGGGTGCCAGATCAAAACAAAGGCATCTGTCCTGCAGGCCAACTTATTTACCATTCTACGTCACCACTAAACTACCCACCAAACAAACGACGTCATTTACCAACCTACAAATCGATTGGTTAATACAATAAAACCTTGGCTCTACGTTCAATAATAGTGTACAAAAGTGTACTATTAAAAATCTTACAATATCTCTCAGTTAATTTCAGCGCCCATTTATGCGCAACCAACATTGTGACAATAAGCATATTGCAACAGAGACCTGTTTGAAAGCATTACAAGGCAATCATTGTAGAGCACTAGAAGGCGATATTTAAAAAAACCCAGAAAACACAAGGCGAATTGAACTGAAGACAGAAAGGAAAAGGAAAGACATTGAGCTGATGGCACGGGACAGGCAGCTCTGGCATGAATTTTTGAAGACCTTTGTTCCTTCAGAGTTGAAGGGTAATGCCAGAACAAATGAATATGTTGATGTGAAATGGTATTCCTCATTTCTACTTATCCCCTTCTGTCTCTTATATTGCCTATTGTAACTTTTCTCCAACATCTCACTTCGCACGTTGTAACCTTCTTCGCCAAATCTAAAGATAGTGACTTGTTTGACAGTTATTGCAGAGAATTCCTTTTATTATGTTATTTCTATTTATACACTATTAGTTTTGAGTGTCCGATTGATAGAGTGGTTAGAGCTCTGGTCTCTCGCGGCAGTAATGCCGTGTTCGATTCACAGTATCGACACCCTTCAGTCTACCCAGCTGTAAATTGGTACTTGACTTTGCACTTGAGTTAAGAAAGGAATAGGCAGCAAAGAAGAGAACTGGTAACCACATCTCTCGATGCTGGACCTAGTCTAGTGAAGTCTCTAACGCTTCACTCCCCAACGGGACTACCTTTACTGTTAATTTTATGGTGTTATTTATATTTGTTACGTGTCTTTTATATTGTTAAAGTTAATATTTAGTGACAGAATGGTTCTTGTGGCCAAGTTCACTTCTAGGGTAGTAGACGTATCAGACACCGAAACAGGCCAACATCAAACAGTATTATTTGAGCCACAACGGACGAAGTGGACAGTATATATTTCTATTAATAATTCAACGCTGCTCCAAATTCAATACAGTTCAGGCCAATATACAAATGGCATATAATATGCAGTCGTCGATATAACGTTTCATGCCTAGAACGCTGTCCTTTTCATTCTCAACATTTTAAATATATATTCATACTCGACACTGAGAAGCTATACTCCCTGTAAATGCAGATAACTAGATACACCTCACAGAAGATCTTAATGTATTACTGATGGAATAACACAGGGATATACACTGACATTCAGGAGCTCAAACACATGCGTCCACTCGCCATGACACACAATGGTAGAAGACCACAGCAGTCGATCCCTTTACTTCTGCTTTTTTAGTTTCACGTCTGCCAAAAAACCATATCGGCATTACGTCACTTCCTGTATTAATAAGTGACTCCGTATAAAATAAATAAACAAGTAGCCCTGTTGAGCTACCTATTATACCGACACAATCGTTATGAATTTTAATCATAACAATATTTATATACTGTTAGCTTTAATATGTTATTTATATTTATATACTATTAGTTTTATTATGTTAGTTATATTTATATACTATTAGTTTTATTATCAATATATATAAAATCCCAGATTTTTCTGTCAGTAACGCTAAGGGATGCAGTTTTGGTTGAAAGTTAGACATTAATTGTATTGTTTCCCTTACATGTACTCTCCCGAAAATAGTAACACTCGACAAAGAAAAATGCGCAAATGACGGTGTGCACAAAAATATTTATAGAATGTGTGATCCCGTATACACACATTGGGATACTCGCTGCTGCTACGTAGTTCGTGTACTGTGATGATGCTCAGTGGTTTTTTAAAAGTACTTTTGAATAAATGGTATTGGTGCTTGTGGTAAGTTGGGATGATATAAATATTTATAGGGGACTTAGTGTACTGACTGAGATCAGCTGTGAAGGTATCTGTGTCTAATAAGTGTGGTGTGTTACAGATGACCTTACTTTGCTACCACATTTAGACCTCAATCAGACTTATTCTGGAATATTGTGATGACTACGTTGAATGTCTAGGGTTATGATAGTGATGAAGTGTATGTTCACAACAACCAACAGACAGATAAACACTTTAATTAAAATCCACAATACTTTACAACACTGTGACACGCACATACATATCTAATACTTCAGTACCACGGTCCCTGAAATAAGAAGGTTGTACCTCCTACTTCAGAACTAATTTATAATCTATTTCCACACTGAAGCACAATACATTACAAACACAGAGTTCAGCGCTGTAGGCCAACTGCTAGCTTCTCATGTAACAATATACACCAGTATTCCTCTCCCTAATGGTTACAACGCCTCTGCAATTCCAGCATTAATTCCGTCTATACAATAAGATAGGTGTCATAGTACTATCTGGCAATCCCATATAGGCCTAGGCAGTTATACTCCTCTCCGACAAGTTTTTTTCATGGTTGAGCAATATCTAGGCTTTGCCTCATGTTTGCTACTGAACCACACACATGCAGACATAAATTATCATTTCACATTCAATTTTCATCTAAAAGATATCAAATATGTCTAGCTTACCACAATTCAAGGAAATATTAAACAAGTACGTTGACTGGCGATGAGTTATGGCACAATTCCGATCTGCCTCTGTCCCAGGCTTTTATTAGAAAAATATGAGCTGGTTCTCAACGCACTTGCTTCTCACAAAGTTTATTTTCAAAAAGTGGCCCTGAACTGACGCTCCTAATTGACTATATCAAATGGTCTAACCAATGAGACCATGTTTACAAAAGCCTTTGAAAAAATTTACCCTTCCTACCGTTTCCATTAACAACCAAAAATAGTATTTGCAGTCGACTAATCAGGTTTCGCCTTACATATTACTCTAGCCAATCAAGTCGGATCTAACGTGTTGGCCTCATTTCCCCTAAAGCAGTGTCCAAACATGCCATTATGAGCAAATATGATCTTGTGTTGTCAGACAACACCACTATAGTATTTTGGCTATAATTTGTTAATTACTAGACTATTGGCGTAACACCTAACATATTCTTTGTCAGCAAGTCCTAAGGCACCCAAATATATAAGTTTAATGGGGCCACGTGGCTTCGTTACAAATATGTATTATTCTAGGATAGTCGTGTATTTGTTTTTTTATTTATTGTTTTAGAACCGCCACCTGTTCTGCCTTTTCGACTGTTCTGTCAGTATAAAATCAGGATTTCAGACGTAAAACAATATTGTGTCATGTTTCCTAATAAGCATTTAACATGTTTTTTAAAACCTTACCTCGTATTGGTAGTGTTTTTTGTCACTGTTTATTTGAAAAAAATAAAGCCTGCATGCCTTTCGCGTGGGGTGGCATTAATTTTCAATCGCGAGACGACGTGGTAGTATTGCATGCGTTCCTCCGTACATCTCTCTCTCTCTTTCTCTCTCTCTCTCTCCTTCGTGCCCAATTCTTAACCCTTTGAAAATAAAGTTCGTTCGTTCGTTCGTTCGTTCGTTCTCTCTCTCTCTCTCTCTCTCTTCTAAGCTCGTCTGTCTTTTTGTTTCGTAGTGTATATAATGACATTAATGTAATATTAAATTTAGGTCATTACGCAGTGTGTCTATCAAGGTCTATAAGAAATACAGTACCAGTTTTATTTTTAGAAACGCGTGTAGTTTATGCAGACGGAGCATAAAAAGGGGTTTTCTTGTTTAGCTAGCATGACGTTCTATAACACAGGCGTACGCTATTGTGACCGCACTGTTCTTTTACCATTCTTCTTTCCTTTATTGAATTACTTCGTTAGGCTTTACATTTACTTTCTAATTTATATATGTGGATTAGAATTTTTCACGACAAATTCTCCCCACTTAAAACAGACATCACATGTCAGTCTATAATTCTATATACACATAGAGAAATTTAATATTATTCCTGGGGTTTACGGTGATTCTCATCACACGGATGGCGGCTTAGAAAATCAGCACCCAGGTTAGTTTTTCCAGAAATATACTCTATGCTGAACTGGAATGGCTGCAAAAGTAAGGACCATCTGAGTAACCTCGAATTTTCATGCCTAGCTTGCGCTAGAAACGACAAGGGTTTGTGATCCGTTTGCAACTTGAATGCCTTCCCATACAGATAAATATTGAATTTCTTGATCGCCCATATTACTGCAAGACATTCTTTTTCGCTAGTTGAATAATTTTTTTTCAGCTCTATTCAACTTTCTGCTAGCATATGCCACTGGGGTTAATTCCCCATCCAGTGCATCTGACTTCTGTAACAGGGTCGCGCCCAAACCGATATTACTTGCATCCGTTCTCACAATGAATTCTTGACTTTTTTTTTTTTTTTTTTTTTTTTTTTTTCTTATCCAGCAGCACTTGGGCTTTCAGCCCTTCGGCCCAATGACATGTCATTGCGAGGCTGGGGAACCTGAGGACTTTCCTTCCAACCCGGTCAGGAGCTTCGCTCCTTCCCATCCACAGAGGGTTTATCACAGGAGCCGTTCAGGCTATTCAGTCAAATTTCCGGCCGTAAACATTTCTTCAAACGCCGACGCCCGGGTTTGAACCATGAACACCTGGTCGCCAGTACAACGCCGAAGCCATTACACCAGCGCGGCTCAATAGGTTTGCTTGTGAGCTTTTCCTTCAATTCCTGGTATGCCAATTCACACTGTGCTCTCCATTTAATTCGATCTGGATTTCCTTTGCGGGTCAAATCAGTTAACGGTGCACATATGGAATTAAAGTTTTTGATATACTTTTGGTAGAAACCACATAATGAGACAAAGGATCTCACGTCTTTCTTGGTTTGTGGCCTCGGGGCTTTCTTTAGTTTCTCTAAATTCTTGGGGTCAGGGGTCATGTTTCCCTGATGGACTGTGTGTCCCAAGAATTCTAATTCTTTACATCCAACGCAACATTTGGTTGGTCGGGCTGTCAAATTCGCTTCTTTAAGTCGATTAAACAGCATGTTCAGAGAGTCAATGTGTTCCTCAAATGTTTCTGTTGCTATAAGGATATCATCCATGAAGTTTGTGATGCATGGATTATTCAGAGGATCCAACAATTTTCTCATCATTCTAGAGAAGACACTAGGCGCATTCTTCAATCCAAATGGCAATCTGTTAAACTCATAGTGTCCCTCTGAGGTACTAAAAGCTAGGTACGGTCTAACCTCAGGCTTTACTGGAATCTGATAGTATCCTTTGCTCAGATCCACTTTTGAGAAATATTTAGCTTTATTTAGCCTGGCAAACAACTGATTTGTATCTGGCAATGGATCCACCTGACTTTCTGTGATAGCATTCAGTCTCCTGTAATCTATACAGAGTCTATGTTCTCCAGAGGGTTTCCTTAAGAGCACCACACTGGAACTATACGAAGATTCACTGTGTGAAATTATTCCTTCCTTCAACAAATAGTCTATCTCTTCCTTCAAGGCTTTCTCCTTAGCAAAAGGAATCGAATAGGCTTTCATACAGACAGGTGTGGGGTCTATAAGTTTCATATCATATTCCAATAAGTTTGTATGCCCCGGTCGGTCCGTTAACACCTCTGTATGATCATCTAGAACCTGTTGCACTCTCTCCTTCTGATTTTTCGTTAAATGTGTACTGATTTTCACCTGTGCCGCTGTCTCACAAGGGTGTAATGGATATTCAAATGATGAAAGTGGTTCCTTTTTCATCTCCATTGCAATAGACAAGGTCAACAAGTGTGTTTCTTCCTGATTTTCTCTTTCCAAATATTTCTTCAGGAGATTCACATGATAGATTTCTTCGTTCCCCTTCTTATCTATCTTATAATTTGTTCTAGGACACCTTCTCTAGAACTGTATATGGACCTTGCCATCCAATTTGTAACTTATTATGACTACCGGGTAGAAGAAGCAGTACCTTCTCTCCCACAGCCAAATCTGTCTTTAGCTTTCTTGTTGTAATAGGCAGCATGTTTTTTCCTGGCTTGTCTCAAATTTTCATTGGCAAGTTTCCAGCCAGTTTTTAAACGAGTGGTCAGCTCATTCACATATTGGTATGCGGATGTAATATTTTACTCTGCCTTTTCATCAGTCCACGTTCTTAACAGAGCTTCGAGTGGACCTTTTATTGGCCTTCCAAATAATAATGTTGCCGGGGCCATACCGGTTGAACTATGGGGTACCTCCCGATAAGCAAAGAGGGCGGCGTGAAGGTACTGGTCCCATGTATCTGGTTTTTCATGTGCCAACTTTATCAGGATCGACATCAACGTACCATTAAATCTTTCCACTTGGCCGTTCCCTAGGGGATGGTACAGACTACAATGGAAGTGTTTGGCTTGAAAGATCCTGAAAACGTCTTCTGTTAGTTTCCCCTTGAACTGAGAGCCATTATCAGTCAAGATTTGATTGGGAAAGCCTAACCTTGTGAAAATTGTGAGTAATGCCTCTGCCACATGTTTAGAGTCAATGGATGACAGGGCTACCGCCTCTCCCAAAATAGAACAGGTGTCCACCAGAGTCAGAATGTAGCTGTTCCTCCTCTTGGTTCGAGTGAGAGGTCCCACAATGTCCACGGCAACTCTCTCAAAGGGTGTTCCCACTATGGGCATTTCCCCTAGAGTTGCGGGTGCAGTCCAATGCTTAGGGGCTACTCGTTGGCACTCTAGACAGGATTTTACATATCGGTTGATATCTTCAGTTATCCCTGGCCAGAAATAGTGACAAGCTATACGCTGTCCTGTTGCGCTGATCCCCATATGACCACTGAAGGGAATCGCATGCCCTAGTTCCAACACTTTAGTCCTATATGAAGTGGGAAGGACCAGCTGTCCGTGACCATTGGATTCAGATCCAGCCTTCCTATAAATCAATTTGTTCTTTATATAAAATTCTCCCTTGCCTGGAGATGTATGACATTTGGGCAACTTCTTGAAACACGGCTTGAGTGTTTTGTCCTTCACCTATGCCTTCCTCATCTCATCTGGATGAGTATTTATTGGATTTTCCTCCTCCTGTTTAGACTGTGATCTGGTCTGCACCGTTGCCAATATCACAGGTCTCTGTGGATTCCCCAGGAAGACATATCTACACCCCAATATCAGAGGGTAGATTGGTTCATTTATCACTGCTGCTTTGATTATTCCCTCCACATATCGCGTTTTTACATGTATCTTAGCGATAGGGAGTGTCATGGTCGCTACATCCTTGGTTGCAGCTTGAATTTCCACTGTTTCTGTGGTGTATTGATCTGCTTGCACCAGGTGAGAACTCACAACTGAATCATAATCTAAACCTGTATCATATAAGCACCTTATGGTGACACCATTACAGATTACATCTTCACACACGGGGGGGGGGGGGGGGGGGGGGGGGGGGGCGGTGGGGGTACGGTTCCTGTAGTTCCTCAGGTTTGACCTTTGTTCCCTTCTTCCCAGATTTCATAGCAGCAAAACTAGGAGTTTTATTCCTACAATTTGCAGTGGTATGATTGTTCATCTTACACTTTTTACACCACTTCCTTCCTTGGTTGAAAGATTTTCTTTCATCAAATTTCCCTTCATCGAATTGTGGGGTTTTATTTTTATTGTCATACCGTGGCCTATCAAACTGGTGCTTACCTTTGTTCTGATCTCAATGATCAAATTTATTAAAGTTCTGTGGTGCCTTAAAATTATCTACCTGTTTATTTTTATTACCTGTTACCTCTGCCTGAGCTGCCTGATATCTTTCAGCAACATTTAGTAACTCACCCAGCCTCTCTGCACCTTGTTCCATGAGAAACTTTCTCAGGTCTGGAGCCATGGACTCTCTTAATTGTTCTATAAGGATCATTTCCTTAAGATCTTGGGTTTTCCCCAGAGCCGTCCATTTCTCCAAGTATGTCTCTAACCGTGCAGAGAACTGGTGATATGTCTCACCTGACAGTAGTTTAGCATTCCTAAATTTTTTTCGATAAAATTCTCCTTTCTTTTCATATCTTAACAAAAGAGCCTGCTTTAGCATGTCATAATTGTCTTGATCATACCTGCCCATTTTAGCAAAAACATCATAAGCTGTACCACGAAGCCCTTGTGATAACTTTAAGCTCCACCTTTCTCTCTCTAACCCATACGTGGTAGCTAACAGTTCATATCTATTTAGATAGCTCTCGATATCATCTTCTTTCTCAACAAAATGATCTAAATGAAAGTTCATAGCTGAGGTTGAGGCTCCCTGACTAGCAGTAGCATCAGAGGTAAAGGGACTGGCACCATTTTCAGGAGCATGGCCTTGAAATTCCAACTCCCTTAGTCGTAACTCATGTTCCCTTTGTAATCTCTTCTCCTCCTTTTCTGCTTCCCTTTCTGCAGTCAATCTTCTTTCTTCTGCCTCCAATGCCCTAGCCTCCTTGTCAGCCTCAATCTGCAACCTCTTAATTTCTTTTTCAGTCTCTAACTTTTTTTCTTCAGCCTCAATCTGCACCCTCTTAATTTCTTTTTCTGCCTGTAACTTCCTTTCAGCTTCTTTTTCTAATCTTTTTTCTTCGCGTTCAATAAATTTGTCACATTCAGTAGTGACATAAGCAATCATAACTTGCCCGTCCATTCCTAACTCTTTAGCAGCCTGCATAGCAGCAGATCGAAATTTTGCCAGGTAGGCCATTTTCTAACAGGCAAATGTATACAATGTCTAACTAAACAATTCAATCTATAACTAATTATCTAAGGACAACCACAAGCACTGAGAGCTCAACCCTATTTATTTTCCACCCAAGGATACCTTTTAAAATTTTATTATTCCCATAAGTGAATTATCCCCAATATATATAATAGGAGAAGATTCAAAATCCCGGACAGGACCCCAATATATGTGGTAAGTTGGGATGATATAAATATTTATAGGGGACTTAGTGTACTGACTGGGATCAGCTGTGATGGTATCTGTGTCTAATAAGTGTGGTGTGTTACAGATGACCTTACTTTGCTACCACATTTAGACCTCAATCAGACTTATTCTGGAATATTGTGATGACTACGTTGAATGTCTAGGGTTATGATAGTGATGAAGTGTATGTTCACAACAACCAACAGACAGATAAACACTTTAATTAAAATCCACAATACTTTGGCAGTCACAGTCAGCCGGTCGTTTGCGATTTTCATTCTCTGGTTCATCTTCATCTTGAAATACTATTTCAAACGTCTCCAGTGTGTATGTTCACAACAACCAACAGACAGATAAACACTTTAATTAAAATCCACAATACTTTACAAAATTTTTAGGCCACAAACGGCTCCTGGGTCGACCCAGCCCCGAATGGGTACCAGAGCTACTCTGGGAAGGTTAAGGCGGCCGGCGTGATGCCGACCACATCACCCCTCGTGTGCCGACGGTCAAGATAATATGGGCCTAACACCATATTCCCAATATGCCTCAATGGGCGTGTAACGGGTTCCTTTACCCTTTTTTTTTTTTTTACAATACTTTACAACACTGTGACACGAACATACATAGAACACTCTATAAGACTATCTTAAGTAAGTCAAGTGTTAACTTTTAAAATATGTATTAATTCCTTTCAATAATAGATATCCTGATTCAACTACAGAGTGAATCAGGAATCACAATCAAATGTCATCACAAGTGGTATGTACACAATTTATACATATGATTTTTGTCCTGACATATAATATTATTACAATATGTGTGTAAGTTGTGATGTAGTACTATGAGGTAATACTGGCTTTTAAAACTAGGTTGTTGTTTGTCATCATGACTTCATGTGTTTGTTACTGGTGGAAATAATATTGGAAAGGTTCACAGTTTCTTTTTATTTGAAAACAAATAACTGTCCCTCTTGATTTAATGTACAGTCAATTTTAGAGGGGTTTACACAAGATTGAGCTGCTCTGGCCAACGAAATCTTATCTTCTGTGTGGGCGGCAGGAAAACTGTCTCCTCTGCTCGCTTGCTTCTCAGTTTTCTTGAAAAACAACACTGGTCGATATCTTGAACAAGGAGTATGCTACCAGCCTCTGGATTCAGCAAAACTCAGACCAGGTGCTGCTCTAATACTTCAGTACCACGGTCCCTGAAATAAGAAGGTTGTACCTCCTACTTCAGAACTAATTTATAATCTATTTCCACACTGAAGCACAATACATTACAAACACAGAGTTCAGCGCTGTAGGCCAACTGCTAGCTTCTCATGTAACAATATACACCAGTATTCCTCTCCCTAATGGTTACAACGCCTCTGCAATTCCAGCATTAATTCCGTCTATACAATAAGATAGGTGTCATAGTACTATTTGGCAATCCCATATAGGCCTAGGCAGTTATACTCCTCTCCGACAAGTTTTTTTAATGGTGGAGCAATATCTAGGCTTTGCCTCATGTTTGCTACTGAACCACACACATACAGACATAAATTATCATTTCACATTCAATTTTCATCTAAAAGATATCAAATATGTCTAGCTTACCACAATTCAAGGAAATATTAAACAAGTACGTTGACTGGCGATGAGTTATGGCACAATTCCGATCTGCCTCTGTCCCAGGCTTTTATTAGAAAAATATGTGCTGGTTCTCAACACACTTGCTTCTCACAAAGTTTATTTTCAAAAAGTGGCCCTGAACTGACGCTCCTAATTGACTATATCAAATGGTCTAACCAATGAGACCATGTTTACAAAAGCCTTTGAAAAAATTTACCCTTCCTACCGTTTCCATTAACAACCAAAAATAGTATTTGCAGTCGACTAATCAGGTTTCGCCTTACATATTACTCTAGCCAATCAAGTCGGATCTAACGTGTTGGCCTCATTTCCCCTAAAGCAGTGTCCAAACATGCCATTATGAGCAAATATGATCTTGTGTTGTCAGACAACACCACTATAGTATTTTGGCTATAATTTGTTAATTACTAGACTATTGGCGTAACACCTAACATATTCTTTGTCAGCAAGTTCTAAGGCACCCAAATATATAAGTTTAATGGGGCCACGTGGCTTCGTTACAAATATGTATTATTCTAGGATAGTCGTGTATTTGTTTTTTTTTTTTTATTGTTTTTGAACCGCCACCACCTTCTGCCTTTTCGACTGTTCTGTCAGTATAAAATCAGGATTTCAGACGTAAAACAGTATTGTGTCATGTTTCCTAATAAGCATTAAACATGTTTTTTAAAACCTTACCTCGTATTGGTAGTGTTTTTTGTCACTGTTTATTTGAAAAAAATCAAGCCTGCATGCCTTTCGCGTGGGGTGGCATTAATTTTCAATCGCGAGACGACGTGGTAGTATTGCATGCGTTCCTCCGTACATCTCTCTCTCTCTCTCTCTCTCTCTCTCTCTTCTATGCTCGTCTGTCTTTTCGTTTCGTAGTGTATATAATGACATTAATGTAATATTAAATCTAGGTCATTACGCAGTGTGTCTATCAAGGTCGTATAAGAAATACAGTACCAGTTTTATTTTTAGAAACGCGTGTAGTTTATGCAGACGGAGCATAAAAAGGGGTTTTCTTGTTTAGCTAGCATGACGTTCTATAACACAGGCGTACGCTATTGTGACCGCACTGTTCTTTTACCATTCTTCTTTCCTTTATTGAATTACTTCGTTAGGCTTTACATTTACTTTCTAATTTATATATGTGGATTAGAATTTTTCACGACAGTGCTTTGAATTTAATTCCCGTCTTATTACGGGCTTTTACAGTAGTGTTATTTATATTTATATACTTGTACTTTTATTATGTTATTTATATACTGTTAGTTTTATTATATTATTTACATATTTTCACTGTTAGTTTTATGATGTTATTTATATTTATATACTGTTAGTTTTATTATGTTATTTATATACTGTTAGTTTTATTATGTTATTTATATTTATACACTGTTAGTTTTATTATGTTATTTATATTTATATACTGTTCGTTTTATTATGTTTTTTTATATTTATACACTGTTAGTTTTATTATGAACTCCGCCCATGCCGGTCCCAAGCCCGGATGAAAAAGGAGGAGGGCGGCCTGCATGGAGGCCGTAAGGAGGCAGCCACTCCACCATGCAAAGGCACAACAGGCCAATCACCTGTTTGTCTTAAACTATGATTAAGAGAAATAGAAGAGAGAAAACCGGACTGATTCTAAAGGCGACGAACTGGAACGGACTACGGACTACGACTTATGGAACTTGGAACACAAGAAGTATAAATGGGAAGGAAGAGGAGCTGGTGGAAGAGATGAGGAAAGCAAAACTAGAAATCCTGGCTATAACGGAAACGAAGAAAAAAAGGACAAGGAGTCATGGATCTCGATGGCAACACGTTGCTCTACAGTGGTGTACCCATATTTGAAAGAGCTAAAGGGGGCGTGGGTTGCATTGTGGCCCAAAATCAAAAAGATAGTATCAAGGGATGGAACTTTGTCTCGGAGCGCATTATGGTTGTAAAACTAAAAGAAGGAGAAACCATGGTCAACCTGGTCATAGTGTATGGGCCAAATGAGGATGAGAGAGCAGAGGTCAAGGAGGAATTCTTCGAGCTGCTTCAAAGGACAGTGGATGACTGCCTAGATGAAGTTATCATGCTCGGAGATTTTAATGCCAGAGTTGGAAATGACCATGCTAGATGGGGTGGAGTTATCGGAAGATATGGAGAAGATACTCTCAATGACAATGGAAAGCGACTCCTTAGATTCTGCAGTGAGCAGAATCTGATCATTATAAACACAAAGTTCCCCCATAAGCGCATACATGCATACACTAGATGTGAACCAACCAAGAATGAGAAGTCAGTGATCGACTATGCCATTGTTCGGAGAAGCTCATTCAGATATGTCCGAGATGCAAGAGTCTGGAGGGGGCCAGAGATTGGAAGTGATCACTGTCGTGGTTGAGTTTGAGTGTAGAGTATTTGTCGAGGTGGACAACAGTAGTGAAATCGACAAGGGATAGTGGACTGACAGAGTTATAGATTACACACACAGAAAGGTGTAAATAGGAGATGGACTTGAGACAACCTGGAAGAAGATTTACCAAAATGATCTCTCTCTCCAAGCCTCAACTCACTTATGTCTGTCTAAGCACCTCCTGCTCTCTCTCTCTTCTCTTATCATACATAGAGATTATAGTAAAGAGCTAAAAATACAAATATGGATGGAAAGGTCGTGAACAGCGCATTAATAAATGTGTAAAATTTATTAAAGAAGAAAAGCATGAAAATAATGCATATCATCACAACAACATAAAATTACATCAATGATCAAATATTCATCAATAATCATATACACCAACAACCACACACACAGATCACCATTCATAAAACCTGTAGAACACAAAGAGATAAATAATCGAGTGACAGTCCTTCGGTTTTCGGGGACCAGCTGAAGTAACTCCAGTAAGTGGTGTTTTCGTATATATCCTCCATCGGTGATGGAATTAACCTGAATAACATCACTGTATAGGCGCTATCGTTGGTGACCCCTTCCCCCCTACTGGCGCGAGTTGGGCTGGGGGACGCTGTTTATCTCCTGCTGACCAACTGATTGAACTGGGCGACAGCCTGTCCGCTTTTCGGGGACCAAATGTACTAGCTCCAGGAAGTGAATTACTTGTAGATCCTTCGTGAGGGACTAGCCTACAAAACTTTCTTTGTTGGTGCTAAACGTTGGTGACTCCCCTTATAGCGTGAGTGGGGCTGGAACTCTGTCCATAAATGGCTGCTCATACGTGCGAGATTTTAAGTATCCAGGAAATACACCAGAAGAAGTCACTTGAGGACAAAGAGACCCAGGCGCGCTTATCCGGCGCAAGGCTCCGCTTGGCTGTAAATACTGTTTAAACTGGTTTGGCTGTGGTTTGCTGAGTGCCCCGTTTAGGCACAAAAAAGGCGGGTGATATGGAATTCTGCTATAGGCAGGCTGAGCGGGTTTGATATTCTGGAAGCCGCAATGCTCTGGCTGGTAATCCAATAGGCGATTAGAGAACTACTACTGCGTTTGGCGATTCCAGATTTAGCGTTGGCTCCGTTGCACTGCGTGAGCTTAACTTGGCGTTGACAAAAAGGGGTTTTGATTCAGGAACGGGGTTGACGATTCGTTGCTAGATGTATACAGAAACCCTCTAGCGATTCGGTCTTCCTGAAACTGAGACCCAAAAAGAGACACCCTTTTACTTCAAGCAAATAATAAATCACACTAACTTTATACAGAAAGTTTCGCTCCACTATGGGATTAAATTTATTGTAGTTATTGCTATGATAGTTTAGGGCTGTCTTTAACCATGTCTCCTGTTCCTTAAAAATATCAATTATCAACACGCGCCCGCATAGGCTTAATATCTTTTGCACCCCCAGGTACCTGTCAGTAAATGTTCTGACATCAAAAATCGACTCCTCTTCTCCCAATCTCAACATACAGGAAACCTAGCCTGTAGTTACAGTTAAATGAATATGCTTATTCATCTTACAACATTAAATGAATTTACATAAACAGATTACAGCATTTGATATTACACAAATAAATCGTATGTCCCCTTTGGAAAATATATTAGCATTCCACAAAATGAGTACAAAGACAATGCCATGTTCTTGCTATAATAATACAGTTGTGGCTAAGTCATAAGATATAATTATATCTATGCCTGGTGACTGCTTTCAGTGAAAGTTATAGACTAGTGCCTAGCCACACAAGTAAGCATAAAATGATCCTCCCTTGCCACTAGAAATATCTATCAAAAGGAATAAGTGACTATCTCCTATAATCCAGAGTTATTACCTGCATCTCACTATTCAGTTTTAAAGTGAACAATCCACACCTGACATTATCTTACAGAAATGACAGTTAATTTTTGCTGACTCTTAACCCAATGGTAAGCATTCGTGGACTGATTCTACGCCTAATATCTGTTATTGTAAGTTTAACATTTAACCCATGATAAACCGTAACAGTTTAAGCACCATTTAATAGGCCGTAGACAGCGCTACCTTATCACTGAATAAATTACTAGGAGAAGTCCTCAGAAATAAATTCACTTTCCTAACAGATATATAAAAGCTAACATGAATCTAATATAATAATTATAAGATATGTCAACTCACCCCGAAAAATGACTAGAACATAGGCAAACACATTCTAGTACTGTGTTAAAGTTTGCCTTATCTCATGATGGTCATCTACGGGCCAGGAAAATACACGAATGTCTTTGTCTATTAAAACCAGTCTACTCTTATAGATCACAAGGGACGCTCCCCCCGGACGTGGCCTGCATATTTCTACAGAAGTTCGGCGAAAGACGTAATCTAGAGTAAGACAAAAGAAATCGTGCGAAAGTTCCCCAGGTAGAGAAATGCATAACATTATGCTCTATCTTGTCTAAGGGGCGAAAACCCAAAGACTGACCGCGATTGTTATCTACCCCTGAAGCAGATCACACTCGTTACCCAGGCCTCAAAGGGTACCAGCCGCTCGTCATCAAACGTTTTAAAGCGACCAGAGAAATTCCCCTGTTGGGACCACAGAGGGTACCCGCCGCTAACGAACCGTTCCTTTCACAGAAACCGTCTTTGGCTCGTTCTAACACTTAAAGCGGACCCGAGAAATGTTTCTCTGGTCGAACGTACCACAGGTGCGTTTAGATAACATTACGTCTAGCGTTAGCTGACTGCAGCTGGCCAGCGTAAACAACCTCGGGTGGGGTTTGAGAGGGTGAGAAAGTTTGGCCACAAAGGTAGAAAAGGAAAGAAAAAGAAATTACAAAATGTCCAGGAAAACAGAACATTTAAAGGAGTAATCAAATTCTGGACAAGATGGTAAAATAAATTATCTTTCACGTGACAATCACTACCTGCTAACAATCAAACGAACAACTGAAAGAGTTGCTCGGCCTAGGAACTGCCCAACATCACGCAAGAAACCAAGTAAACGAGCGGGAGAAATGAGCATTAGGACCTACAAGCTGAGAGAGCCAGAAATTAAGACCAGATATCAGGGGCTTATTGCTACAGCAGTGAGCAACACAGAAGAACGACCTGATGACTTGGAAACCCTCTGGAATAAATTCAAGGATATCATAAAGACGGCTGCTGCAGAAGCATGCGGTGAAGTCCGACTTGGGAACCAGAGAAAGAGGACACCTTGGTGGACAGAGGAAGTCAAAGAGAAAATAAGAGAGAAGAAAATGGCATGGAAACAATACTTAGGAGCTAAAAACACAACTGGACAAATGGAAAAATATAGAGAATATGTGATACTCAGAACAGAAGCAAAGAACAAAGTGCTAGCAGCAAAACAGAAGTCCTGGGAAGAATTTGGAGAAAAGCTAGAAAAAGATGCACAAGAAAACCAGAAAGTGTTCTATAAGACCCTAAAGAACATGAGGAAGGAAAAACAATGCCCTCTCAAATTTATAAAGGACAAGCAAGGCAAATTGCTTACTGCCCCGAAGGAAGTAATGGAAAGATGGAAAGAATATTTCTCAGAACTCCTGGATGGTGAGCATGGTGAAGCAACAGAAATGATAACCACTAGCACAGAAGAGAAAACCAATGATGGTGAAGATGACATAAAGATGGAAGAACTGAGGGCAGCACTAGAGAAAATCAAGATGGGCAAAGCAGCAGGGCATGATGGTATAACACCAGAAATGGTTAAGTACATGGGAGCATCAGGCGACCTATTACTCTTAAAGGTCCTACAGGCAGCATGGTGCAACAAGACCATACCAAAGGATTGGGAGATTGCCATCATAACACCAATTTTCAAAAAGGGTGACAATCGACAATGTGGAAACCATAGAGTCATATCCCTTCTCAGTGTCCCTGGTAAAATCTACTCTAGAATCCTAGAGCAGAGACTCCGACGCCTAGCTGAGCCACAATTGGATGAGGTCCAGTGCGGATTCCGAGCTAACCGAAGTACTCAAGACCTAATCTTCACACTCAGACAGCTGAGTGAAAAGGCCCTTGAATATAAGAGTGAGATCCATCTTTGTTTCATAGATCTGGAAAAGGCGTTTGACAGAGTCCCCTGGAGCAAACTTTGGGACTGTTTGGCAAGGAAGAATATTCCAGCACCTCATGCTATACAGAGCTTCTACAAGTCTTGCAGAAATTATGTGAGGACAGCAAACCATAAGTCAGAAGAGTTCAGGACCACCACTGGTGTAAGACAAGGTGATATCCTGTCACCTTATCTTTTCATACTCCTCATGGACGATGTCATCAAGGCATGTAAGGAGAGAACAAGAAAGTATTCAGTGGGGTACTGGAAGATGAGACAGGTCTATATTTCGGAGCTGGCATTTGCTGATGATGTTGCCCTGATTGCTAAATCAGAGGCACATCTCCAATCCAACCTGCAAGTCTGGAAGGAAGAGCTGGAGAAGAGAGGGATGGTCATAAGCAGCTCTAAACCAAAATCCATGGTGATATCACGAGAAGAAAGAAAACATCAGATTAAGTTGGGAGAACAGGTCCTGGAGCAGGTCGACCACTTTAAATATCTCGGAGCTATTATAGACCGAAAGGGAGGCATAAAAGAAGAGTTGGCCACTCGAAAAGCAGCGGCTGGGAGACTTTTTCAGGCCATAAATCGTGGATTCCTCAGCAAGAAAGAGGTTGGTAAGAAAACGAAGATGGCTGTATACCGCTCCACCTATGTCCCAGTTTTGACATATGGATGCGAGTCATGGGCAATGACTACAACCCACAAAAGCCAGATCCAAACCTCAGAAATGAGGTATCTGAGGAAAGTGGTTGAAGTAACAAGAAGAGACATGGTCCGCAACCAGACGATCCGTCAAGGCCTGAAATCCCATCCGCTGCAGACCCAAATAGAACAGTCCCAACTGAGATGGTTTGGCCATGTCTGCAGAATGAGAGAAGATCGGCTACCACGACAAGCATGGGAAACAAAGAGCCAGGGATCCAGACCTCCAGGACGACCCAGAGTTCGCTGGGAGGACAACATTAGACAATCTTTGAAGGACCGAGGACTAGAATGGAACCAGGCCAGGAAGAAGACAGCTGATAGAATGGTCTGGCGCTCTCTCTTCCAAACCTCTACACCTCACGGTAGAAGGGGAACGACTAAGTGAGTAAGTAAGTTTTATTATGTTATTTATATTTATATACTGTTAGTTTTATTATGTTATTTATATTTATATACTGTTAGTTTTATTATGTTATTTATATTTATATACTGTTAGTTTTATTATGTTATTTATATTTATACACTGTTAGTTTTATTATGTTATTTTTATTTATATACTGTTAGTTTTATTATGTTTTTTTTATATTTATTACACTGTTAGTTTTATAATGTTATTTATATTTATATATTGTTAGTTTTGTTACATTTTCGATGACACAAAGAAATAATACTTCTCCCTCAAGCATGTCGTACAAAACGACTAATATGAGTTTGTGAAGATGAAGGGTACAACTATATCTTTTTTACCAACTCACGGCTCAGTAAAAGACAATTTGACAACAATATTTTTAGAATGTGTGATTCCTATACCACACATTGGAATCATCGCCGGAGCTACGGAGTTCGTGCACAGTGCTGAGGTCCTCCTGTGATCTAAGGGAGGTGATCGGAGCACTTCTGGAGTTGTCCGTGTGCAATGAAGATGGTCCTTAAAGCCAAATCAAATGTTAATTAATAAAATATTTGATCTTTAAATTATTGTTTTACCTTCTTTTTTAACCTAGTTCTAACAGAAGAGTAAAACTGTATTTTTATTACACAGAATTTGTTTCACTATCATTTACTGAGCCGGATCTTGGACGTTTAAGCCAGTTTAAGCAGGCTTCCAGATAAATGATGTAGTCTACCTAGCTGTAAATGGGTACGTGACTCTTCTTGTGAGTTAGAGAATACAAAAACAGAGAGGAACGGAACTGATCACCCCACGTCATATAGCTGGACCTAGTATGTTGGTCTGTAACACTTCCCTCCCCATGGCAGTTTCTTCAATGGTACAAGCTTTTTGCCTTTTTTAAAATCTACTTGAATTCATTGTTTCCTGAATATTCAAGAAAAAGTACTGCTTTGTGAAGCTGGTTTAAACAGTATTTATCATTAAAATAGCCAACGACTTTTTGTGCCTTTTTGTCCACTGGAATTTACCTGGTTCATTTCATCAGTTCCATATTGATGATGATGATGTCACTTTATTACTTTTATTTAGTACAGCACTAGTTTAGGAAAGTGTCAATCCTCTTAGCCAGCGCTTCTCTGATCTAAATGTTTCAGAATCACGCAATAGGAATGATATGACATTAAAGACTTAAAAAAAAAACAAACGGACATGATCTCCTTTGACTTCCATGTTTTTCCCAATTGAAATGAAAGCCCTTCTTGCCTTCTGTAATCTTACTTGAGTATAATTATCTATTAGTCCAACTTTGTCAATACTGCAGCAAACATATATATATTTATATACGAGTCTTCATCGTGGAAGAGAGATTTTACAAATGCAATATGGTCATTATTTATTTGCCACATTTATTATCATGACCTTTGTAGTTGCGGGATTTCCAGACCCTCTTGTAATGACCGCTGCTTAATCTGAAAATCCAAAGATTCGTTTCATCATCGTTATCATCATCATCACCATCTTCACCATCATCACCATCATCATCACCATCACCATCATCATCATCATCGTCATCGCCATCATCATCATTATCATCATCACCATCTTCATGATCATCACCATCATCATCACCACAACAATCATCATCAATATCATCATCATCACCACAATCATCATTGTCATCATCACCATCATCATGAATCATCACCATCATCATCACAATCATCATCACCATCATCATGATCATCACCATCATCATCACCATCATCATCACCATCATCATTCTCACAGATTACCTCCCCTGCTTTGCAGTAGTGGTCAAACAATGGCCAAAACTCAAGAATATCTAATATTGGCTTCCACGGTATCTACCTGCGCGCAAGATTACTCTTGGCAGAGATGTAGATAGAAGGTTAATGACACTTATACCTTAAGGGAGATTTCACAAGATATTTCCAGAAGTCACGAACAATGTTGCATTGGGCTGAACAATTGTTAACGCATTATATCTGGTCCGTCGCCTTTTGTGAAGGATTTAAGCAATGGTTTAGCCCATTCAAGCCCCCAGTTGGTGTAATCCAACGAAATCACTCTTATGAGTAATAGCTCTGTTTAGAGGTAAATATATGTCTACGTATATATATATATATATATATATATATATATATATATATATATCGATATATATATATATATATATATATATATATATATATATATATATACTACTGGACAAAAGTTAAGGGCCGCCATTCAGTTTAGACAAGGTTTATATAATTCTTCGTGAGCAGGGTCGATTTTCCAAATGTCCGGTAGCTTGAAATCTCTCAAGAAGTCTCTAAATGGTAGAGTGGGACACTGCTAAACGTCTTGCAACATGACGAACAGATTGACCATCCTGAATCCATGCCATGGCTCGACCACGGTCTACAGTGCTGAGACATGGCTAATGCAGTGATCATTTCGACCACTTGTCATACTGATTTATTGCATACTAACGGTGAACAGTCTTTACCGATGATCATTTTCCACGTGCATTCAAATTCAACTCACTTTTTCACCTGTTGAACTAGTGGAGCAACAATGGCAATTTTCACGTGGGGGTTAAAGTGACCCAGTTTTTGGACATTTAAAAAAAATTAACCTAGTGCACAAAGAAATGTATACACATTTCTCTGAGCTCAGTTTTAATGACATTTTCACTTGTCTTTACAGTTTGCCAATCAATTATATAAACCTTGTCTAAACTGAATGGTGGCTCTTAACTTTTGTCCAGTTGTATATATATATATATATATATATATATATATATATATATATATATATATATATATATATATATATATATATATATATATATATATATATATATATATATATATATATATATATATATATATATATATAATATTCTGGCTCATACGTTTGCTTTCATACCTATAACACTGAAGCGACAGGTGAGGATTTATTAAGATCCGTTGCTTTCGCTTATTTTACAAAAATTTAACTTTAGCTGAGCCCTGCAGCTGTGGTTCATCAATTATGTGATGACGAAAGCCTTCTCCACACTCTCTTCCACTATAGGCGGTTAGGGTGGATGCTTTTCTCACACTAGCGCGTTAGTACCACAAATCGTCTGATGGCTTGTATCCACGAACTTTAGAAAAATAGAAAAACAAATGCCCTCTGATAAGTACATTTGTTTGGAACACTCTAACAGGCTCATGTTCCCGTTGTCCGCCCACCAACGTTAAACTCTCAGAAGAATTTAATTCTCGAGCACGCACAACGTAACTTCGAGAAGATGGTTAAAATTCACCAATATTACTTTGAGGATTAATGGGTAACATGTGTCTGGACAGTGACAATATGATTTGTGCCTGAACTAAACTCAAAAATGATGTGCTACACTTGAGGTACACATGATGTAATCATCACTCATTACTGCTCCAGTCGGAGTCCTGGGTCACCTCTGCTGTCGGGTTTTCCGCACGACTAGTCAGAAACAATCACCAGCTCTTGCAGTAGTGGTTCATGCATATACTGTTTTCATATGTTGAGGTCTCCAGCCTCGTATATAACCACTTAGCAAGAAACCTGTAAAATTTACATTAGTAAATAAATTGTATACACTTACCCCAAAATTTTGGGAATACACAATCTCCTTGCACATATATAGATGGACACAGCTTTGTATTAGATACTTCGAATAACTTAGGTCTGGAAATTAGAGTTAATTCCTCTGAGTTCTGCAAAATCACTGGCATGGGAACACTTTTGTTTAATTCCTCTATAATTTGGGATCATATTCCTAGGTTTCCAGTCTTGTATTAAAAATGCGGGTTTTCTTGTAAATTCCTAAGTTGCCCAATACTCGATCTGTTACTTATAGTTGTCGAATTTCTAATTTCAATGTCTCTTTTTTCTTTCTGGCTTTTAGGAGTCGCTAGTCTGACGTTTGCGCTGCAGTGTGTGTACTGACTTTTATTTCATTACATTATATCTCACAATCCTCAGTTCAAATTCCAGCTGTGTTTCAGCCTAATTTTCCAATGAGATACATTGTATATTCCGGCCTCTCAAATCAACCAATCCAATCGAATCTCGTTCAGCACTACGTGGGTAGGGGTACTTCAAATTTAAAAAATACCCTCACGTGTTTCAAAATATTAAATTTAATATCCACGCGTGACCTCTTCATATCGTTGCGTCAGACTTCCGCCGGCATCTTGTGCTATCTCTCACAAACAACATCTGTGAACTGATTTGATGTCCAGATGCTACCTATCCCCCCTTTGACATTGCACTACTAGCACATTCACATTAACACATCCAGGAAAAAACGGATAGACTTAATAAGTATAGCAGCAGGTGGGCCTGAACATCAGTCTAAAAAAGACAGAGGTCATGACACTCAATGTAAACAGCCCCGAGCCCATAACAGTAAGGAATCAACAACTGGAATAAACAGACACCTTCACATACCTAGGATACAAAGTAACACCAGATGGCGGAGCAAGCAAAGACATCAACTACAGAATGAACACAGCAAGAACAGCCTTTTTTATTCTAAACAACATCTGGAAGTCTTCTCAGTACAGCACAAGCACAAAATTAAGATTATATCAGAGATGTGTGCTTTCTGGGCTTCTCTATGGCGCGGAATGCTGGAGAGTAACAGAGAAGGAAATGTCAAAATTGTCCTCTTTCCACACAACCTGCGTAAGAAAAATTATCTGAATCTTTTGGCGAATACCATCACCAACCAAGATCTGCTTACTCTGAGCAAGCAAGAGGACATGCACACCATCATAGCTGACAGACGCTGGAGTTGGGTTGGCCATGTCCTTAGAAGAGACCCCATCACAAGAACAGCTATGCTATGGACCCCTGAAGGAAAACGAAAGAGAGGCCGATCAAAAACGTCTTGGCGGAGGACTGTGAAGTCTGAGATGCAAAAAATGAATCAGAGTTGGGGCACTGTACGAAGGATGGCCACCGACCGTGCAAAATGGAATCAATTTGTTGCTGCCCTACAAGACGCCCCAAGCCTAATGGCCACTGACTTCTTTGACGGTCGACGGCTAAGGATCAAAGAAGAAGATGCTACCTATAGCCAATATTGCCTTTCCAGACAGACTATCGTGATAATCACACACAGGGATGGTCCAGTGAAACGATAAACGCTTCTACCACCTGTGTAATATGCCCACCTCAGACGGCTATCTCAGATAGACAATAGTGGCTTCTATAGATGTTGATCGGGCGAGACCGTCTTTTCATGATAAGAATCTCGCTCGCTGACCGATGACAATGACTGGGTATTGTTACGATAATACCCCAGTTCACCTGGCAAAACGTAAATAAATATGAGGAGTGGTAAACAAGATAAAGACAGTCCCATAGCAAATACTTCCGTAGGGGTGTGGAGTGTTAGAGACTTCACCCTACTAGATTCAGCATAGAGAGCAAATAATGGTGCATAAAATATGCCACATAATAATGACAGGGGAGAGAAAAATAAGAAATTATCACTCGCACGGGAATGTAATGCGATCCTGCCAGAGTGGACTTGAGATCGCACCACCGTATCGTCACAATCATGATTACCACCACCATTATCATCATGACGATCATTCTCACCATCATCATCTTCATCACCATCATCATCTTCATCATCACCATCATCAATCATCATCATCTCCATCAGCATCATCATCATTATCATCGCCCCATATGAAGCTCTGAGCGACCCTCTACAGATGATCCTCTCACAGAACGACTATATATATTTCATACTCTTACAGTGGTGATTTATGTAGTTATTTGCCTTGTACGCAGTAGACCCATTCTTTCTTTGTCTCATCAGAGACCATGGGAAACTACACGGGGCATAGACTCGTGCTATGACATATCAAATATGTAAAGTTAAAGATAGTCCTATAGCAGATACTGCCGTAGGGGTGTAGAGTGTTAGAGACTTCATCATATTAGGTCCATCATCGACGGGTGGGGTAACTAGTTCCCTTCCTCGAGGCCTTCTCTTTCCATAACTCAAAAGCAAAGTCAACTACCCATTTACAGCTGGGTACACAGGAGCGAGTCGATACTGTAAATCGAACCCAGTATCTTTGCCGCGAGAGACCAGCGCTCTAACCACTCTGACAAACGCACGCTCATATAAAATATTTAACTTTATAAATATTCTTCTGAGCAAAACGAGCGCGTAAGAAGTATAACAGTCCCTTAACAGGCGCGCGGACTAACAGTCTGCACCAGGGGTCCTTAAACTTCCTTGTGGATGGACCTCTTTGATTGTCTGGTAAAGTCTACGGACCCCTTTTTAGAAAAAACTGTAAATAGACGAATACTGTAATTAATATTGTTGCATACTCTTCTTCTTCTTCCTCGTTCGTCCTAAAAAGGAAGTTGGTTGCGTTGTGTCCGTATACAGAGAAGCTGCGATATTTGCGCCTTTCGGCCGAGACATCCGACTTCAGCACGGCATTCTTTGAAACCGGGTTAGCCTTCCCTCTTCGATTCCTACACGCTCAGCCAGACTGAGAGGGTTGGTCCTGGCTGCTCACACAATAATGGTGGCTCAGAGGTACCGCAACCAGATAAGATAGAGGGTAGAAGACAAGGTATGCAAATTTTAAAGTCGGGATAAGTTTTACATCTGTACTACGGCAGCGTGGGTATTTAGACCTTGTTCGGCAGAAACCACAAGGCTCGTCGATACTCGTTTTCTTTAGTGCTATTATAAATTAAAATAGTTAAATTAAAATTGTTGCATACAAATAATACATTTTATTACAAGGAATATAACGCTTACATATAGTTGCCCTAAGATATAAAATCAATCAGGTAAAAAATATAATTGTTAAAATGGAACAATCCATGATAGTTGTCCGAGTACATGTACTAGCGAAAATAAAAATCAAACTTTTACGTCATATTCCTGTATCCCCTAGAATCCATTCTCTCTCTCTCCCCCTGCCCCGACACACACACAAAGTCTGGGAACCACAGGTTAATAAATCCTGGTCTACACTCGTTTTGTCATGGGGTAGATGTTATTTTATAGCTTGATCATACATTAAATGTAGGTACTTCAGCGTCAGCGTCCAATTGGTTAAGCAACTTTACTGTTAGCTTCTCGGCGGCAAAGTTTCCTGGCTTCGGGTTTGAAACTTGGAGACATCACGCTTTAATCTACCCTTCGGCAAATGGGTATCTGACTCTGCTCTTGGGGTTAGGGAAAAAGATGGAGCTGGCCACCCGATCCTCATGAAGGTGGATTTATTATTTTGAAGTCTCTAACACTCCACTCCCCTACAGCTGTATCTTATATTACTACTTTTACTTCAGCATCAGCTTTCCGTGACATGATAATCAACACACTTTCCTATCGGTTCAGCTGCCGTCTTCGTGGAGAATGTGTCCAGTCCACTAGGCGGGTTTTGTGATTGTATCTCACAAGCCAACACCATTATGTGTTTGATGTGCTTCCAGTTATCAATTTTATGTTTCCGTGTTTTATTTCACTGAATGATACATTTTAAGCCACCAACGTGCTGGTAAAAAACATTACACAAAAGCGGATGCTTTGATTTGAGTAAAAAGGCCTTTGATTACGACCAGTTACTTTCATCTAGCTAATGCATGGAAGGCTTTGAGTTCTGTGTGAAGTTGTTAGGGTATATCCAAGCAATCACTGCCTTTTAACGTGTTTGTGGTAGAGTACGTTTCTGTCTGTGTGGACACTGAAAAATACTGAGTAACCCTGCTTGCGGGAGGGGAACATTATGAGAGAGAATTCAGTTATCAGAGAAAATAGAGTAATTAAATCTGCGGGAAACTATAGCGAGCAGCTAACTGTAGGAAGATGAAAGGAGAGTAACCAAACAATGAAATATTGATCTATCTATCTATCTATCTATCTATCTATCTATCTATCTATCTATCTATCTATCTATCTATCTATCTATCTATCTATCTATCTATCTGTCTGTCTGTCTGTCTGTCTGTTTGTTCGTTCGACACCCCCACCCCTCTATCTCTGTGTGTCTCTGTCTGTCTGTTGTCTGTCTTCTGTAGACTGTCTGTCAATTCGTATTTATGTCGGTCAGTCTATGATTGTATGTGTCTGTCAGCCATTCTGTTTTCTGACTGCCTTTTTCTTTGTATGTATATCTATATATAAATCTGTCGTTTTACCTCCATCTCCCACCGACTGATTATCTTCTGGCTGCTATAAATTTAAATGTACGGTTTATTAGTGACTCACACATGCTAATTTATTAATTATCGGGCAGGACAAACAGGGCGGCTGCTAGGGTATTTGCCACTCTTGGCAAACAGCTAATTTTGTTGCCTCCCCCAAAATATTTGTCTACGCTCTTATTTACTAAAGTATAGAAGGGTGGCGGGAAATAAATGTTTTCCCCTCAGAATTAGAACTGTTTTTTTTAAATTTCAGACTTTGTTTTAGCTCACCCGATTTTGCCGTTCCAGCCGACCGCCTAGTTCGCCTATTTGTTAAACCTGCCCTGAGAACAAATGACGTCCGTTCCAAAGGGTTAATATTTCAGTATGTGCATATATATACTCATGGAAAAAAGTAAGTGTGCAGCACTCAACAGGGCACTGTGCGTGTGTTCTTGGGTGAACTCAAATGTAAGTTGGCACACATTTCTGTATGAGTGTTGTTCACTTACCCGTGCAATTACAATTGGATCGCACCATTCATGGGGAGATAATCACGGTGCAAGATAAATCACGTGAAAAGTGCCGTAGGGAAAAATTTATCACATATAAAAGGAAGGTAAGCGTGTAGCTCTAATCACAATCATGTGAAAACGTAATCGTTGAAATAGAGAGTACAAAGAGTTCAACAGAAACATCTTTTTTGACAATGCCAAGATTGAACCAACAACAGCTAGCAATAGCTATAGGGATGTTAGCTGCTGGAGCGACTATATTAACTGTATCACAACATTTCAATGTTCACAGGAACACTATATCACGCATTCAAGCTCGTTTCCACCAAACTGGATCCACCGGATCCACTGCTGATCGCCATTGAAGTGGCCGACCACGAGTTACCACACCTGCATAAGACCGTTACATACGCCTTATGCACTTGCGTAACAGGTTTATTCAGGCAACATGGACTGCCAGGAACATTCCAGGTTTAAGACCCGTGTCGTGCAGAACAGTGCGGAATAGGTGGACATACACGGTACTGAAATCAAGATTTCATTTTTTCGTGGGGATGCCACACTGACTTTAGTTTTTATCTTTCTTTCATGACACTTTCACTAAAATCAAAGTGATCACTTGGTCTTTTATTCAATATTCAACCACATTGTGTGCCAACTTTTATTTCATTTCGTCCATGAAATCACGCACAGTGCCCTATAAAGTGTTGCACACTTACTTTTTTCCATGAGTATATTTTCTTCATAAGCGACAGAGTGCTGACAGAAAACAAAATAGTTTCTATAAAAGCCTACGATAGAAAATATGGCTGCCAGGACAATGGCTGTCAGCTTCGTCGTTGACACATACCAGGTCTTCATAATTGACAGCATTGCTGATTTAAAAAATGTTGTCTATACAGGCAAACTATTTTAAATATGATCGAAGAAACTGCATGATAGGGAATAAATCATCTTCAGCGGATTCATTAGCTGAAAATATATTTTCCAACTGTCACAAGGTTAAACCGAGAATTAACCGTAGAGGGCTGGTCCTGGTTGCTCACATAATAATGGTGGCTCAGAGGTACCACAACCAGATGAGATAGAGGGTAGAGGACAAGGTATGCAAATTTAGAAGTCGGTATACGTTTTACATCTGTACTACGGCAGCGTTGGTATTTAAACCTTGTTCGACGGATTTAATAAAGCAGTTCTAGCTGCCCAAGAAACAATACCACGAGGAGCAAGAAAACATTATAAGCCATACTGGATAGAAGAACTCAAAGAACTGGAAGAACAGGTTGCAGAAGCCAGGCATGTAGCAGAAAAGGACAAAACAGTTGTGGCAAACATCGCCTATAAAGCTATCTCTGCAAAATACAGGAAAATGTTAAACTGTTCAGCCAAAAAAAGCTGGATCAAAACAACAAAAAGTCTTAACCTCGACAAAAATGGAATAAAATTATGGAGGCTCGTCAAAGCCTTAAATGATGAGGAATGCAAAACTAAGGAAATATCCCTACAACAAAATGAGAAAATACTCACAAAGAAAGAAGCAGCAAATGTCTTTGCTCAAAAATTCTCACATGAGAGCCAGATAAATGTTCCACCTGACAAACAACAGGTAATTATCAAAGAGCAAGAACTATACCAAAATATATCAACTGTTCCAGAAGAGCACATGACAGCAAACCTCACCATGAGAGAGCTAGAGGCAGCCATTGTATCCCTTAAACAAAGAAAGTCACCTGGAAAAGACGGGGTAACAAATGACATGCTTAAAGGGCTATGGCCTAATGCCAAGAAAGCCCTCCTCAAGATTATGAACTATAGCTGGAAGCTTGGAATTGTACCACAGACCTGGAAAGAAGCAGTACTAGCTCCAATCCTTAAAAAGGACAAAGACCGAACGGAACCCAACAGTTACAGACCCATCAACCTTCTAAGATGCACGGGAAAGCTTGTGGAGAGAATGATCAATACCAGATTAAGTTGGCACCTCGAAGAAAAACAAATTCTACTGCACCAACAGGCAGGCTTCAGGCAACATAGGTCTACAGAGGACCAAGTCACCTACATTGCACAGGAAATCGAAGATACTTTCCAAGAAGGAAGGCACACATTAGCAGTCTGTGTAGACAGGGAGAAATCAAATTTAAAGTTTGGAAAGATGGGCTACGAGTTAAAATGCTGAAATATGGAGTCTGTGGAAGAATGTATAGCTGGATCAGTCACTATCTGACAAACAGAACAGCTAGAGTGCAGGTGCACGGACAATTAAGCAAAAAGACTACAATGGAACACAGGGTGGAGTCCTTTCCCCAACACGCTTCCTTATATATATAAATGATATAACAGAAAACATCCACAAGAATGTCCACAACTCCCTCTATGCTGATGACCTGGCCAAATGGACTTCAGAAGAATACATCACCACATCATCTATATTTAACGCCGATAATGTCCAACTAGAATTCACTACTGCCTCTTTAAGTCTGTGTGTTCATCGTGACGGTACCCTAGGCTGAAAGTTAGTGTCCAGCTAGAACACAACATTGACCGTTACTGTAGAAAGAGCAAGGTCGATGTGTCTGCGTAGAGTGGAAACAAATAATGAGACCGTTGTAAGAACAATCGCAATTTTGTGAACTCGTGACGTGGGAGAGTTATTGGCAATATTCTTCTTCCCGTCCAAGACTTCTGGACTCGAAATGCTGCAATTACTGCTCGTAACAAATCTGTATATATCCGAGCTATGAAGAAATTTTTTATCGTTTGATTAAGGTCAGTCAGTGCCCTAAGATTAACTTTATTTAATCTACCACTTTCTCCAGGTGTGTCCTCTGCCTTTCACTTCCGCCACCGTGTCTCTTTTTATGTATGTGTTTTCTTGCCTTTAAAAACACGTTTGATTTACCAGTGTTCTATCCGCTATCGCTTTTAACGCAAGGCTTTTAATTTATTTCTGTCATCCAACATAAACTGTAAATACAGAGGACTCCGATTATCCGGGATATTAGGGGAAAATAGTACCGCTTAGGGGATCGGATTCTAGAGGTACCGGGTTCGATTCTCAATAGAGGGAATATAATTTATAGAAATTTGTTTACTAACCAGTGGTCCTAATGATGTCATACTCCCCCCTGGTCTCCTGGGTAGTGAGATCGGATGCCTAGCCTTCTCGGATAAGGGTGAGAAAATAGAAGGTGCACTGTGAAAGTTGCGCACGTTAAAAATCCCACAGCAGTTTGAAATCGTAAACAGTAGGCCGTGAGGCCGCTGCCCTGGCAAAATTTAAAAATTAGAAACCTACCCACCACAAAAATATTTATAAAATGTGTGACTCCTATATACACGCATTGGGATTCTCGCCGGTGCTACGGAGTTCATGTACTGCGCTGAGATCCTCCTTGTGTGATCTAAGGGAGGAGATCGAAGCACTGATGGAGTTGTCCGTGTGAAATGAAGATAGTCCTTAAAAACCAAACCAAACCAAACCAAATACCGCTTAATAAAATCCTGGTTAGTCCCCATCATAAAGAATATCATAAAACAAATTGTTGTGAAGATTGTATACAAAGAGTGTATCGATGAAGAGAAAACTCAAATCCTAGGAAAATTAAACCAAACAAAAACAAATGAATGTACTCTATTATTAAAATACGTCAACAAAGAAGTTTGGTCTTTCTCTTTATTCACCTTTCGGCAGATGGCGTTGTACATATTTCTCAGCAATAGTTTCTCAGCACAGAGATAAAGAAAAGGATCGCCATGTCCAAAGAAGCCTTTACTAGGATGAGCAACGTAATGAAAAACAGAAACATCACCATAAGCACAAAAATTCGCTTACTAAGGGGCCACGTGTGGTCCGTTCTTTTATATGGATGCGAATGTTGGACAATGAGTAACCAAATGGTGAAATAACTGGAGCCAGCGGAAATGTAGTTTTTGAGAAGGATACTGAGAATATCGTGGACAGAGAAGAAAACAAATACCGAGGTATTGACAGCTGCGGGTGTTAATAGATCGCTCATCAAAACCATCAGGAAAAGACAAATGAAATTCATGGGTCATATTAACAGAAGAGGAGGAGTGGAGGAATTAGTCTTATGTGGGAAAATACCAGGTAGGAGAGGAAGAGGAAGGTAGAGAAAGATGTACGAGGGGCATTCAGAAAGTAATGCCCCACATCGTTTTTCTCAGCTAATAATGAAGATAGAAGCATGACATTTTGCACACTTTACATATGGCATGTGCCAATTGTGTGCACCAAATTGCACCGCAACCGGCCAAATAATACGGCTGCCCTAAACCGTTGAAATGGAGCGTGTTAGCAACTTGCGTTATGAACAGCGAATTGTGATAGAATTTCTCGTTGCAGAGAAGGAAACTGTTGTGAATATTCACAAGCGTCTATGTGATGTGTATGGAAGTTTTGCAGTCGACAGGAGTACAGTCAGTCGCTGGGTTCAGAGAATCAAAGAATCAGGAAGTGGAGATACGGAGCTGCTTGATCAGCTGCGCTGTGGACGTCCTGTCACAGCCACCAACGCAGAAATGTTGAAATGCGCTGAGGGCATTATTCTTACTGATAGGCGAATCGCTACTCAACAATTGGCCTTACAGCTGTCAGTCAGCATTGGTAGTGCAAATGCAGTTATAAAAACTCTCGGATTTTCTAAGGTTTGCGCAAGATGGGTTCCTCGAAGTCTCACAAATGACCACCGATTGCAAAGGAAAGCAATTTTTTCTGAATTGTTGGAGCGTTTTAATGCTGATGGAGAGAACATTTTGGCTAAGATCGTTACAGGTGACGAAACCTGGGCACATCATTTTGAACATGAGACAAAAAGACAGTCAATGGAGTGGCATCATCCGCAATCACCACGAAGAAAGAAATTCAAGACAATTCCTTCAGCTGGAAAGGTCATGATCACTGTCTTTTGGGACATTGAAGGTGTGATTCTTGTGGATGTTATGCCAAGAGGAGAGGCAATCAATTCGCAAGCTTACATTAAGACATTGAAAAAACTCAATCAACGTTTTCGGAGAGTTCGGCCGCACAAGAATCCAGCAGACTTGCTTCTCCTTCCCGACAATGCGCGCCCTCACACAAGTATGGCAACACGGGAAGCAATCACCACATTGGGTTGGACTGTACTACCCCATCCACCCTATAGTCCCGATTTAGCACCCTCTGATTTTCATCTATTTGGTCCACTTAAAGATCTCCGTGGGACAAGGTTTGAAGATGATGAAGGAGTGATTCATGCAGCGAAGAAATGGCTACATGACCAAAACAAAACCTGGTACGGGCTAGGAATACATGCACTTGTTTCGCGCTGGCATAAAGCCATACAAGTTGATGGGGATTATGTTGAATAATACCGATGTTTACATGACATATCCATGTATATTGTGTATAAATTTAATGCTTTTTGAATAAACAGTTCCTGAGAAAAACGATGTGGTGCATTACTTTCTGAAAGCCTATTGTATGTGGAAAGCTTAATCAACTGGGCAACAAACAACAGCGTGGGCAACAACAACCTCATTAGACTATCAAAAGACAGAGAAGATTGGAAGGTCATGATCTCCAATGTCTGTTCCAGACCAGGCACCTGGAGAAGAAGACGTTTCTCAGCAAGGGTACTATCTTGATGGTGCTGCAAATAATTTTGAAGAATTTCAGCGTGAGTTAAAGTAGCGCTTTGACTGATTCTTTGCTCTAGTTTGAGGCCATCTCCTTCCCGGTGCAAATCATCGGAACCTGTTGGTTCACATTCGGCAGTGACACGTAGCCTAATGTTTTCATCATTTAATGTTTACTCTAACGAGATTAAAAAAAGAAAGGGCGACTGCTGCTCAAGGCACGACGTACGGGGCTACTAACATGAGGATATACATGAAGCTGGCAATCGCATCATGTTAAAGAATGTGCTACAGAAACCACCGCAGTATAGCATGTGAATGCTTGGTACTGGCTTCCTTTAAGAGGACCGTCTGCATAGGTGGCTCCACATTTTTTTTCAATTCATCCGTGAACACACACTTCCGTTTTGGCATTCTGAGCGAGTATCTGTAATACAAATATAATGCCATTAATCTATGGTACATTCCATGTTAAAGTTAAAATTATTTGTAAAATGCAACAGACGAGATTTTAATTTTAACAAACCAATTACTATACTACTCGTGTATTTTTTCATAATAAATTAATTGCAATAAATATAAAAGCAAAATCCGGCCGGACGCTCAGTTTAGGCGCGAAAAGCCGGGCAAATCCGGACGTCTGGTCACCCTAAACTAAACAGAGTCCGTTTCTGAAACAAGCTGGAAGTAAGAAAATTGACGATCAAGAATCAGTTTGACAAAAAACCTGGAGGCTGACAAAAAACTCGGCCATTCTTGGAGTGAATAGCGTCTGATTGATTATAAGAGACTATATAGAGTTGTTGTTGGTGATCTGAGCTCCAGGGAAAAGGCAGACTACACAGAAGTCCGGTCCTTTAATTTTGTTACAATTTACTTTCAGCCTCTTGATGTCAGAGGAAATAGAAATCAGGTTAAATGTGGGTTTTTTCCCTGCCATGTTTTCTACTCCACGACAGTACAGATAGGTTGTGCTTATAGCTGAGACAAGAATGTCTCTACTGAAACTGAATATCTATTTGCTGTTAAAGATATCAACTTTGAAGTGTCTTCTTGTCTTCGCTTGGAGAGATCTTTATTATCATCATTTGTTCTATGCTCCCTATGGACTATAGATCAACAATTGCAAAACTGGTCACCTTGTGCGAAGCCGACGCCAGAGCATTCACGTTCTTTTGTAGCAGTGGTTTCTTCTGCTACTTGTTTTAAATAATGAGGTTGGCAGAGCCAGTGCTCCACCCCATGGTAGTAGCCTCTTACGACATGCCAAAGGCAGCAGTATTCCTTTTCTTTCTTTGTCTCCTTAGAGACCCCCCCCCCCCCCCACCACCACCACCACGAACGAAATGGAACTGGGGAGAACTGCTACACCTGTATACGAGAACAAAGTGTAGTCCCAGAACAGGATTTTGTGATACTGAAAAAGAGAAAGTTGCTTACCCAAGATACTTTCATTGTACAATTCGAATTCCTACTGTGTATCTTTAAAATCTGTGTTCGTTCGAGAATGATCGATAAGTTGTGTCGTTTTTATTACTTTTTGTGTAGCTATTATTGTTGATATGGTTGCTGATTTACTTCTTTTCTTACGTTTCTTTGTTATTTTCTGTCTACCAACCTACCAGCCAACTAACCAACCTACCTACATACCTCCCTACCTACTTACCTACCTGCTTGACTACCTACCTATCTACTTACATGCCTACCTATCTTCATACCTACCTACCTTCCTACCTACCCAAATATGGTTTATCTTTCTTTCTACTTTCTACCTACCTAGTTGTTTATCTACCTACTTGTCTGCTGTCTGTCCATCTATCTCTACAAATCATTTACTTTTCTTTAACTCTTTCTTTGTTCATTTCTTTCTTACTCGTGTTCTCATCTTCCTCGTCAATCTTTCATTATTATTATTATGTTCTACTGATTGTTGCATGCATCATTATCATCCACTTGATTATTTTCATCTCACTTACACCAGCCCATCGTTGCGAATTTCCTGCCCTAGAAATAAGGTGGACAAAAAGTGAATTCCACTAATTAGGTTCACTTTCTGGATATCGCTTCTATCATGTAGTTCAAGATATTTGACCGTTTTACACACCGAGGTAATATTTGATGTTCAATAACATCTTTGCGATATGTTGTGTCGTAGACGTTGATTAGACTATTTCAAGTGTCTGTTAGCTCCGCATGTACAGACTCGTGGGTCATATGGTATAAAAAGCTTTTGTATGTTTGTCAAATCAGTGTGTGTGTGTGTTCTTATTAACTACAAAATGAGACATCTACTGGTTGTCGTGCAAGAATATATAGACACTCACATCGGGCAATCAAACCGACAGCTAACAAATAAACGAATTCATATTTCGTGCGAATGTGCTCACTGAACGCAACAAATATTATTTATAATAGACATCTACTTCTGGTAATTACCGCCTAATATGTTGTGAATGCATGTATGCGGGAGCACCCCAGCACGTATCATCATTCAGGGGTGTAAAATTGTGTAAAAACTGTACAGTATTTTCTGAGCTCAGGAGACATGTCTGTAGGACACCCTTTGCTCTAACTGGTAAATCTGAGCTCGAAGCTATGATTTCCAAATTATGTATGAGTGCGTTCATCTTAGCATGTAAGCGCGCTGATGAGTGAAACATGCTTAATTAAGAGATATCGTTATTTGTAATTTTCTGAGTTCAGTAACGTATGTGGGCGGTTCTTTTGGGCTTTATTTATGAATTCCGTGTGCATATTATTCCATAATGTAAGACATGTCTTATCACACCCTCTTCAGTCACACCTTTTCCCAACAGAGTTGTAATCTTTTTCATAGCGCGTTTTCCGGACGGTGGGACTGAATTTCTAGTCTATTAAGACATCGCACATTTTCTTTCCATCCTAATAATTGCGGATTGGTGATTCAGGACACGTTTATTTTTTTTAATTTTGGCGAAGTCTGTCGGTTATATTAGGGTGCATGTCCAAATATAAGAGACAATGTGGTTTGGTTGTTAAGTATGTTTTTTTAATACATTAATACACTCAGGAAGAGAAAAACACAAAAGACGGTTAGGAATTTTGATAAAAATAGATTTCGAAATATATGTACGAGGGGTGTTCAGAAAGTAATGCACCACATCGTTTTTCTCAGCTAATAATGAAGATAGAAGCATGAAATTTTGCACACTTTAAATATGGCATGGGCCAATTGAGAGCACCAAATTGTAGCACATCCGACCAAATAATACGGCTGCCATAAACCGTTGAAATGGAGCGTGTTAGCAACTTGCGTTATAAACAGCGAATTGTGATAGAATTTCTCGTTGCAGAGAAGGAAACTGTTGTGAATATTCACAAGCGTCTATGTGATGTGTATGGAAGTTTTGCAGTCGACAGGAGTGCAGTCAGTCGCTGGGTTCAGAGAATCAAAGAATCAGGAAGTGGAGATACGGAGCTGCTTGATCGGCCGCGCTGTGGACGTCCTGCCACAGCCACCAACGCAGAAATGTTGAAATGCGCTGAGGGCATTATTCTTACTGATAGGCGAATCACTACTCAACAATTGGCCTTACAGCTGTCAGTCAGCATTGGTAGTGCAAATGCAGTTATAAAAACTCTCGTATTTTCTAAGGTTTGCGCAAGATGGGTTCCTCGAAGTCTCACAAATGACCACCGATTGAAAAGGAACGCAGTTTCTTCTGAATTGTTGGAGCGTTTCAATGCTGATGGAGAGAAATTTTTGGCTAAGATCGTTACAGGTTACGAAATCTGGGCACATCATTTTGAATCTGAGACAAAAAGACAGTCAATGGAGTGGCATCATCCGCAATCACCAAGAAGAAAGAAATTCAAGACAATTCCTTCAGCTGGAAAGGTCATGATCACTGTCTTTTGGGACATTGAAGGTGTGATTCTTGTGGACGTTATGCCAAGAGGAGAGACAATCAATTTGCAAGCTTACATTAAGACACTGAAAATACTCAATCAACGTTTTCGCAGAGTTCGGCCGCACAAGAATCCAGCAGACCTGCTTCTCCTTCACGACAATGCGCGCCCTCACACAAGTCTGGCAACACGGGAAGCAATCACCAAATTGGGTTGGACTGTACTACCTCATCCACCCTATAGTCCCGATTTGGCACCCTCTGATTTTCATCTATTTGGTCCACTTAAAGACGCACTCCATGGGACAAGGTTTCAAGATAATGAAGGAGTGATTCATGCAGCGAAGAAATGGCTACATGATCAAGACAAAATCTGGTACGGGCTAGGAATACTTGCACTTGTTTCGCGCTGGCATAAAGCCGTACAAGTTGATGGGGATTATGTTGAATAATACCGATGTTTACATGACATATCCATGTATATTGTGTATAAATTTCATGCTTTTTGAATAAACAGCTCCTGAGAAAAACGATGTGGTGCAATACTTTCTGAACGCCCCTCGTATGTGCGTATTAGACGCACAATGAGAGAATGATGTTTCTAAAAATGAGGACAAAACCATCTGACATCGCAATTTTTCAAACATATACACCAACTACAGAACATAGCGAATAAGAAATAAAGGAAAACTATGAGGAGTTTCAACGCATACTTATATCAGTAAGATCTACAGATTTTGTGATAGTAATGTGAGACATGAATGCAACAATTGAAAAGGGAAGATACAAGAAAATAGTAGGACAATATGAATTGGGGTACAGAAATGAAAGAGGAGATAGACCTTTACTGTTTCGTGAAGAAAAAAAACTGGTTATACGTTACACGTTGTTTGAACATCATTCAAGAAAATTATGCACCTGGAAAAGCCCAGGAGATATAACAAGCAACCAGATTGACTTTTTCGTGATCAATAACAGATGAAAAACAGTGTCCCAAGTGTAAAACGTATCCTGGAGCTGATGTAAATTCAGATCACAATCCAGTGGTAATTAAAGTAAATATAAAACTGAAAATAACAGGAAACAGAAGAAAAGAGGAACTCGAATAGAAATTTCAGCATTGAAACAACCAGATATAAAACAGAAGTATCTTATCGAGGTCCAACATAAGTACCAACATTTACTGACAGAAAGCATGGAACAAAACAGAAGAGAAAACCCACGAGAAAACGTAACCATGTCGCATTTGTCTCCCTTGATCTGTCGTAGTGGTCCACGAATGGCCCGACAGTGGAGTAAAATGAAGTGCTTTTTAAATGGTAGTAACCTTCGCTCAAAATTACTCTTGGCAGTGATGTAAATAGGAGGGCTGTGCTCCTATTTCAGGGAAATTTCACGTGTATTTCAGGATGGAAAGAATAACAATTGCGTTTACTAAGTTTGTTGTAAATCTAGTATTATCCACCCACTTCTGTAAGAAAAGTAAGGGTGTCACGATGTAAACTTGACTCGTATTTATTGCACCCCCAGCCGAAGTTAATTTAGCAAAGCATAATTGTTTTAGCTTTGTATATAAGTATTTTTATAAATAAGTCACCATCACTTTCAATAAACCGAGTTATCAACTCCAACGGAGGATTTATATTTACACACGTAAATTTTTAAAAGTCCGTAGGCCGTTATTTATTATGCAGGTACATTTGTATCTGGAAGCACGTTCTCAGTGAAGTTTTGACTGTCAGAAGTTGAATAGCTTTTGTAATCATATTCGTTTCGTTGCTAGAGTGAATCTCACAAATGTCGATTCCTCGAGTGTCCTTGTGACAAAAAATTATTACTGATATTTTCTGTCGGGCCAGGTTCTTTCTTGATGGCGTTTGCTGGACAAGATAGATGACATAATAATTTCCGAGTAGACTTGTTGTAGGTAATGGTTACGATAATTATCCACCTTGAAAGAGATTGTCTGTGGTGGATCTGTGGAGTCGTTGGTGTAAACATGATCGATAACCAACGAAAGAGAGAATACCTTTACAGGAAGTGACTTGGGATCATAACATTTGGTGTGTAACACAGGTTTTTTTGCAAGTCATGGGCAATGACTATAACCCACAAAAGCCAGATCCAAACCTCAGTAATGAGGTATCTGAGGAAGGTGGTTGAAGTAACAAGAAGAGACATGGTCCACAACCAGACGATACGTCAATGCCTAAAAACCCAACCCCTGCAGACCCAAGCAGAACAGTCCCAACTGAGATGGTTTGGCCATGTCTGCAGAATGCGAGAAGATCGGCTACCACGACAAGCACATGAAACTAAGAGCCAGGGATCCAGATCTCCATGACGACCCAAAATCCGCTGGGAGAACAACATTAGACAATCTTTGAAGGACCGAGGACTAGAATGGAACCAAGCCAGGAGGAAGACAGCCGATAGAATAGTATGGCGCTCTCTCTCTCTCTCTCTCTCTTACAAACCTCTACATCTTAGGGTAGAAAAGGAACGAATAAGTAAGTAATGTAAGTGTAACGCAGAAATTTTCCATGATAGGGTAGTGGAGATATACCCCTACCAATATACGGGAATTGCATGCTATTGGTTTGAGATTTGAGATGTTAAAATACAACATTTCTGATTGGAGCCTTATAAAACAGTAGCAATGTGGATGCGTGGGTAGAATGTTGACTTATAATCTAGCGCCTGTTGAGTATACGGCACTGGCAAATTAAACTTGTCAAGAAGACAGTCAGACTAGCCAAAATAAGGACTAGGATCAGGATTCCACTTTAAAGGACAGGACAACGTGTTTGAGCATCTTTTGAACTTACTCTCAAGAAAACTCTCCCTTTATTAATACGGAAAGCTCGGAATCCCAGGAACTAACTTACTTAATCGTTCCCCTTCTACCGTGAGGTGTAGAGGTTTGGAAAAGAGAGCGCCAGACTATCCTATCGGCTGTCTTCCTCCTGGCCTGGTTCCATTCTAGTCCTCGGTCCTTCAAAGATTGTCTAATGTTGTCCTCCCAGCGGACTCTGGGTCGTCCTCGGGGTCTGGATCCTTGGCTCTTTGTTAATCCTAGGAACCTGAACACTAAATCAGAGTAAGATTCTATTTGGAAAGTAATACCCCAGACCATGTGTAAGAGGCATATTTTACCAAGTTGCTGAAAATATTTCTCTGATCCAGAAGTCTGTATATTGCCCACGTATATTGGGGTGAGTTGAACATTTTATAATTCAAAGTTTGCATTATTAACATGTGAAAATTGCTCGTGGATGTCCACGTACATACGAGGCTGGCAACCTCAGCATATAGAATGATAGTTTCATGAACCACAACTGCAAGAGCTGGTGACTACTTTATGCGGGTTTCTCAAAGAGAACCAAAGGCAGAGGTAGTCCCAAGCTCCATATGGAGCAGGGAGTGGATTATGACAGAAGTGATGTACATACTTATTATATTAACCTTTTCAACCAATGCAAATGTATACGTAAACGTGTTTTATATAAATGCAATGGGGGTTTTCCGATAACTGGAACTAACATTAATGGTCGGAGAGGGTAAAGTTCTGAGGCAGATGCGATTGTGGAATAAAAAGTGGAGGTGGTGCACCTGATTTTCCTGTCAGGAAACCCTATACTCAGGAGGGTATTTGTTTCTCTCTTATTTCATGATACTAGTCGGTGGTACCAATTGGTGGTACTAGTCTGTGGAACAAGTGAGTGGTATAAATGGCCTTCAGTCAAAGCTAGACACCTACAGCAGACTGGTCTTAAAAGAGGCTGGACTATTATTGCAATTACTCATGATACTACTAGGGACGTGTTGCGGTCATTAGACTTGACCAGTGATGAGAGTGAACCAGTCAACAACCTGCAAAGAACAAGCATCGGCTGGAGCAGAAACCAGCCGACATCTCACTGGCAGCTAAGTACACATTCACAGCTGTCATGTGAACTCTTTTCTTTAAGAAAATTTGCAGAAAATCCCTATCCAGATCATTACCAGTGATTCAATGTTAAAGAAGAACCCAAATTCACCCCACTATTATTTATTTTACATTGTTAAATATATTTGCTTATTAAATTTGTTATCTGTATATATATACAAATTTATAGTTGATTTAATCATTTTTGGGTGAACAGCACCCGTATGTCTCAGTCATTTTAAATACCTATAACAGAGCTATTAAAGTAACATTTTATTGACTTAAATCTGTTGGGGGCTCATCAAAATCAGCACAATTTTTGCTCCTCATAGAAGGTCAGGGAATCAAAATTTACACTGCCTGGATCCAACCAGCCGTCGTACTTGTTTTCTTAAAGTCCTATGAGGCTCCCTAGAATTGAATCACCATTCTTCAATTCACATCTCTGCCAAGAGTAACCTTGAGCTAAAAGTATATACCTTTAATACACTTTCAGTAGATATTTTGAAGTTTGGCCCCTGTTGGACCATCGCTGCAGAGCAAGGGGATAAAATCCCGTTACAATCCTCTAGACACATCTCCAATTGATGGTGTCCAGAGCTGTGTGCTAGTAACTAGTACCAGGAACTGAGAGAAATATAAAATCGAATTTCTTGTAAATTTTTCGTCTCCTGATGTAAGCATTAGGCGACTTCCGCTTTCGTTCGCCATTTCACCTTCCTCTGAGTTTTCCCCAAGTCCAAAAGTATGAAATCTAAGACCCTCGAGGCAAATGAAAGTGTGTTCGTAGAGCGAAAGAGAGCAAATGAATCATAATTGTATACACTTCAATCTGAAATAGAAGTGTTGACATAATATATATATATATATATACAGTACCTTGATGTCATCATAATCCTCTTTCTACTCCGTATGGAGCATGGGGATACCTCTGCTCTTGGTTAACTGAGAGGAGACCCGCATGAAACAGCCACCAGCTCTTGCCGTGATGGTTTATGTGGACATTTATTTTAAATGATGAGGTTTTAAGACTCATACTCAACTTTACATTAATGAACACTTCTATACATTTAAATACACATATAGAGTAAGAAAAAATATATTTTAAGACTTACCCCTTCAATATAAATAGGTATGCAGTCTTTTTTTGCACAGAATGGTCGATAGCACTTCACTGCAGCCCTAACGGTGCAGTCCTCCCAGGTATAATTGTTACTCTATAATTCTTAGCTTTATCACTTGGGGAAGATTTCTAGGGGTCGAGACTATAAAGGCTTTTCTAGAATATTTTTAACACATTTAATTTCAGAAAAAATCATTCTAACCTTAATCGTTCCATAGTAAAATCTATCTGTCGCCGTCTCATATCTGCTTCTCTTTGTTGAGAATTTGAAACTGTCCTGAGTCTTAAGGTACTCAGGTTTTATAGTTAAAACTTCGCCCATACGAAATTTTATTTCGCAAATTTATTTTTTTTTTAAAGCCAATCACAGTTTAGTCAAGTTTATTTTTCGATTAAAAGGCAATCACCGTATATTGCATCTTATTTTAGTGTATTTTCACCAACCCATTATTACAATTATTGACATCGCCATATATGGTAAATGTAACTAATTATTCAATATTGATGTCTCTGTTTGTTGTGATACGAGATCTCGCCGTAAGTAATTATGTCATCTTCTTCTTCTTTGATCCTTAGCCGCCGACTGCCAGAGCAGTCATTGGCCATCACGCCTGGTGGCGTCTTGTAGGGCAACAACAAATTGCTTCTACTTTGTTCGGTCGGCGGCCATCGTTAGTACAGTCCCCCAACTCTGGTTCATTATTTGCATCTCAGCCTCCACAGTCCTCCGCCAAGTTGTTTTTGGTCGGCCTCTCTTTCGTTTTCCTTCAGGGGTCCATAGCATAGCTGTTCTTGTGATGGCATCGGGGTCTCTTCTGAGGACATGGCCAACCCAACTCCAGCGTCTGCCAGCTATGATGGTGTGCAAGTCTTGTTGGTTACTCCGAACAAGTAGTTCTTGGTTGGTGATAGTTTCAGCCAAAAGATTCGGTGAATTCTCCTTAGGTACATTGTGTGGAAAGAGGACAGTTTCGACATTTCCTTCTCTGTTACTCTCCAGCATTCCGCACCATAAAGTATTCAGCTCTGATATAATCTTAATTTGGTGTTTGTGTTGTACCGGGAAGACTTCCATATGTTGTGAGAGTAGCAAAGGCTGCTCTCGCTTTATTCATTCTGTTGTTTATGTCCTTGCTTGTTCCGCCGTCTGGTGTTACTATGCACCCTAAGTATGTAGATGTGCCTGTTTGTTCTAGCTTCTGATTCCTCATTGTTATTGGCTCAAGACTGCCCACATTGAGTGCCGTGACCTCTGTCTTCTTCAGATTGATGTTCAGACTGTGTTGGCTATACTTATTCAGTCTATCGGTTTTTTCTTGGATGTGTTCATGTGATTGTGCGAGTAGTGCATTGTCATCTGCATATTCCAGGTCTTCCAGTGTATAAAAGTTTGTCCATCTAATTCCTCTTGGACTGCCCTCTGTTGTCTGGCGCATCACCCAGTCAATGACTGTCAAAAATAAAGTTGTTGATAACGGGCATCCCCGTCGTACTCCTGTCTTCACCTCGAAAGTTAGGTTACTCAATCCAACACTGCATGTAAAGTAAGAATAGAGGCTTTTTATAATGGAAACAATGCAGTTAGGAAGTCCATAAGCCTTCAATATTTTCCATGTGTATGCTGTCGAAAGCCTTTTCAAAATCAACCAAATTAATGTATAGCTGTCTCTGCCATTCTGAGCACTGCTCTATAATGTTCCTGAGGGTGAATATATGATCTGCACTTCTTCTGTTCTTTCTGAATCCCGCTTGTTCTTTCCTCAGTTTATTTATGTCATCTGCCTTGCCCTAATTCCTCCGTATTGTAATAATGAGACCAGACGTTGGATGGTCCTTAGTGCAGGTCACCCCCTTTAAGATAATAACACATTATCTTTAAAAGGTCATCGATAACCAATCTGACCGGAAACTAATACGCAATCCAAATGTGGGGGTCAGACAATATACTTCGCATTTTGAGTTTCGCGACGGTCAGTGTCTGGGTTTATCTCAACAAACACTCCAGACTTGTTTCACGAGGCCAGATTTAATCTCTTTACCAAATTGTTACAATAGATGGCAGAAGCGAAACATAAATCTAGAAGAGAATAGGAGTGGCCAAAGTTATGTTCAACAACATGGGACAGATACTAACATCTAAACAACTAACTCACACATTCAAACTGAGAATCATTTTTCATTATTGAATGATGTAGAAAGATGAACAATGAACCAGCAATTAGAGGAAAGAATAGGGTCCTTTGAGATGTGGATATATAGAAGAATGGGGCACGTCTCATGGAAAAAAAAAAGAAAACAAATAAAGAGGTCCTAGAAACCCTAGGAATGAAAAGAGAGTTAATGAAGGAGATCAAAATTAGACAGCTAACATATTTTTGCCTTGTAAAATGATATAGTATATTAGTCTATCCCTTTCAGCCATTACTGCAGACGGACGTGAGTGTTGAAATCCCAGATGTTGAGAAATTGTTCAATTCGTATCATGTGTCATGTATTGTCTTTTTATATTAAACATTGACCAATGTCTTTCTATAGATGCGTTTGCTACATTTTTAGTTAATTGCTTGAATCGATTAGGCATCTCATACAGTATTACTGATCATGGGCTTTATCAGCTGGCGCAAGTAATCTAGGGTTTATATTAACCAATAATATAAAGTTCAAATCTGGCAGTTAAGAGTACACTTTACAAATCTCACAAAGCGTAGAGCTGACGACTTTATAACTTTTAATACGTGACATTATGATTTGACATTCAAGACGTATTTTAACTCCATTCTGTGATACATCAGAAATTAGTTCAGAAGCGTGCAATATTCGTTCATTTAGTACATCAAATATCATTTGTCTGCCTAGTCAGGGACTAAATTAAACCAAGGCAAATATATCCAACAAACAGGTGATGTCATCATGCACACATATCTTGTCTGCTAATCTGTCAAAAACGATGCTTCCTGAGCATTACGAATACACTGATAAAAGTGTTGCTCACCGTATAAAACACGCACACTATAAGTGCAAAGAGCACAAATCCTTAAGTGGCAATGCCACACTTTGAGTTGAAAACATCCCTAACACCTCAACGGTGTTAAGCATTTTGTTTTTTTAAATTTAATGATGAAAAATATCCCGTTCAACCTCTGATGGGTTATAATTAGGATATATATTGTTTTCAGTTCCAAATGATATGAAAAAAACTACCCATGTTAAATAGACTTCAAGTATATAAGTAGTTAGAGAACACATTAACAAAAACAGTGGCTATGCCACACATAAGAAATGACACATCCTAAACGCCCAAAGGTGTATCGCAGAATTCCTGTCTTTTTCTTAGTCTTCATAATGCCTAGCAACATTCCCACGTCATCATTCTTGCACGTTTCACATCACTTAATGCGTGCATTTGGGAATGCGACGTGATGGAAAACTGTCAATAAAAATTTATCCAACAAAGTTGCTTCACACCAGGAAGCGAATCCCAACAATGAGGTTTATTTAAGCAAAATATAACCACTCCTCTTTCACGCTCATTATGTATTATTAAAATGTTTACATAGTTTTCCATAACACTAGCTTAATATTGTTACCGCTGTGTATAATAAAGTGAATAAAAATCCTGGGCGGCGTTTTTCCCCAAAACTGTTAGTGGGCCTAATCATCTTTCACGTCTGTAAGGTTCAGGTACTGCAAAATGATTACTACTGAAAAAGAAATATTCACCAGCTTGACATCAATAAGATTGCTTTTCATGGCGGCTCCAGTAATCTTGTCTCACACTTGGCCAAATAATATCCCACTTTCTTTTGCTCGATAAGGGCTCTCAAAAGTGCCCTGTGGTGCTTTAAAACGCGAGTTTTACATTGTTATGTTTCAGACAACCTTCCTTTCAACGGCCATATATTTTTGTATGTGCTTGCACATTCTGGGAAAAAAATTTTTCTTGCGCTTTCTCAGTTGCAAAGGTTTATTCAGATTTTAAAATAGTCATGGAAATAAAATTAAAGAAGAGATATCTTTACAACATCGACCGAAACAAACATTGAAGTTAGAACTTTCATATGCAGCTTCAGGCTTCAAGAGTTCTCAGCGTGTTTTTTTGTTTTTTTTGTTCAAGAATAATGCACTTAACCAAGCCTGCTTGATGTTGTGACACGAACCTGAGGGCTATATTATTCATACTGTATTTCGTATAAATAAAATAAAAAAAAAGACATCAAAATATTGCAGTTGTCCCTCGTGGGACACGCGTCTTTCCACTACACGTATGAGCTAGCAATATAATGCAGGCTATTAACTGGTGCAAGGACAACTTAACGCCATTCAGGTTTCCAGTCAATGAACTGGCGCAAACGTTGAATTCTGCTTCGGTTTCCAGTCTGCAAATCTGAACAAATCACACTGAACACTGCTCAGGTTTCTAGTCCATAAATTCGTCTCATTCTTTGTCGTTGGCTGTCATATAACCATATGTATTTCTCATAAAACTGACAGTCCGTTTCAGGCTTCTATCATGGCCATACAGTTTCGCCGTCAAATGGTTTTTTGAATGGCATGCTGTCAATATGTTCTTCTCGTGGCGTCAACAATCTTCCAGAACACATTATGCTGTCTGTTTATCTTTCCCACACGGACAGATGAATGTCTGACTGATCGTTTATTCGCTGAACAGATTGTTGTAGAGTCTGCAGTGGTCGGTTCTCCGTCTGAAAAGTATAAATTGATTTATTCTTGGTAAGTACTAGTTTGCTTTTGCTATATTTGAGTCTGTGCGTTCTCTACGTCGTTTTTTCTTGATATTATTTTTTTCATTATTGCTAGTATTTCTTAACATGTTGCCTTGTCTTCACTTTTAATTTTGCTTGCTCTTTCTTTGGCAAATATATCTACATTCTCATTTACCATATATTGATAACATCCACGAATTGAAACAACCCACGCTGAATACTTCTTTGGTGTCCGGTTCATGAATTGAACTTATCACGCAAAACCCAGCTTAATTTTGTTTTATTAAAATAAATAACACCTTTGCCTCTCAAATGTTATTTATTTACATACAAACCCTTGCAAGAAAAAAGACAAATTTTTGTTTGCTTGTTCGTCGAGAAATATAAATGAAATGTTCCGTTTTAGTGTTAGCTAAAACGCCTACTCGTCTTTACTCAGTTGTATAAATTGTTCAGTAGCGCTAAGATTACTCTTTTTTTTTCTAGTGATTTTCACGGAAGACTTCACACTAAACGACAATAACACAATAACGCATACAAAGAGAGATAATGGGATAGAGATTACGGTAGAGGAAGGTTGTGTTTTACTGTATGCCCTTTTGAAAATGAGAATAAGCTATGGCGTTGCTAGAAAAATTGCTAACAGTATCAAATTAAAGCAAACAATGGGTTCAATAATAATAAAAATAGTATTATCAACATTACATAAATATAACTAATGGGCCTATCATAATCATTTTTACTATTATATAGCAAATTAACAAAATTAGAAGCTATATTGTTATTATTATTGTTGTTCAGAATCGATATAATTGCACTTCGGACAAACGCACAGATGCTCAGTTTCCCTCAGAAATTGTCGAAAGGTATGAATGCGTATTGTTCCTACAGCGCGCTGGTTGTATTCACTCCTGATGTTTACTCTCACACGTCATTTCTGCTAGTCTTATGTTTGATGCCAAATTCCAGAAATCTTAGCCCTGTTGATTCCATCTATTGCATTGTCGCTGTCCAAACAGCGACCGTAAATTATCCTTAGTATATCCTCGTTATCCATTTCCTATGTTCCCCCCCCCCCCTAAGGCTGTCAGCTCTCTCATTGCCACGTACCCCTGCATGACCAGGACAGTAGATCCGCACCAATAACGGGCTGTAAGAATTTTACTAGATTTATTACATCTACTGGGCGAAATCAATAAAACACAGAGGTATCTTGGTAGCATGGGCACGCTAGCCTTAAATTTTACAATTCTTTCACAATGATAATATATACTACTGGACAAAAATTAAGGGCCACCATACAGTTTAGACAAGGTTTATATAATTGATTGGCAAACTGTAAAGACAAGTGAAAATGTCATTAAAACTGAGCTCAGAGAAATGTGTATACATTTCTGTGTGCACTAGGTTAATTTTTTTTAAATGTCAAAAAACTGGGTCACTTTAACCCGCACGTGAAAATTGCCATTGTTGCTTCAAAAACTCGCGGTTTTTGCAACACGCCCCACTAGTTCAAAAGGTGAAAAAGTGAGTTGAATTTGAATGCACGTGAAAAATGATCATCGGTAAAGAGTGTTCACCGTTGGTATGCAATAAATCAGTATGACAAGTGATCGAAATGATCACTGCATTAGCCATGCCACCAAGGAGAAGTCTCAGCACTGTAGACCGTGGTCGAGCCATGGCATGGATTCAGGATGGTCGATCTGTTCGTCATGTTGCAAGACGTTTAGCAGTGTCCCACTCTACCATTCAGAGACTTCTTGAGAGATTTCAAGCTACCGGACATTTGGAAAATCGACCCTGCTCACGAAGAATTATATAAACCTTGTCTAAACTGAATGGCGGCCCTTAATTTTTGTCCAGTAGTATATTAGTATTGGTGCGTCATGTGTCATGACCACACTGCTGTTGCTGTATTTTTACCAGATGTACGGCACATGACCACACTGCTGTTGCTGTATTTTTACCAGATGTACGGCACATGACCACACTTCTGTTATTGTATTTTTGCCAGATATACAGGACATGACCACACTGCTGTTATTGTATTTTTACCAGATATACAGGACATGACCACACTGCTGTTATTGTATTTTTGCCAGATATACAGGACATGACCACACTGCTGTTATTGTATTTTTGCCAGATATACAGGACATGACCACACTGCTGTTATTGTATTTTTGCCAGATATACAGGACATGACCACACTGCTGTTATTGTATTTTTACCAGATATACCGGACATGACCACACTTCTGTTATTGTATTTTTACCAGATATACGGGTCATGACCACACTTCTGTTACTGTATTTTTACCAGATATACGGGTCATGACCACACTTCTGTTACTGTATTTTTACCAGATATACGGGGCTTAAGCTGTTATTGTATTTTTACCAGACATACAGGGCATGACCACACTTCTGTTATTGTATTTTTACCAGATATACAGGACATGACCACACTTCTGTTATTGTATTTTTACCAGATAGATGGGGTTTAACTACACTGCTGTTATTGCATTTTTACCAGATATACGGGACTTAACTACACTGCTGTTGTTGTATTTTTACCAGATAGACGGCCAAGACCACATTGCTGTTATTTTATCTTTCCTAGATATACGGGACAGACACTCTGGGATGTTTCATAGTGGGATACATGATGGTCTCCTTCGGGACAGGAAACTTGATCGCCATTTTAGCCATGGACAAACTCAAGCCTTGCTCTGCGCATCCTGTTTTTTTGTCGCTGGGTTTGTACATATTTAGCAGCTATTTTATATTGACATTGTAATCAACATTCTATACATCTGAAGACCTAGGAACTCTATGAAAATTATGATTTTGATATCTGTCATTATGACACAGTTAACAGTAGGGTCACAAGGTTTTTTTTAGATATTAATTATTTATAACTGTGATATTTGAAACTCACAAAACATTGCAATGAAACTAATGCAGCCTGTTCATTCTCTTGTTCATCTTCAAGTGGTGTACCATCAGGTGTAGGCAATTATGTTCATCCTCTCTTTTCGACCCCTAGTTTTGTTTATTAATTCAATTTTAGTTTCTTTATCATTACTTGCCTTGCTCATATTTTTCAACTATCCTGTCTTCTCTCTTTGTCCTCCTGTTTCTCTTTACACTGTTAATTTATCTTTTGTCATCATGTGTTATTACTATTGATTTTTCTGTTGCTATTGCGTGTTAATAAGTGTTAATTGTGCTGTTGTCACCATGTGTTATGACTTTTATCTTATACTAACATTCCCAGTAAACATTGACAGCTTCGTTCGCGTGTGTGTAAATAAACTTTGTCTGTACATTTGCCTATTACGCATCAACAATAGTTTTGTTTCCTTATTCATATCATCTCTGAAATGCATCTATAAAATAACTTTTTTAAAAATTTACAATTTTTTTTTTTTTTGCTTCCGTATAACATGATGAACTGCCTGCAGTAGAAAATTCCCCTATAAAATTCGGTTGACAAAGATTTGTTGCAAATGTTAATTTTTATTATCTAGAAAACTTTTGTTGATGTTGCTATTTATGTTTCGTTTTTTAAAAACTTGTGTGACATATGCCATTTTTTGATTTTAGTAGACGCACGCATTTAAATACATTAGCTTGGTTCAGGATTTCTCTGAATTCTAAAATAAAATAGTCTTTTTTTCAGATGATCATCAATTTTGCCTTAAAACTGTTAAGGCTGAGACATTTAATCTTACTTTGTCAATTATGGAGCCATTGTGTAAAATAATACTCTGAATTTCTGTAAAATTGGGAAAACTTAAATGCAGATTATCCTATTGTGGCTTCATTGGCACAACAGGACAGGTCAATGAAAAAACGGGATGATCTCGTTATATAGGGAAGGGGAATCTTCATTCTTTCAATCATCACCTTGTTAATCATGGCCATCAACTAATTCCCGCACGATTTCTTGTCCTGTACCATCTGTTCAAGATCTTTATCTTTTCATGACCTTACATCGGGCACCTGGAAACTCTATTGTATATACATATTGCAGCTGATCATTGATTTTTATTTTAGTTGGCAACTAAAATCATCATTCTCTGCTGTCATTTCCACATTGAAGGGCGCCCGTAATGGATCTCCATCGTCTGCTATCTCTTGTCTTGATGGTGCACTATCATACACTCTTTCCTGTCCATCTCTTGATGCTATCTTCCCACTTATAGCGATGTCTTTCTCTTGCACATTTTCCTTCAACTCTTCCCTCTGTTATGGTCTTCAGTACGATGTTATTACAACTGAATATTTCTGCATGAAGATGATTTGTTTCGCATATATATAAAAGCAAACAAAAATTAATTGGAAAGAAGATATATTTTGGAAGATATGTAATAACTTAAATGTGTTTATTGTTTTACTGGTATAATGCCCCCAATGTGTTATTTTTGTCTTCCTTGAACAGGATTTGTATTAAACGTAGGTGTTCTCATTTTAACATCATTGTGGCGACCTGACTCCAGCCAGTCATCAGAGCTCTTGCTGTACACGGCATTTTGGGGACTAGCAGATGGAACTCTGCAAGCGCAAACTCAGGGTAAGCATCTCAATATCTGAAAAAAATGAGGAGAGAGAATAAATGGGAGAGCAGAGATTTTATTGAATTGTTTTATGTTTCACTATATCGACAATTGTATTGCAATCACCCATTATGAAAGTCGAACTTCATTGCTGTTGCTTTTGTTGTTCTCCGTATTTCAGAGCCATCATGAGAAAATAATTGAATGCCTCGAAGACATAGGTATTGATGGAAAGGATATAAGAATACTCAGTAACCTTTATTGGGAGCAAACTGCCACAGTAAGATCGGGAAGGAATTATTCACCATACATAGACATAAAAAGAGGTGTCAGACAAAGTTGTGTGCTGTCCCCCTGCCTATTTAATTTATACACCGAAAAAATTTTCAAACAGATACAGGAAATACCAGGACTGAACATCAGTGGAAGGTCAATAAACAACCTTAGATATGCAGATGATACCGTGTTGTTAGCTGAAAGCGAACAGGAGTTACAAGAACTAGTGAAGCAAGTGAACAGTATAAGTCATGAATATGGACTCGACATTAATATTGAGAAAACAAAAACTATGATAATTAGCAAAACAGACGACAAACCCACATTAAAGATAAGCGTAAATGGGAAAATCCTGGAACACGTCAAGAGCTACGTATATCTTGGTCATATAATAACAGAAGATGGCAGATGTGAAACAGAAATCAAGAAGAGAATAGGAATGGCCAAAGCTACATTCAACAACATGAAACATATACTGACATCCAAACAGTTATCTCACAAATTAAAACTGAGAATCATAAAGTGTTATATATATTCTGCATTTCTGTATGGTGCAGAAACATGGACGATGAATAAGCATTTGGAAGAAAGAATTGAGGCTCTTGAAATGTGGATATATAGAAGAATGGGGCGTATCTCATGGAAAGAGATGAAAACAAATAAGGAGGTCCTAGAAAATCTAGGTATGAAAAGAGAACTAATGAGGGAGGTCAAAGTTCGGCAGCTAAAATACTTTGGCCACATAAAAAGGCATAACACCTTTCAGAAGACCATAACAGAAGGGAGAGTTGAAGGCAAACGTGCAAGGGGAAGACAGCGCTATAAGTGGGAAGATAACATCAAAAGATGGACAGGAAAGAGTCTATCAGAGTGCACCACCAAGACAAGAGACAGAAGACGTTGGAGATCCATTACAGCCAACCTTCGTTGTGGAGATGGCAACTGATGATGATGATGAATAGGGCTGTCCTGACATTTGAATTGAAGATTCTAATGATTAAACTTGACTTGGCTTCGTAATATATATATACACTGGATTTTAAACACATCAACCTTCTGAAATGGAAATAAGTTGCCTCTAATAAAACAACTCGATGATCTAGATTTTGCCTAAGACCTTGACTTCATTTATGTGACTGAAATTAAATGCAATACAAACTAAAAATACAGAACGAGAGATCACAGTAACTTAATTTGAAAATCCACAGGAAGAAGAGAAAGATTGTAAAAAAAGAAATTTCGCATTGGTAGCTAGGTAGCATTTGGAGAAATGTCCCTACACAATATGGGCTCATATCCTGACATCAACACTGTCAAAGCAGTAGGAACATGAAGTAGTGATATGAAAATAAGAAATCAGAAAGCAAGAGGATCTTTCTCTGCACTGAAACAAAAATCAAGTCCGTTACAAAAATTAGAATCTTTAACTCAGAGGATTATTATTATTACTAGCAATAACCCGTCAAACTTGACGGGTTTTTAATTATAGTGTGCTGTTTCCGTTCCCGGATGAGCAGATTGAAGTGCATTCTTAGAGTATTTTTGGTTTCTTTCCATTATACAGTGTAATCCAACTGTTCATGAACACCGTCATTTAAACGCTTTTCTTTGTTGATTGTAACTATTTTCGGGAGAGTATATATAATGGAAACAATAAAATTTTTCAACACGGTTGCATTCCTCAGCTGTGACCAACGTACACACGGCGAGAATTATGTTATTTTAGATTCAATTTAAAAGTTCTTTGATGACAACATTTCGTGTGAAAGTGCGTGGATTGTTTTCAATGAGTGTTCCCTGATAATAAAAGTGGTTTTAACAAAAACTTTCATGTTTTCATGATTTGTACATCGGGTGAGGGCTCATGCACACCAATTTTTACGCACTTTTTCTTTGTCGAGCGCTACTAATTTCGTGAAAGAATAAAAAAATAAAAATAAAATAAAACTAAAGTATTTGTTTTATATAACACCCACGCCGCGCAAGTTGCACACCGTGCGTTGCACACTTTTTTTTTCTGTCGCGAGTTACTATTTTGAGTGAGACCGACCGACGTAACATACATCGGTAATTATGTTAGTTGGGATAATTCAGACGTCAGAGTAGTCCTGTTGTATGGCCGAGAAACACGGGGAACAGCAACAATAACATCCAATAAGTAAGATATTTTAATAAATGGGTGCTTGTGCATAATGAAAAAATTGAAATGGTACAGCAAGATCACTCATCAGTGAAGGAAGATTTGAGAACGAGACGTTGGTGTTGAAAAGGGAACTAGCTGATGGCATTTCAAAGCTACCACAAATATAATATTCAAATCCTCTAGGAAAAATAATTAGAAAACCACCCAAAGAAATACGAAGACCCACAAAAGCCAGATCCAAACCTCAGAAATGAGGTATCTGAGGAAGGTGGTTGAAGTAACAAGAAGAGACATGGTCCGCAACCAGACGATACGTCAAGGCCTAAAATTCCACCCGCTGCAGACCCAAATAGAACAGTCCCAACTAAGATGGTTTGGCCATGTCTGCAGAATGGGAGAAAATCGGCTACCACGACAAGCATGGGAAACAAAGAGCCAGGGATCCAGACCTCCAGGACGACCCAGAGTTCGCTGGGAGGACAACATTAGACAATCTTTGAAGGACCGAGGACTAGAATGGAACCAGGCCAGGAAGAAGACAGCTGATAGAATAGTCTGGCGCTCTCTCTTCCAAACCTCTACACCTCACGGTAGAAGGGGAACGACTAAGTACGTAAGTAAGAAATACGAAGAATTATACTGGGACTTAAAAAGAATATGATGACATGGAAGGAACTTGAATGAATGGCATTGGACAATAAAGTTTGGCAGTAGCTGATTGCAGTCATATACTCGACAGGGAGCTGAAGATAATGAATGAATGAATATACACACACACACAAACACATACACACACACACATATATATATATATATATATATATATATATATATATATATATATATATATATATATATATATATATATATATATATATATATATAACATCATGTTTGTAGTACTGCCATCAATGGTACCTATACCTTGTAGCGGTATGGCAGCTTGTGTACCCTGACAATCCCCAGAGCTATGCCAGTGGGAGATTTACTCCTGGTAGGTTCAACCAAGCTGGACTGGTCTGCGTAGGTAGGGGTCAGACAAAAGCTGGTACTCTGGTCCTCCAGGTTGGGGGTTTTAGCACAGGGCCGACACCCCTGTCTATGTAAAAAAAATCGCTCGTTACGGAAATAACAATAAATGGAAAAACTTTGCTGCGGGACGGACATCCGGAGTCTCAGGCTCGTATGACTGACAGTGGTGAAAGCCGAAAGGAAGCCACTGGCATGAAAACGGATGCCCCGACCACAAAACACGAAACCAGAATTGGTTTTTGGAACGTCAGAACTATGAATGAGGCAGGAAAGCTGAGACAAATCACAGCAGAGATGAGGAACTACAAGATACATATCCTGTGAATAAGCGAGAGCAGATGGACAGGTAGGGGGAGAATAAAACCAGCTACAGGGGAAACAGTACTTTATTCTGGCAGAGAGGATGGTCAGCACAACGAAGGTGTAGCCATTATCCTGAAGAAAGGAATGGAAAGGTCTTTACTGGAATGGAAACCCATCAACAACAGACTGATAAGAGCAAGACTAAGAGGGAGGTTCACCAACACCACAATTATACAATGCTATGCACCAACAAACGACAGCGATGAAGAGATCAAGGACGAGTTCTATCAACAGGTACAAAAAGAAATGAAAACTACACCCAGGTACGATCTAATCATAGTAATGGGAGACCTAAATGCGAAAGTGGGAGCACACAATAATTATAACGAAAGAGTAATGGGGAAATGCGGCAGTGGAACAGCAAATGAGAATGGGGACAAATTAATAAGCTTCTGCAGTATTAACAACCTGGTCATTGGAGGAACACTTTTTCCACACAAGGAAGTGCACAAGTTAACATGGGAATCACCAAACGGACGAGACAGAAACCAGATAGATCACATAATGATCAATGGCAGATGGAGACATGCACTACAAGACGTGAAAGTAAGAAGAGGCGCAGATGTGGGAAGTGATCATCACCTAGTAGTAGCAAGACTGAAAGTGAAACTCAGAGCTGCTGGACCAGTTGCAGTCAAACAGAAAAGATACAACATCACGAAACAGAAGGATCCCCTCACCAGAAAAGCTTTCGTGGTCGACGTAAAGAGAAGATATGAGATTATCAAAAGCCAGGAAAGAACAGAGACCGATGATGTTGACCAGAGATTCAACACCATCTCAACAATATACAAGGAAAGCAGCAAGTCATGCTTGGGATTCCAGAAAAGAAAGAGCCAAGACTGGATAACGCCAGATACGCTAAACACCATAGCGAAGAGAAAGGAAATGAAAAGAAAGAAAACAGAAGCTAAGTCTCCCAGATTAAAGGCAATATATAGTGAACAGTACAGTCAGCTGGACAAGGAAGTTAAACGTCAAACCCGTGCTAACAAAAGGACATTTCTGGATGACTTTGCAAGACAGGCAGAAGAGGCAGCACTGAGAAATGAACAAAGCACAGTATACAAAATAACTAAAATCATCAGTGGAAAACGAAGTGCAAACAATATTACATTAGTAAGAGATAAGCAAGGAAATCTCATCACAACAGTAGAGGGACAGGAAACAAGATGGGCAGAGCATTTCAGAGAAACTCTGAATAAGGAACCACCAGAGACTCAGCTGAATGTTCCTGAGGCTGAAAATGATCTAGATGTTAATACAGACACCCCACGAAAAGAAGAAATCATCACAGCAATCAAAGGGTTAAAGAATGGAAAAGTTCCTGGTCATGATAACTTAAATGCAGAGCTATTTAAGACAGACCCAGAGCTAGCAGCAGAACTATTAGAACCACTATTTGCACAAGTCTGGAAAACAGGGACAACACCAACAGAGTGGAGAAAAGGAATAATTGTCTAATTGCCCAAGAAGGGAGATCTTGCAGACTGCAATAATTGGAGAGGAATAACTCTTCTCTTAGTTCCCAGCAAAATACTAGGCAGGATAATTATACAGAGAATCTCAAAAGCAGTAGACCACAAACTGAGGAAAGAACAAGCAGGATTTAGAAAGAACAGAAGATGTGTAGATCATATATTTACCCTCAGGAACATTATAGAGCAGTGCTCAGAATGGCAAAGACAGTTGTACATTAATTTCGTTGATTTTGAAAAGGCTTTTGACAGTATACATAGGGACAGTTTATGGAAAATACTGAGGGCTTATGGAATTCCAAGCTACATAGTGTCAATCATAAAAAGCCTTTATGCCAACTTTACGTGCAGCATTGGGCAGAGCAACCTAACCTTTGAAGTGAAGACAGGAGTACGACAGGGATACCCCTTATCAACCACTCTATTTTTAACAGTCATAGACTGGGTGATGCGCCAGACAACAGAGGGCAGTCCAAGAGGAATAAGATGGACTACATTTTCTACATTGGAAGATCTGGAATATGCAGATGACATTGCACTGCTAGCACATTCACATCAACACATCCAGGAAAAAAACGGATAGACTTAATAAGTATAGCCAGCAGGTGGGCTTGAACATCAACCTAAAGAAGACAGAGGTCATGACGCTCAATGTGAGCAACCCTGAGCCCATATCAGTAAGGAATCAGAAACTGGAACAGACAGATGCCTTCACATACCTAGGATGCATAGTAACACCAGACGGTGGAGCAAGCAAAGACATCAACAACAGAATGAACAAAGCAAGAACAGCCTTTTTTAGTCTAAACAACAGCTGGAAGTCCTCTCAGTACAGCACAAGCACAAAATTAGGATTATATCAGAGCTGTGTGCTTTCTGTGCTTCTCTATGGCGCGGAGAGCTGGAGAGTTACAGAGAAGGAAATGTCGAAATTGTCCTCTTTTCACACAACATGCCTAAGAAAAATTCTCCGAATCTTGTGGCCGAATATCATCACCAACCAAGATCTGCTTACTCGGAGCAAGCAAGAGGACATGCACACCATCGTAGCTGGCAGACGCTGGAGCTGGGTTGGCCATGTCCTCAGAAGAGACCCCGATGCCATCACAAGAACAGCTATGCTATGGACCCCTGAAGGAAAACGAAAGAGAGGCCGACCAAAAACAACTTGGCGGAGGACTGTGGAGGCTGAGATGCAAAGAATGAACCAGAGTTGGGGCACTGTACGAAGGATGGCCGCCGACTGGGCAAAGTGGAATCAATTTGTTGTTGCCCTACAAGACGCCACCAGGCGTAATGGCCACTGACTGCTTTGACGGTCGGTGGCTAAGGATCAAAGAAGAAGATGATTGTAGTAAATTAATATATGGTCTTATGTGATCTTAAATATGTGCAAAATATAGATCATAGCTCATCATTTCCAAAGTAATGTAATATGTGATCTTATATTAAAATTCCTTCAGTGTTTCAAAGACAATACAAATACATGGTATTCGTGGTGAAAAACCCAGCAGATGTGCAGCCTGGTGTAAAGAATTTATTTGTGAAGACCAGTGCTAAAATTTATAAAATTATGGTCTTTGCCAAATGATCTTTCATTAGTTTTCATTAGTTTTATATCTTTTGCAGCTGTAGTGACTCGATATGCCAGAGAAGAAAAGGACACAGCCATGACAATATTCAGGATTAGCCAAGGTGTTGGGCTTATCGCCAGTTTCTTCACGTCCATCTTCACACAAAATCTGATGATATCATTGTATGTCGCAATCGTCCTACATGTGATTGGATTCATGGGGCTGATCTTGATAGCAAATAATGTTGCAAACAGAGAAAGGAATGCAAGAAATGAGATACTAGGCAGCTCCCATGGAAACAGCGAAGCTGAACAAAGTGTGGTGAATAATGGCATTGAAAATGAAGCAGAATTAACCTGATTCTATCTTTTTTATGTTGTCATTGGTACCTTTTGAACAGCAGGTCAGGTAAACTATCTAGTTTCAATTGATCTATTTTGATGTTTCGTTACTGAAAGAACAAGGTCGTATAGCAAATCAGCCGACGAAGACTGAGTTTGTCTGATGGATTAATTTTTTCTTGAAGAATGAAGCTTTCACAGTGTATCCCCAGGTGACTTTCTTTGTGCTTTTGTTATTGTTAGTAAATATATCATTCCTGTCTAATTTGACAAAATACATATTTTTATTTTAAGTATTTTTGAAGTAATCATTTCATATTTGTAACTAACTTATTGCAAGTTACTATAAGCAAGATTAAATTACTAGTTACAAGATTATATTACCATTTTTTTTTACTTTTTGTTCATATTTTTAAAATGCATTATGAATGTCTGATTAGAAAATTGACGCTGTTTTTGCAATGTTTTCCAATATTGATTTTGCATATATTTGTAAATATGTCTTTAATTTATCAAGTGATCAGCTGTATTGTAATATTTTTCATTGTGCTTTTTTTTATATAAAAAAAAATTATTAAGAAGTGGGAATCATTATAATGATTGCTTCTACTGATGATGATGATTTGTTGGCTCATACTAAACTGAATGTTATGTACATGAACAGTTCCTTATTTACATATGTGGGATGTCAGAGAGCAATAAGAGAATAATCCATATTTAGAGACACCCTGAACTTTGACATTTCATGGAAAGTTGCTCCACATAAAAGCTTACTTATCTCCCATAGAAATGGAATTAACCACACACAAAAACTGTCCAAACTGTGGACATTGCCAACACCCCTATCAAACAGTGAAACATCACCTATTGCTTTGCCTAGCACTGCAAGATTCAAGACAAGTTCTCCTATCAAAGAACCCAGCCAATGAAAACACCCTATATAGCAGACGTGAGCAACTAATCAGAACAGCACAGTTTCACATTATGGCATCAAAACCACCAGGAGCTAACACTCCGTGATATTGGATCAAAGACAAGACAAGCTTCTTTTTATTTTTAAATTCGTACGCAGCCACCACTAAAGTAGGTCCACTTGCAGGAAACCTGCGTCAAATCCCCTGTGCTCTTGTAGCAGGTTTTTCTGTAGCAAATTGCTTGACATACTGAGACCAACTACATGCACAAACTTGTTATTAGCCATCTTTTATGACATGCAGGCGTCAGCAATACTCCTATACTGTCTTTCCCCAGAGACCCACGGGGAATACACTAGGACCAGATAAGACTTACTGTGGTAAAGTGGAATGTTATAAATATTTATAGGGGACTTAGTGTACTGACTGAGATCAGCTGTGAAGGTATCTGTATCTAATAAGTGTGGTGTATTACAGATGACCTTACTTGCTACCACATTTATACCTCAGTCAGAATTATTCTGGAATATTGTGATGACTACGTTAAATTCTAGGGTTATGAAAATGATGAAGTGTAAGTCACAACAACAACAGACAGATAAACAATTTAATTTATTCTACAACACTTTACAACTCTGTGACACTCACACACATATAACACTCTATAAGACTATCTTAAATGAGTCAAGTGATTAAGTTTAAAAATATATGTATTAATTCTTGTCAATAATGGATATCCTGATTCAACTACACAGTGAACCAGGAATCACAATCAAATGTAATTACAAGTATTATTTACACAGTTTATATATATGAACTTTGTATTGACATAGTTTATTATTATTATTCTATGTGTGTAATTTGTGCAGTAGTAATATGAGGTAATACTGGTTTTGTTCAAGCTTGGTTGTTGTTTTTCATCATGACTTCAAGTGTTTGATTATCGGGGAAATAGTATTGGGAAACTTTCACAGTTCCTGTCATTTGAACCAATTAATTGTCCCTCTGTGGTTAACAAAATGTCAATTTTTGAGGGGGCACATAATGTTGAGCTACTCTGGCCACAGAAGCTTATCTTTCGTGATGGCGGCAGGAAAAGACTCCTCTGCTCGATTGCTTCACTGTGTTCTGGAGACACCTCACTGGTCGCTATCTGGACCCAGGAGTATGCTGTCAGCCTCTGGATTCAGCAAAACTCAGACCAGGTGCTGCTTCAATAACTAGGACCACAGTCCCTGAAACAAGAAGGTTGTACCTCCTACTTCAGATCTAATTTATAATCTATTTCTACACTGAACACAATACAGAACAAACACTGAGTTCAGAGCGGTAGGCCAGCTGCTATCTTCATCTGAAACAATTTACACCAGTATTCTCCTCCTAAATGGTTACTACGCCTCTGCAATTCCAGCCTTAGTTCCTTCTAGTCAATAAGATAGGTGTCAGTGTACTGTTTGGCAATTCCATGCAGTTTTACTTTTCTCCGACACCTCCTGTTCAGGTTGGAGCAATATTTAGGCCTTGCCTCATGTTTGCTACCGAACCACACACATATACAGACATAAATTATCAATTTACATTCAATTTTCATTAAAAGATATTGAATATATCAAGCTTACCACAATTCATGGAAATATTACACAGATACGTTGACTGGCGATGAATAATGGCACAAATTATGGCACAAATTCCGATCCGCCTCTGTCCCAGGCTTTTATTTAGAAACATATGATCTGGCTCTCAACGCACTGTTTCTTAGTAAGTTTATTTTAACATGTGGCATTGAACTGACGCTCCTAATTGCCTATATTGGCTGGTCTAACCAATCGGGCCATGTTTACACAGCTTTTCAAAAAAAGTACTCCTACTCACGTTTCCCTAACAACAAAGAATTAGTATTTGTAGCCCGACTAATCGTGTTTAGCCTTACATTTACTTCTATCCAATCAAATAGGATTTTACATGGTGGCCCATTTCCCGTAAAATGGTGGTTTCAAAACCTGCCACTGCGCAATTCTGATTTTGGTGTTGTCTGACAGCACCACCATTTTATTTTGGCTATAATTTGTTAATTCCTAGACTATTTGCGTAACGTTTAACATATTATTTGTCAGCAAGTCCTAAGGAACCCAATTATATAAATTTAAGGGAGTTAGGTGGCTGCGTTCAAAATGTGCATTTTCTTCTACCTCCTGTTCACTTCGATACGATGTGGTGTCTGGGTACTGTCAGGCTTTCAAACGTAAACCAGTATAATGTCATGTTTCCCAATAAGCATTTTTCAGGTTTTTAAACCTAACTCTCGTATGGGTAGTGTTTTTTATCACTGTCCATTTGAAAAAAGTATTGCTTCTGGCCTTTCGCTTGGGGAGGGTGGCATTAATTGTATATCGCGAGACGCGTGTTAGGGTGGCATGCGTTCCTACTTTCAGCCCTCACTCTCTCTTTCTATCCTAAGTCCATCTGTCCTTTCGTTTATGTTAACGTAGTGTAATTAATGCTAGTATTAATTTAGGTCATTAATCAGCTTGCGTATCTCAAGGTTTTCTTAGAAATGCAGTACACGTTTTATTGTAGAAAGCGTGTAGTGATGCAGTAGGCTTTACTATCAACGTGAAACGTTACAATTTGCAGACGAAGTAGAAAACAAGGGTTTTTATTGTTCAACTAGCATGACGTTCTATTAACACAGGCGTACGCTATTGGAAAGCACGGGTCTTTAACCATTTCTCTTTCCTTTTATTGAATTTATGTGTTAGGCTTTACATTTACCTTTTAATTTATATATGTGGATTTAGAATGTTTCACGACACTTACTCCCCATCATATCATCAAGGCTTACTCCCCATAATATCATCAAGACTTACTCCCCATAATATCTTCAAGACTTACTCCCCATCATATCATCAAGACTTACTCCCCATCATATCATCAAGACTTACTCCACAGAATACCATCAAGACTTACTCCACAGAATACCATCAAGACTTACTCCCCATAATATCATCAAGACGTACTCCCCATAATACCATCAAGACTTACTCCACAGAATACCATCAAGACATAAGACATACACTAATGACCCAGTAAACAAATCAGAACACCACAGAACAAATTTATTACTTACTTACTTTTACCTTTTCTGCACCCTTTTAAAGTAACGCATTTTGGGGAGCTGAAGTTTTAGTTCTTGAGTCAAGTGTGTTACATTGGCTGGTGTGAGCCTTGAGTAAAGTGTGTTACATTGGCTGGTGTGAGCCTTGAGTCAATTCTGTTACATTCGCTGGTTGAGCCTTGAGTCAAGTGTGTTACATTGGCTGTTGTGAGCCTTGAGTCAAGTGTGTTACAATGGCTGGTGTGAGCCTTGAGTCAAGTGTGTTACATTGGCTGGTGTGAGTCTTGAGTCAAGTGTGTTACATTGGCTGGTGTGAGCCTTGAGTCAAGTGTGTTACATTAGCTGGTGTGAGCCTTGAGTCAAGTGTGTTACATTGGCTGTTGTGCGCCTTGAGTTAAGTATACGAGGAAGGTAAAAAAGTAATGCCCTCGTAATTTTTTAATTTCATTCAATATGCAAGAAAACTGATAACAATTCCATTGAAATGTAGCCCCCAAGTTGAACTTCAAAATTTATTTCTCAATGTAGTCTCCGTTATTTGTTACAGTTTTTGTCCATCTTCTCACAAGGGCATGTATCCCCGCACGGTAAAAATTTGTGTCCTTTTTCCTAAACCACTGGCGTACGGCGCGTTTAAGGGTCTCGGTGTCCTCAATGTTGTGTCCGCGAAGATCTTCTTTCAGTGGTCCAAACAGATGGAAGTCAGAAGGTGCAAGATTGGGACTGTAAGGGGGATGTGGTAATAATGTCCAGCCAAATTCTGCAATCGCATCAATGGTGCGTTTAGCGGTGTGTGGCGTGGCATTATCGTGCAACAGTAGTGCAGTTCTGTGATCTTTTAATGGGTAAAGTCGCCGAAGACGACCTCTAAGCTTCTTCAAAGTTTCAATGTAACGGTCTGCATTCACCGTGTTTCCGTGTTCCAAGAAGTCGAGAAGAATCACACCCTTCTCATCCCAAAACACGGAGGCCATAACTTTCCCTACAGATGGTGAACTTTTGAACTTCTTTCTTGTCGGCGATGTTGTATGATGCCATTCCATTGACTGCCTCTTGGATTCTGGTTAAAAAAATGAACCCAAGTCTCATCACCTGTCACAATATTCGATAAAAACTCTTCTCCTTCAGTTTCGTAACGGTGCAGGAGGTTGATGGCTATGGTTTTCTTTGTTTCTTTATGTCTGTCTGTCAACATTCTGGGTACCCACCGTCCACAAACTTTTGAACAATCATCATCATCATCAGTTGCCATCTCCACAACGAAGGTTGGCTGTAATGGATCTCCAACGTCTTCTGTCTCTTGTCTTGGTGGTGCACTCTGATAGACTCTTTCCTGTCCATCTCTTGATGTTATCTTCCCACTTATAGCGCTGTCTTCCCCTTGCACGTTTGCCTTCAACTCTCCCTTCTGTTATGGTCTTCTGAAAGGTGTTATGCCTTTTTATGTGGCCAAAGTATTTTAGCTGCCGAACTTTGACCTCCCTCATTAGTTCTCTTTTCATACCTTGATTTTCTAGGACCTCCTTATTTGTTTTCATCTCTTTCCATGAGATACGCCCCATTCTTCTATATATCCACATTTCAAGAGCCTCAATTCTTTCTTCCAAATGCTTATTCATCGTCCATGTTTCTGCACCATACAAAAATGCAGAATATATATAACACTTTATGATTCTCAGTTTTAATTTGTGAGATAACTGTTTGGATGACAGTATATGTTTCATGTTGTTGAATGTAGCTTTGGCCATTCCTATTCTCTTCTTGATTTCTGTTTCACATCTGCCATCTTCTGTTATTATATGACCAAGATATACGTAGCTCTTGACTTGTTCCAGGATTTTCCCATTTACGCTTATCTTTAATGTGGGTTTATCGTCTGTTTTGCTAATTATCATAGTTTTTTGTTTTCTCAATATTAATGTCGAGTCCATATTCATGACTTATACTGTTCACTTGCTTCACTAGTTCTTGTAACTCCTGTTCGCTTTCAGCTAACAACACGGTATCATCTGCATATCTAGGTTGTTTATTGACCTTCCACTGATGTTCAGTCCTGGTATTTCCTGTATCTGTTTGAAAATTTTTTCGGTGTATAAATTAAATAGGCAGGGGGGACAGCACACAACCTTGTCTGACACCTCTTTTTATGTCTATGTATGGTGAATAATTCCTTCCCGATCTTACTGTGGCAGTTTGCTCCCAATAAAGGTTACTGAGTATTCTTATATCTTTTCCATCAATACCTATGTCTTCGAGGCATTCAATTATTTTCTCATGATGGACTCTGTCAAAAGCCTTCTTATAGTCAATGAAGCACATATACATACTTTTTTGGACCTCTGTATATTTTTCTGCTAATATTCTTAGGCAAAATATTGCCTCTCTTGTTCCACTGTTCCGTCTAAAACCAAACTGTTCTTCTTGGATTTCGCTGTCTACTTTACTTTTTATTCTTTCCTGTATGATTTTGAGCAGTATCTTAATTGCATGACTCATCAGGCTGATTGTTCTGAAGTCTGAACATTCTGTTGCATTTGGTTTTTTGGGCAATGTTATGAAAACTGATGTCTTCATGTCGTGTGGTAAATATCCTGTATTGTATATATCGTTGCATATTTCTGTGATTGTATCTATACCAAAGCTCTCCAGAGCTTCTATCATTTCAATTTTTATGTTATCCATGCCTGCTGATTTTCCTTTTTGTATCATATGAATGGCATTCTCTACTTCTGATCTGAGAATGTTTGGGCCTTCATTAGAATCTGGTGATGGTTTTTTTTTTACCTCTGTTGTCCTCGAATAGTTCTTTTACGTATTCTGCCCATCTGTTTGATATGTCTTTCTCATCAAGTAATATTACACCATTTTTGTTCTTGATACAGCTTCCTCCTTGTGCAAACCGCGACCGATTTGATAATTTCTTTATTCTTCATGCATATCTCTTGTCATGTGCTTTGCTTCCAAGTCTTCTATTTCCTTGCATTTTGTTTCTATCCACCGTTCTTTTGCTTCTCTACACATAGTACGTATGTCATTGTCTATTGTTTTATATTCTGGAGTGTTTTTTGCTTTCTTTCTTTCTGCCATTTTATTCAAGATGTCATCTGTCATCCAAATTTGATTTTTCTTAGACTCCTTTTTAGGTAAATTTGCATTTGCTGATTGTATGCTTGTTTTTAAGCATTCCCATTTTGCGGTTGCTTTTTCTTCTGGGTTTTCTCTTCTATACTGCTCCATGCTTTCTGTCAATAACTGTTGATATTTATTTTTGACATCGATTAAATATTTCTGTTTTATATCTGGTTGTTTCAGCGCTGATATTTCTATCTGGGGTTCCTCCTGTCTTCTGTTTCCTGCTCTTTTCAGCTTTATATTTACTTTGATGACGACTGGATTGTGATCTGAATTTATGTCGGCGCCAGGATGTGTCTTTGCACTTGTGACACTGTTCTTAAATCTATGTTTTATCATGATATAGTCGATTTGATTTCGTGTTATATCTCCTGGGCTTTTCCATGTGTGTAATTTCCTTGGGTGGTGTTCAAAAAAGGTGTTACATATGACCAGCTGGTTTTCTTCACAGAACTGGATAAGTCTGTCTCCTCTATCATTTCTTGTCCCTAATCCATACTGTCCTACTATTTTCTTGTATTTTCCTTTTCCTACTTTTGCATTCATATCACCCATTACTATCAACACATCTGTAGATTTGACTGGTTTAAGTGTGTGTTGTAGCTCTTCATAGTATTCTTCTATTTCTTCCTCGCTGTGATCTTTTGAACAATACAGGTCTTTAATGATGTTCTGGACACTGCCTTTACTAATGGACAACATGGAAGAAAGTTCTTCCAGTGTTACCCAACGGTCACCACGAATGATGCCATCAACTCGATGAATGTTGTGTGGAGTCACTGCGGTAGACGGTCGGCCAGTCCGCTTTGCGTCAGCCATTGAGGATTGACCTACTTCAGCTTCGTCACAACGATGTACCCAACGTCGGACAGTGCTAACATCCACTGTTGAATCTCCATAAACATTCTTCAAACGTTCGTAGATGCGAATTGGGGTCTCGCCTTCAGCATTGAGGAATTCTATGACATAACGTTGTTATAACCGAACGTCTTTGGCAGCCATTTTTAAACTGTTACAGTGGTGCCACCTGTTACTGAAACAGGTTGGTAATGCTAAACAGTGCAGAAGAGTGTTTGAGGAATCCTGCTAAATTTAAAAATTGCACACCGATGCAGTATTTACATACATAAAAAATAGGAGGCATTACTTTTTGACCTTCCCTCGTATTTGATGCTGGATATCATTCCCACCATTTTTCTGATGTCATTATTTCTCATTCTCTTTCTCCTGATAACATTAATGGCTCTTTGTAAGCATTTTATCTGCGACAATGTGATGTTCCTTACCTGTGCTCTAGTCAGGGACCATGTAGAATTTGACTCTTAAGTTATTACTTCCACTTGGAATAGAGTAATGTAAAGTACTTTAGCCAGTGTCTGTGATAGTCTGTCAAGTGAGCGTAACTCTATCTCTCCGAGGCAACTGTTATGCTTTTCCCTGGCACCAGAATAAATATTATTTACTTTAACAGCTTTAATAGAAGCAGTTGCTTAATGAAAAAGCTTATGTCATGACCTTCTTTTGTCTTGGGTGATGATTTGAATTATTTCCTTTAGCTGACGTGTCCATTTTGTTTGTTTTAGTTTTAGTGACTTAAAGTCTCTGCAGTATAGGGTAGCTGGTACCATGCCCAACCTTCCTTAGTCAGTTTTTACAACATGCATGATAGGTTACAGAGTTACTATTCTTTGCTCCACTTTTGAACTCCAGTAAGACATGGGTGAAAACACACACACACACATATATATATATATATATATATATATATATACGAGTGAAGATGATAGTTCAGATTCAGAATATATTTTGCCCAGCGAAGATATATGCAATCAAAACACTGAATCAGATGAGAAGGGGGCGTTTCCCCTAGCTGGTTCTGTCAGTAGTACTAGCACTAGAAATGCCAGGCCAGTGAAAAGACAACAAGGAAAAGGCATATATATATATAAAGTCAGCTACAGAAAATAATTTGAATTGGCCATCAAAACACAGAAGAAGGCCCTTAGATAAGAAGTCTTTTTATGCAACTGCCTATAATTTTATATATCTTTGTATATTGGCCTGAAGAATACTTTGGAGTTTCAAAATTCTTATGTGCAGCAAATTTCTCTTATATCATGCTCAGTGCATACATGAGAAACTGACTTTTTTTACCAGATTCGTGTCCAAGGCAGCCCATGGGTGAATAATATACCATTCTGCAGTACTCTACATGGCTCATGGTATTGGGAAGAATTAATTTCACACAGCTCATGGTCAAAGTTGTGAGGGGTTCACTGTGTTGTGTTCCTAAATAAACAAGGTAATACACACCATCACTGTTGGGAAGGTGAATGCACTAAATCATTTGTAATTAACATAAGGTTGATCAGAAGAGTTGTATTTTATTGTTTGACATGAGTAATTTTTTTGCGTGCTTTCCTTTTTATTTATAAATATATATTCTAATAATGATTGGATTTTGAAAGCTTTCTTTGAGAATTTTCACTGTTGTTTTTTTGTAATTCATACTTAATTAATTGAAACTGAAATTAGAGAACGAAAGATTTTATTGTTAAAGTGGTTTATTTTTACTGTGTTTTTTTAAGCTGTGTGTTCAAATGCGATGTAAATAATGTATACACTGTTTTGCTCTGAGTAGTATTCATGAGTTCCTACCAGATCTGTAGAATTTAGCTGTTTTGTTTCAGCTGCTTGAAACTACTTTAAAAAAATACTTGCAAACAAGCATTATCAAAGACATTCAGCTGCATTCTGTGGACAGATAGAAGTGTATAAATGTAAAGGCACTTAGGACATGTGTATGAAATGCCAATTTGATCACATGTGATAAAAGTACCTTGGTGATGTGTTTAAGGGTGCCATCATCATTATTATAATGTTCTATGCTTACTTTGTTTAACTGATTGTATCTTTTTCCAAGTCATTCTGTCTCACTTTACCTGTTAACTCTCTTCTGTCTTAGACTGGTCAATATCTTTAGTGTTAGTCATCTTTATCACAGGTTTATCTCTCATTTATCAGATATGATATGACCTTTTGTGAATGTTAATGGTCACTTTCAGGCTTCTGTAATGATATTCTTTTAAAAGGGGTTGTCATAAGCGATATTTTTCTCCCGATACATTTTTTTATCGTGTTCTCTTTTTCAACTTACCTTTTAACTGTATAACATATGTATTCATTAAATCTTCGCTACATACACATTCCAGTTTCTGTCACCCGAAAATTGGATGAGAGTATCATTTTTCACCTGTGCAAATCGTTTGCCCAGAACAGGCCGCAGGGGTCCTGCAGTCATTAATGGGAGGTAAAAGATATGGTGACTATCTTCGCGGTAGTTTTCACACGGTAAAGTAAGGTATCTTCAGATAACAAGAGTAATAATAATAATAATAAATTCTTTAAGCACCAAACACAGCGCATAAGGCAGAAACCAGTGCTCTCCAGGTTGTACGTTGTGACGCCACTCCTCTTGTTGTTGTTGTTTTGATGAAATGATGGGTGGAGATCGGGCACTCAAACTCTGATCATTGTTGCCTCTTCTCTTTCCATCTTGGTCTACCCTGTTCAACCTGAAAGTTGGTTATAATTGGGGTATTTAGTGTCATTTTCTTTACTAATTTTGTATTCAATTTAAATAACTGTTGTCTTTTGCAGTTGCTGATTTTTATTTATATTAGTATTTGTCAATTTTATTTTCTCTTTTGTATTGTTTCTAGATAACTATTGTCCTTTACACTTGGTTTTAATTTGTATTAGTATTTGTTCTTTTTGAGTTGTTGTCCCTTTTTTTTTTAATACCTTGTCTTTCCTTGTCCTATGAGTAGTTATTTTTTTTTTTTTTTGTTAATGCTTTGTTAGTTCTTGCTGCTTAATTTCTATTTAGTTGGATGATTTTCCTGAAGTTCTAACCTTATATTTTTTCCTTTGTTTTATGTATATATCTTTTAAGTATTGATTGGGCATCTCTTGGGGCATCTATACTTAAAACCTTATCACCTGTTAAGTCTATATTGTGATTTCTATAGTAAGTTTTTAATTCAAGCCTTTGTTGTTCATACTTTTTACAGTGGATCAGGTAGTGGTCTATGTCATTCTCTTCCTGACATTCTTGGCAGTGTGGTTCTCTACCATGAAGTATGCTGCACCGAGTCGGAGACGCCACAGTTTTTTGTTCGATGGTATCTTTAATTCTTCTCTGACCTGGCATGTCCTCGTTGGTTCTTTCAGCAGTTTGAACGCGTGTCTGCCTTTTCTACTTTCCTTCCATGTTGTCTTCCATTCCTCGTTTATAGTTTCCTTCACTTGGCTCTTGATCTCTGACCTTCCCAGTCCTGCTTTTATATTGTTTTTACTTGTTCTTCCCTTCTTGGCATTCTGGTCTGCCAACTCGTTGCCAGCTATACCTATGTGTGCTGGAACCCACACTAGCCTCACACTACATCCTCTGTTCTCTAGTGATGTATTAATTGCTAGAATTTCTTCCTTTATGTCTGGCCGGCTACATTTACCTGGGTGTTCTAGTGCTTGTAGTGATGATAGTGAGTCTGTAAATATCGTAACAGCTTCTGGTGGGTTATCTTCGATTATTTCTAGACTTTTAAGAATTGCTACCATCTCTGCAGTAAAAATCGATGCCCCTTCCGTTATACTGTAGCTCTTTTTTATTCCCCATTGTGGTATTACAACTCCGGCACCTAGTTGCCCACTATCACCCTTGGATCCATCAGTGTAGACGGCCAGACTTTGTTTAGTTAGTTGCTCTATGAACTTTCTACTTATCATTTTGGCTTCCTTATCTTCTATGTTTTGTTTGATCTTTTCAGTAAGTGAGTAGTCTATGATTGGTGTTTTTAGTTCCCAGGGTGGTATTTTGCTTCTGTATTTATTACTATTTTCAATTGTGTTTGATAGTTCTTTGAACTGCATTAGGTCTTCTATAGTTCTCCATCCTGTTGGATATCTATCTTTATTTAAGGGGACGTCCCATACACTTGGTTGGTTTTTGACAAATGCTTTATGTGCTGGGTGGGTCACTTCTTGTGCTACTTTACTCCAATAATTTAATCTCAGTTCTTTCCGTCTTAGACCAAGGGGAGGTATGCCGAGAGCTACTTCTAGAGCTTCTACTGGTGTCGATATAAATGCACCTGTAATAGTTCTCATGGCTGCATTTTGAATCCTGTCCAGTTTTGCTTTGTTAGAAGCTGCAGCTGAGTCATAGACTATGCTGGCATAATCCAGTTTCCCCCTGATGAAGGACTTGTAGAACATAAGCATTATTTTATTGCTGGCCCCCCATCCATTACCTTTTACAATCCTTAGTATATTTAGGGGTCCCCTACAGCTTTCTACCAAATTGTCTATATGTTTATTATAATTTAGTTGTTTATCTAAAGTTATGCCCAGAAATCTAGTTGTTGAGGAGGTACATATTTTCTGTCCTTTAATGGTTATATTGATTTTGTTATTTTTTTTTAAATTTCCTTTGCTGAAAATCATACCTACTGTTTTGTTTACATTAATTTGGAAGCCCCAACTTTTCATCCACTCTGAAACTTTGTCTATTTGATTTTGAAGTTTTTTGTAAACATGGTCCAAGTTTTTTCCAGATCGCCAAATGGCACAGTCATCTGCAAATTGTGATACTGCATTCTTTATGTCATTAAATTCATCTGCTAAATCATTTACAGCTATAGTGAAAATTGAAGGAGAGATCACTGATCCTTGAGGAATCCCATTCTGTTGTTCATATATTTCTGACCTATCATTATTCACCTGTACAGCAAAATACCTGTCCTGTAAAAAGTTTTCTAGATACCTATAGGTTTTACCAGTAATGCCAATCTTTTTCATTTTGTAAAGAGCTCCATCGCGCCAGCATTCATCATATGCTCTAGCTACATCTAGAAAGACTGCCACTGTTTTCTCTTTCCTCTTGAACCCTAGCTTTACATCATGTTCTAATCTTACAAGCTGGTCTACTGTACTTCTGTCTGCTCTAAACCCTGACTGGTTTGGGCTATATAACTGGTTTTTTTCCAGGTAGAATTTAACTCTTTTATTCACAACAGTTTCCAGTATTTTACCTAGTTGTGATGTTAAGGAGATAGGCCTATATGAACTTACTTCATGGGCTTCCTTATTGGGTTTTAGAATGGGTACTATCATAGCTACTTTCCATGCTTTTGGTATCTTTCCTAAGTTCCAGATTTTGTTATAAAGTGAAGTTATTATGTTTATAGTTCTTTTGGGTACTTTCTTAAAGATTTCATAACTAAGTATATCTTGCCCTGAGGCAGTATTAGATTTATCTTTTATTGCATTAGTTACTTCTTCCTCTGTTATATCAGCATCTAAATAGTTTGTTTCCTCTATCTGGTCTGGTAGTTCTTTTAAAAACTGTATCCTAAGTCTTTCTCTTCTCTCATTTTCTTCCTGTCCAAGGCTACTTTTTGCACTGACTTTATAGAAATACTCGGCAAGGGCATTAGCTTTTTCTTTATCTGTTTCTGCTCTCTTTGGTAGTTTGATTGTTGGCATTATTGTTTTCTTATTGTTCCCTTTGATTGCCTTAAGCTTTTTCCATACTTCTCTAATTTGAGTGCTAGGTTTAAGTGACTGACAAAACTCCTTCCAGTTAGTTTCTTTGGCTTTGAATATTATTCTGTTAGATTCATTCCTAATAAGTTTATACTTATCATAGTTTTCTTCTGTTCTGTTATTTCTATATTTTTGTAAGGCCCTTTTTCTTCTCTCATGAATTTCTGCACAGCTTTTATTCCACCAGGCAACTGGTTCTTTATTCCATTGAGTTTCTCTTTTCTTATTAATGTTACTTATTGGTTTAAGGTGTTGTGGCATATTTTTATTTGGTATATACTTTATTGCTATTTTCAGAATTTCATTGGTCAGTGTTTCCGCCCACAAGTCAGTATCATCTGATTCCATGTCTTTATATTCCATCACCTCCAGCTCTGATTGGAAAGCTTCCCAGTTTGCTTTTTTATAGTTGAAGGTAGGTTTCTCTGGTTCTGGGTTTGGAATGACATTTTCATGCATGGTTCTTACAATGGGCACATGATCTGAGTTTGTGTCTTGTAACACTTCCCAATTTACATTCGCTAGGTTGTTAGTTGCTATACTTATGTCTATTGCTGAGTCTGCCCTATTAGCTTGTGGATTAATTCTTGTTGCAGATCCATCATTTAGTATTAGTAGTTCATTGTTTTCTATGAAGTCAAGTAGGCATTTTCCTGCATTATCTGCATGTTGTCCACCCCAAGCACAATGATGGGAGTTAAAATCGCCTACTATGATTGTTTTGGGGCCTAGTCTGGTGCTTATGGCTAGTATTTCTTCATCTTTAATTGTGCCATCTTTAGCATATACATTTAGAATTGTTAGATTGTTTGGTTCAGCTGCTATAGTAACCTGGATACCTTCTATATTGGTTGTATTAAATACTTCCCAGTCTATGATTTTAAATTTTTCACTAACTAAGACTGCGACACCTCCTCCTCTACCTTCTTTCCTATCGTGTCTAAGTATCTTAAAGCCCTTACAACTATATCTATTATTTGGGTTTAAATGGGTCTCTTGAAGAGCATATATATCAGTATTTCCTCCAGTTTCTGATAGTAGGGGTGCAAAATTTTTTTTAATACCCCTACAATTCCACTGGATAATTCTAAATCTTTCTAAATTGAATTTTATCATCATCTAGTATACCTTTTATTTTGGTTAACTATCCTCTTAGCTCTTGCACATTGTTTAATCCCAACGTTCTTCCTTCTCTTATTATTGTTCTTCTGAGTGTTTCTTTTGGTCTTCCTTTTTTCCTCTTACCCTCAGGAACCCAAGTGAGCGCCTGTAGTGGTATTCTGTTGTTTTGCATTCGTAGGACATGACCGATATATGACCATCGTCTTTTCCTTATATAGTCGGAGACATATTTCTGCCTAGAGTCTTCTCTTATTTGTCGATTAGTCTTGAATTCTTTCCAACTGATGTTCATGAGTTTTCTAAGACATTTGTTCTCGAATGTATTCAACTTGTTCTCCAATGATTTTGTTATTTTCCAACTCTCACAGCCGTATGTTAACACTGAGATAACATTTGAATTAAACAGACGAAGCTTGGTATGTATATTCAATGATCGTAATTTCCAAATGTTAGATAATCTATTGAAGGCGCTAGCTGCCAAAGCAATTCTAGTATGGATTTCTCTTGTTGTGTCACCATCCTGAGTCATTTTACTGCCTAAATAATTGAAACTTTCAACTTTCTGTAGTTTTTCCCCGTTCAAGATGATATCAAAGGTCTCGTTAGAAAAGTTCATAACTTTAGTTTTAGAGGCATTTATTTGGAGACCTATTTTAACCGAAAGATGACACAAATTATTTACTGCTTCTTGGGATTGTCTGGGTGTTGAACTTAAGAATGCTAAATCATCTGCGAAATCCAGGTCCCCCAGGAATTTTCCATTTGTCCATTTTATACCTAATTGATTCCAAAAAGTAGTGGTGACATAATACAGCCTAGTTTCACCCCTGTTTCTACTGTAAACCATTCTGTATTCCCTTTATTTGTTCTAACACAACATCTTGCATTGTCATATAGCGCTTTGATTATATTCACATATTTTGTTGGAAAACCATAGATTGTAAGTATCTTCTACAATGATGGGCGGTGTAGACTATCAAAGGCTTTCTGAAAATCGACGAAGGTGATAATAAGTGGCGATTGCATTTCCACTGATTCTTCTTAGTGTGAATATTTGATCAATACATGATCGTTTCGGCCTGAAACCTGCTTGTTCTTCTCTGATCTTTTCGTCAGCATGCAATTTAAGTCTTTCTAACATCATGCAACATAATAATTTTCCAGGTACTGATAATAGAGATATACCACGCCAATTATTACAGTCTGTTAGATCACCTTTCTTCGGTAACTTTACAATAATACTGTCTTTCCATTGTTGTGGTGGTTGTTCTTCTCTCCATACTTCATTTATAATATCTAAAATTCTCAAGAGGTTGTTGTCATTAACTGCTTTAATCATTTCGCCTGCAATTTCGTCAACTCCAGCAGCTTAAAATTTTTTTAATCTTTTAACGGCTTGTTTGATCTCGTTCAGCGTGAATTCATCGCAAGTTATTGGCAAGGTGGTTGTGGGTGTTTCATTATTAAAATCAGATGTTACTGTTGGTGGTGGTCTGTTTAGCACCTCCATGAAGTGCTCAGCCCATCTCTTCATTTGTTCTTTTTCTGTTGGTATTGGATTCCCTAATTTATCTTTAACAGGTGTTTCCATATCAGTAGGCTGGTGACATAGTTAGATTCAACTGCATTATGTGTACTTGCCGCTAGTAGTTTAAGTTTTGCTGTTTTCCTTTCTTGTATTTTATCCCAAGTAACTTCTCTCATATTTTTTTCCAGAGTTTTTATCACACGCATTCTTTGTATGTACTAATATCAGACAATCCCACTAGTAATATCCGGTGGTCGCTACAACGATTGGGGGGGGGGGGAGATGCTTAACCTTCTTTAATGTCATTGCTATTTCAGTATATTTTCGGGGCGGTTGCCATTTAGTTATAGCGGGGAATATGATCGCTTCGAACTCTGCACCTAGTATGCTCTAGTTTGTCCTTTAACTGAGTGGCGAAGATTTAGTGCTTCTTTTTCTGAGAAGTGATCGATCTTTCTTAGACTGCACACTGATAATGTTAACATGATGATGATCTTGCATACAGTATATCATCGAGGTTGTGAAACAATTTTGCCTAAAGCATCGAAATAGGTTGAGTTCTTTTGAACATTTATTATCACCTCTTTACATCGTCATTTGATTGTGCATGCATTGAGTCTGTGTACATACTAGAAATGCTCATAGAAATCACTATTTTTATATTAACTTTCGTATTTGTAATCAAAGTAAGACTAACGTCACTTCAGTTTGAAAATTAGAACTACCAACGCTACAGCGTTATGATTATTTTTTGCGATATACATTAAACCACCTATGCAGCCATCTGTGTCCTCAGTTGTTGATCGCTTCCGACATGCCTCTGTATGCTAATGTCACCGTAAAATCTTGAACAGCTGAGAGCAATCTTTTCGGCATGCGCTTATGCAGGAAGCCCTGATCTACAGATCTGGTAACAGATTAGTCTTAGCGCCTGCCATTCAGGTAAGTGAATTCCATGCACCTCAGTATTTTATCTTAGATTGATTGTGATCTTTCTTATGTGATTTTTAAAATGATACATACACTTTGGTTTTGTAAAGGGATATAGCCACAACGATGTAACAAATATTTTGTAAAGCGTCCATCTTCGCTCGAGCGGCTTCACGTCATACTTTCAAAAAGTTCTAGTTTACTTAGTCTTTCACCATTTTGATTCATACAGCCTATGCCATGAGTACCGAGATATCAGTTTGTACTCAATCGTTGTTGTAAAAGATACAAAGAAAAATTGGTTCTACTGCTCCCTGACGGGACTTGATCGTTCCCAATGGTCTGGATCCCGGCAATATGTATTTCCCATGCTTGTCGTGGTAGCCGATCTTCTTTTGTCAGAAATCGCCCTTGAGAATCTCTTAAACAAGAGTGAACACAAAACCATATTGAAAGTTAATTAACTGGAAAGATGAGTATCCCCACTATTTGTTTTGTCAGCGCCCGAGCGAGTCGCGCGCCATTTATTTCTCCTATCCATTGAGTACCGAGTACTCCAGAAACCCGACCAATTTGGCAGGTAAATTCCAAGGAAGCCGTTAAGATTTTTGTCAAGAACCTATTATAAAACATTAAATTACTGAAACGAATAATTTAATGAAAAATTTTTTAATTTATCGTTTATTTTATAATAAAATACTGCATACAATTTATTTAATACGTAAAAACTTTCGTTTGAAACAAGTTTTATAAGAAAATAATCAACGTTGAAAACGAGAGTGAAGAACGAAAACACTCGATGCCATTTTTAAACGTGGTCTGAGTTCGATTACTTTGTCTCCGCAAACAAAAATTAAAATATGAGTTCCAGCGATGATTTACATTATGAATGCAGCACTGATTCTGCAGAGGATGATGTCTGGGAGCCTGAAACATCGGATTTCAGACACGGATGTTGAAAATAGTGTCCCCGATGACCCAATTTGTGAAGCCGGCATGGCAAGGTAAGCTGCGAGAACCAGTGGCGATCGCGTCAAGAATTGTTATGGAATGTCAGGGCCGTAGATAGGACTTTATTAAGGGGGGTTTTAATACCCAAAAAAAATTTGTAAATTACTATTTTGGTACAGGAACAGTATAATTTCCCCCTAAATTTCCCTACCCCCCGTATCTACGGCCCTGTGGAATATGCATACATGCCACACCTCGGAGATGAAAGAACCTGTACAAATAGCCTAATGTAAAAATATGTTCAATTACAGTGGGCTGCATTATAAATGAGGCACAGGGACTTTGCCTTTAAAAGCAGGTCTTCACTTTTTTTAAAACCCAAACAATAAATGTCTGAGTTTATTTTACACTGTAAAAATAATGTGATGGTGTCATCATTTAGTCTATTACTTACTTACTTAGTCGTTCCCCTTCTACCGTGAGGTGTAGAGGTTTGGAAGAGAGAGCGCCAGACTATCATATCTGCTGTCTTCCTCCTGGCCTGGTTCCATTCTAGTCCTCGGTCCTTCAAAGATTGTCTAATGTTGTCCTCCCAGCGAACTCTGGGTCGTCCTGGAGGTCTGGATCCCTGGCTCTTTGTTTCCCATGCTTATTGTGGTAGCCGATCTTCTCCCATTCTGCAGACATGGCCAAACCATCTTCTACTTGGGTCTGCAGGGGGTGGGGTTGTAGGCCTTGACGTATCGTCTGGTTGCGGACCATGTCTCTTCTTTTTACTTCAACCACCTTCCTCAGATACCTCATTTCTGAGGTTTGGATCTGGCTTTTGTCATCATTTAGTCTATTTCTGTGTTTAATTATCACTAACAGACTGGGAAATCCTGTGTTCAATAGGACCTTATAAACGAACTCTGAGACACAGTAATAAGTGGAATGGGTTAGAAAACCTGTACATAAATTATGTACAGGGTGTACACATCTGAAATCGCAAACAACGTGTACAGATTATGGGTAAACCACAGCATGTGGCATGTATGAATATGGTAGTGTAGTGACCTAGATTTTAAAAAAATTTACCACTTACATAGTAACTGTAACCTATTTTCTATTAAAATGGATAATGATTTTAACATTTATAGTGAACAATTTTTTTTTACTTCATTTTTGTAAAGCTTACCCGTCCATAGTAACGGTTGCTAAGGAAATGTATATTTGCAAAACAAACAGATACAGAGTAAAAAAAATTAATACAACTGCTTGGAAAGTAATCAAAGTTATATTTTGTTTGAAGGGATAATGTTTAAAGATATTTATAGGTTCTAATTTATTATTATCATTATTATTTTAATCTTAAAGAATACATTATAATGCATAATGTGCTATTTTAAAATATTTAGTTTCTCAAACTTTAACAGTTTGTTAAATTTTTTCATTACAGACCCAAAGGCTATAATGATTTGGATGCTGGAGCCCCTACGTCAATTCCAAAGTTTTTGTCCTGTCGAAAGCCTGGGTTTCATCTGAAGGAGGAAATTCTAACACGAGAAGATGTCAGAGAATTTTTAAGGCCTGTGGATTTTTTCAAGTTGATGAATGGTCTATCAAAGCCATTAGTTTACAGGGGATGGATGGATGTAATGGTTGAAGAATTTTATAAGTTTCTGTGACTTCTTATGTACATGGGTTTTGTACAAATACCAGGTATGCAGAAATATTGGTCTACATCTTCCTTGTACCATGGATTGTGGGCTAGGTCTTTCATGACAAAAAAAGCGATTTTTACAGATAATGTCATTTCTAAAAGTTTCCAACTTTGAGACTGAAAAGTCAACTGATAGGCTAAGTAAAGTACTCTTTCTGTTTGATTATATTCATAGAAAATGCCAGAAGCTTTATCAGCCTCGACAACACCTTTCCATTGATGAAAGGATGGTTCAAAATAAAGGCAGGTAACCATTTAGGCAGTATATTAGAGATAAGCCAACTAAATTCCCCATTTAGTTGGCTTATCTCTAATATACTGCCTAAATGGTTACCTGCCTTTATTTTGAACCATCCTTTCATCAATGGAAAGGTGTTGTCGAGGCTGATAAAGCTTCTGGCATTTTCTATGAATATAATCAAACAGAAAGAGTACTTTACTTAGCCTATCAGTTGACTTTTCAGAAGCCAAAGGGGGGAGAGCTAGCCATAACAAAATTGAAGTAGGCTTAGGGAAGTTTGAAATTAAGAGCTTAATTGCTCAAGCAATAACTAAAGAGTGGATAACAGCATGGTACCAAAGTAAAAAAGCAAGACACTCATATAAAATCCTTAAAAAACCAAGCAAAAAATGTCAAATAAAAGATGAACTAAAAATACCAATTAATAAAACATTGCTGAGGCTCAAGCTTGGAACTGGATATTTCATGATTGAGGAACCCACATGTGAAGAGTGTCAAGAACCAAACACAATTAGACACTTTCTGGTGGACTGCAAGAAATATGACCAACAGAGGCAAAACATTAAGACATACTGTAGTAACCACAATGTAGAAATGAGGGTAGAAAATCTCATAGGCACAAAGACCCCTTCAGAAATGCAAGTTAATAAAACACTATATTACAAAAACTAAAGCTAACATATAAAAAACAAATAAGGATTTGAGTCAGTAGTCCAAACTCGTGAAAGACTCGCCCCAGATACATACAGATTAACCAAAGAAACCATCCAGTGAAAATTAAAAACATACTAACTTAGAAAATAGCTTATTTTGGAATTTCTTTTAAAAACCATGTTGAACTATAACTACAAAAGGAAAAATACCGACTAGAGATAATATAGTATAAAATAAATACAAACAAAAACATATTACAATAAAGGAAACACGTCCTGATATAACCAACAACTCCATGTACATGGTAGATGGTTGAAAGGGGCGTGCTACAAAGAAAAGTAGCAAACACATTAATTAAAAAAAAATAAAAAAAAAATGGGGAATTAAATTATGGATCCTTGCTGAAGCTGAAACAGGATACACATATAATTTTTAAGTTTATTTTGGTAAGGGTACCGAAGGTTCCCCATTTGGTTTGGCTTAAGATGTAGTTATGAGACTAATAAAGTCTCTTATTAATCAAGGTTATCATTTATTTTTTGATAATTTTTACACTAGTTTACAGCTTCTAAAAGATCTTTTAAAGAAAGTTGTTTGTGCTTGTGGAACTATTATCAAAAATAGAACAGGTTTTCCAAAATCTTTGAAGGAAATAAAATCATTTGAAAAAAATCAGCTCGCGGTGACATGCGCTAGGTCAGAGAGAAGGAGATTTTTAACAATGCAATGGAGGGATAATAAAACAGTTTCTGTCATGTCTAATTTCATGACAGCTAATGGATATTCAGAAGCCACTAGAAGAACAAAAGTCAATAGAGAATTTAGAGAGTTGAAAGTTAAGCAGCCTAATGTAGTGAAACAATATAATACTTATATGAGTGGGGTAGATAAATGTGACCAATTAATTAATTTTTTTTTTTTTTTTCTATAACCAGCGGCACTCGAGCTTTCCGGCTCTTTCGGCCCAATGACATGTCATTGCGAGGCTGGGGGGTCAGTGGACTTTCTTTCCAACCCGGTCAGGAGCTTCGCTCCTTCCCATCCACACGGGATTTATGTGCAGGAGCCGTTCAGGTTATTCAGTCAAATTTCCGGTCGTAAGCATTTCTTCAAACGCCGACAGCCGGGTTTGAACTTGCTCCCACCAATTAATTAATAAATATAATGTTCTTAGGAAAACAAACAAATATTGGAAAACCTTGTTCTACAATTTTCTTGACATTGCCAGGGTTAACAGCTATATAATTTTTCAAGAGTGGAAGATCATCCTGATGTTGAAGAACTAGATAGACCAAATCATTACCTTCAAATAGATTTTACAGAGGAACTTATTAGGGAGCTGGGTGGACTAAAAAAACATCAGAATATTCCTTCTGCACATAATGCCATAAAAACTAAAATCAGCACCACACGCTCAATAATACCAGAACATACTGCTACAAGGAAAAATTGTAAACATTGTTGGGCAACTCAAGGTATTGAAAGAAGAACACAAACAAAATGTAGTCCATGCAACACCTTTCTTTATTTCATGAAAAACAGAAACTGCCTATTTGAATACCATAAGTCCTAAAACAATCTATGTTTCTTGGTTTCTTGATTCAGCTAATATGATTTGCTTGTTGATGTCACTTTTTTCCCACAAATCTCAGTTTATTTTTTTAAATTAAACATTTTTACTTATTCTACACATTCAGTGTGCCAATTTTAATTAGTTTTTAATTTTTTTATTAACTGTCAGAATCTCTAAGTTTTGTTTTAAATTTTTACATACTTGGGTAATCTTTTAAATAAATGTCAATTTGTTGTATTTTTTTAATTACATAGGTTTTTCATTCTTTAATATCTCAGTTTATGTACATTTCTGTGTCAGATTATGCAATCATTTCGACCTTGGATAATTACATTGTAAAAAATTATTGCTATAAATGCCACAGATACACAGTTTATTAACTTTTAAACATATCTCTGTATAATGTACATTAGTTTCATACATTTTTCAAGATTTTAAGTGTTATTTTGTGAAGTCATCATAATCGTGTTCAAATGCTCAGTTGTTCCCCTTTTCTACCTAACACATTAATCAATTTTTTTATTAATGAATTTATGATAATATTTGTCTGATTTTCACAAATCATGTACAAAACTGAAAGTACTTTTAAGTAAAAACCACTGTTCTGTACATCTTGCATTTGCTAGTTTTTGTCCCTCTTTGAATACTTCAGTGTATGTAAATTTTTGTTATTTTTCATGCATCAAATTCGGTAATTAATTTGTTGCTACTCAGCAAAGTTAAACAAAATCCCAAAATAACTACTACTATACTAAAGTCCATTCATTTCCAAGCACACTGATATATAATGTGTATAGGTTTAACATACTTAACACATTAACTACCGAATTGAAAAACACACTGTGGCCGAATTAAATTTTTTTCCCATTTTCATCCTATAGGTGTTTGCACAAAGTAAGCTGTAGTTTTCGTTATTGTTTACAGATTTTTATGAATTACACGTCATTTTAAAGATAAATGAATTTACTATTACAATAAACACTGGTTGTAACTCTAATAGAGGTTGTTGCTATTTAACGGCCCTCCGATGGCCGAGGATGTGCAACATTTTCACAATTATAACTGCTTGCGCCCCATCTCTATCAAAATCACAATTTCAATCAATGTGCACACCGTTTTCACTCTTGTCCTCGTCGCTAGATCTATCAGTTAATTGTTGAAACACGTTTCTATCCTATTCAGCCGTTAGACGAGATGTACACGCATTTGTTGTAGTCCTATCACTAGTTGCCACGGTAAACAGTTTGTACACGATTTGGTAACTAACCCAAAACGCTGAAAAATATGAACATAATATCAATTTTCCAGTGTTCTACAACAACCATGCTTTGGGAATTTGTTTTCCGGTGGCAACTTAAAATCTCGAACCAGATCAGAGAGTGTTTCAGTACATTTTTCATTCGTTTTATTACTAAAATTAGATTGGCGCTCTGAGCGGCTTGCGGTCCAAATGTGATTATTTTGTGAGCTGCTGACAGCGGCTTGCGGTAGTTAATGTGTTAACAATATTCTACATGTTTTTTTTTACAAAATGTCACCTGAAACCTACTCAAAAAACCTTCAAAGATCAAGAATTGAATAGAATTAATCTAAGATGGGAAATGGTCTAGGAAAATGGGTGTGTGGGCTCCCATAAATATGTCTCTAGTAAACTGGGATTTGACTGCTTCTTATTATTTAACATTTTAACTAACTAGACCATGGCACTGCAATTTAAACTTTGGTCATGTAAGAACCTATCTCGCATGAAAGCAGCCTAGCGTGTAAGACTTTCTTTTGACAAAAGAATAGCTTGTTTTGCAAAAGTGCAACTGAGTGGGTGAGTGAGATATATATTTATATTGATTACATTCTATTACATGTATGTAATATCATTTTAGATGATTATTATTCACGAGTATAACTGATCTTTTTGGTGTTATAAATGCATTTTAAATCTAACCGGTAAGACCGAATTTTGTGTGTATTCGATAGATACATATCTTCCCTTGAGTGTCATAACAGACTAGTGTCTAGTTGGGTGAATTATCCTCCCTTAATGTCATGGTTGACTATAAACGAATTGGGTGGATTATCTCCCCTTTTTTCCATTGAATGGAAGTTAAAGCTTATTTATAGGTAGAGCATATTTGCTAAATTTTTGGGTGTGCCGAGTTAATATCTTACTGCTCTAATTTTGTAAAATAACTCACTTCCAAAGTGTATTGAGATAGAGAATTAAGTGCAGCTGATGCATTTTTAATAATAATAATATTACAAAAGAATGAATGGCTTTGTAAGATTGCACATTTCATTTCTCGATAATGAGTAGAGCCAGAAACATCGAATACTGATTGTAAAAAGAGATTTGATTTATTGCACTACTTTGGTGAACTTGGTTGAAATTAAGCAGACACAATGTAATGAAGGACTATTGGTGATGGTGGCTAACTGTGGATGTAGAAGATGCTTTTATGATATATCTGATTTATTGATGGTAAAAAGCATTATGGCGTAGATATTGGATGTCTCACATGTATAAACTGTAGAGCCAACAGTACAAAAGACACATATTGGTCTGTACTGTGAATTCTGAAGGACGGATTGACACAAAGACTTGATAATTAATCTCTCCCAAATGGAGGATTACCGAAGTCATATTGTATCTTCCCCAGTTCTTTAGGGTAGTCTACACCAGGAGCTTCCGTCTTCGTCGATGACGAGAAACCTGGACCAGGGGAAGAGAACCTCAAACCCCTGAGATAGATCTGCACCTAACCCACAACAACCCTTTTCTTACACCTGAAGAAATCAGGGAGTGACCGGAATTGCAGTCAAAGATCCAGATAAGTTACACCACCAATAACCAACCACTGCATTCAATCGAACTTCAGAAATGTCCTTAATGATGAATTATCAACAGTTTTGTAAACCACTTAACCAGACACAACTTCACCCATGTCCTTAATGATGAGGTATAAATAGTGTTTGTTTACTAAATTCAAGAATTAAAATTCTATAAGATTGTGACGAATGGTCAGTAACTTTATAGAAACGATTGTATTTTTTGATTATCTTAAATTCTATACATATTTGATTGATACATATTCTATACATATGCCAAATTTTTTATTTTCATCAGTAACGTTTCATTATAATTTTCTAAAATCAAGATTAGTTTTTCGGACTTTTCTTTGGTGTTACAGTGATGTCTAATGCTGAAAGATTATATCATATTTGTATTTAACCAATGGGGGCTCTTTCTAATAATTCAGTACCTTACGGAAAAGTGGCCCGTGACCTACTAGCTCTTAGTTTACTCATAGGATTCTCAACATGCTAAGAGACAGTTAATTTCCAGTATCCCTATAAATAGATCTGCCAGTGACTTACTCTAATTTCTTCCTGCGGTATTTAAATTTCTGCAGATTTTCCTGGAGCCACATTTCAGTGAGATTATCTTTAGCAGTTCTGGTATTTAGTCATACCTTCACCTTTTCCATCTATCCATCACCACATCAACACCAATATAACCAGCCACAGGGGTCAGCAAGTAAACCCTGATAAGTTATATTTGACAGTGCGACAAAAACGTTTCAAATTTAAAAAAAATTAATTTAATTATGCTTTGTTATTCAACATAACATTTGCACAAACAAAGGTATCTCACAAAAGCACCCTTTGATTTTATTTCTTTAATATTCTGTTCTGCAAATGAGATCCATGATCCTGAGCTATTCTTTCATTCAAGCGTGAATATCACCAAATTTTCTGTGAAGCATATTGACAAGAACTTTGGAAATGACTTATGATTAATTGCTCAGCAGCCTATTGTATACAATCAACATGTACCCTATTTTAGGCTCAAATGCAATGTAGGGATGATTAGCATATACCATATTTTAAACTCAGCTGCATTGTGAGTTTGATCAGTATACTCTCTACCTTAAACTCAGCTGCAGTGTGAGGTAGATCATCATGCACCCTACATTAGGTTCAGCTGCAGTGTGAGGTAGATCATCATGCACCCTACTTTAGGCTCAGCTGCAGTGTGAGGTAGATCATCATGCACCCTACATTAGGTTCAGCTGCAGTGTGAGGTAGATCATCATGCACCTACTTTAGGCTCAGCTATAGTGTGAGGTAAATCATCATGCACCTACATTAGGTTTAGCTGCATTGTGAGGTAGATCATCATGCACCCTACATTAGGCTCAGCTGCAGTGTGAAGGTGACCAACAACAAACACCCTAATATAAGCTCAGCGGCAGTTTGAGTGGGGGTTTCTGCAGCAGTGTATTTCACATGATGTGGTTGCTAGCCCCCGGCATTAATAACAATAATAATAATAATAATAAATTCTTTAAGCACCAAACACGGCGCATAAGGCAGAAACCAGTGCTCTCCAGGTTGTTCGTTGTGATGCCACTCCTCTTAGCTCTTGCACATTATTTAGGCCCAACGTTCTTCCTTCTCTTATTATTGTTCTTCTGAGTGTTTCTTTTGGTCTTCCTTTAAATGCCTTATATGTCATGCCTGAGTGAGTAGTAGTCCCAATCTATCATTATCTCATCAGAGACCCCTGTGAACTACAGAGGGTCACAACTATGTCTAATAGTATACATAGTGAGCTGATGTCACCATTGCTGCAGAAAATATGGTCCAATAATTCTAAATGATGCTGATTCACACCAGAAAGAAGAAATATGAAACTATGTGCAAGCATAAATCTATACTGATAAAATAGATCACACTGTCTATCTCTAGTACTCTCAAATCACTTAGCATTTCATTTCTAAGTTACAGTGTTATAGAAATATTTATGGGAAATAAAATAATAATGTCATCTTTCTTTACTCATCTAGTTTTTCATTAAGCATTGTTTGGATATTCCAAGGTATTTCTGGTCACTCTGTGTGACCTTGGTGGTTGCTAGGAAGTTTGTTTGTTGTTTTTTGCATCATCATCCTGAATGTTATGTTTACTTTCATCTACATGTTTTGGCAAGGGGCTAAATCATTTTGTCTTCTCCTTTTCTGTGTGTTACGAAACATTGTTTAGTTCCAGTTGCCTCACCTATCATAGCAGAGATTCATTTTGTTGTTTCTTGTCTTCTCTTGTTCACAATTTATTGAAACATCCTATTTTGCAGTTTGAAATGCTTTTATGCATGGACTTCATTGTTGCAAAATTATTTATGTTTGATGTAAATTCCTGTAATAACTTAGTAAATTTTTTTTTTTTTTTTTTTTTTTTTTTCGTACGCCCGCTAATACTCGAGGCGAAATCTCAGGTTATTATTTATGTCTAACCTGACATTGATTTTACGTGAGTATCCCTTTATTTCTTGTACAGAGACAAGTGTCCCTCGCCATTCAGGCAAATACTCTCCGATTTCGGAGGTACCCATTGCAGCTGGGTCGGCTCAGGAGCCGCCAGTCCCTGGTCGACGACACTCCTTCAAATGTCCTCGCCAGGTCTCGAGTTAATCCAGTCCAAATCCCGGTCGACGAAAAATCCTCAAATGCCGTCGCCCGGGTTTGATCCTGTATCACCCGGTCGCCAGAGCGGTGTTGTAACCACTACGCTAGCGCGGCTCCCACTTAGTAAATGAAATGTGTATTGTAACAAATTCATTTTCAAGTTACTTTTTTATGTAATTGTGTATGCCAAACTCATGTAACAAATAACTTTATTTGCCATTGTTGTATTTTCTCCTTATATGCGGTGACATTTGCAGAATTAATACAGGTCCTCAACCTGAAATTCAAAAAGCTCTTGAAAACCAATACATTTGTGTTGTGGAGAGTCATTCGTGAGCACTAAACCAGTGGTTCCCAACCTCTTTACATCTAAGGACCACTTTTTCAACTACATATAAGTTGCAGACCACCAGCTTACATGTAATATTGCAATGCCATAAATACAACTGTATTTATTCAATAGATGAATAGGCCTATATTCAATAACACAAGTTGTTGATTATTTACCAGATGACAAGGAAGGGCGGTGTCTACGCCGCATCCTCGGCATCTCGTGGAAAGATAAAGTGACAAATGTCGAGGTGTTGTCACGTGCTGGCCTTCAAAGTATGTATACGCTTCTTAGACAGCTCAGACTTCGCTGGCTTGGCCATGTTCGCCGCATGGAAGATGGTCGCATCCCAAAAGATATCTTCTACGGACAATTAGCAGATGGCAAGAGAACAGTTGGGCGACCACAGCTGAGGTTCAAAGATGTGTGCAAGAGAGATATGAGGGCACTGGACATGGATCCAGCAACATAGGAGGATGAAGCTGCGGATCGCACTAAGTGGCGATGCTATTTACGGCGCCACCTCAGATTGGGCGAAGAGAGGCTCACACAAGAAGCAGAGGTGAGAAGAAAACGTCGAAAGGAGCACCAGGAAAATAAGCAGCTGAGGGCTGTCACCTCAGGGGCACATTCCCATAGTCAGTTATGACTGAAGGGGCTATTATTATTATTAGTAATGAAAAATAAATTATACATACAATTTATTAGCTACATACATACAGATTATATACATATTTGTTAAATACTACATATTCATACAATTCAATGGTTAAAGTTACAAAAAATTCAATGGGACCCTTGTGCTTGCATTTCGCTCACTAGATTTTCAACATTAGACTTCATAGAAGTAAAAGACAGTCTCAAAGCTGGTTCTACTTGCAAACGGTTTCTGTGTTTTGTTTTTATAGCACTAAAACGTAAGGAGGATCAGAGCAAAATCAAAGCACTTAATACCAAATCGATAACGCAGCCGCGGACCACTTGATAATGCACCGTGTACCATAAGTGGTCAGCAGAGTACAGGTTGGGAACCACTGCACTACACGACCCAAGCAGATGTTTGATGCAAGTAATATAGACTAGATACCTCTATTCTACTACAGATGGATCACTGTAATACAATAACCCAGACTGTAATACAATAACCCAGACTGTAATATATATTTGTATTTTACCTCGTTTGTGTCCCTACATTGTAACAATGATGAAGAGGAAAACTTTTCAAATATTTATTAAATATTGATTTTAGAGGGCTGTTTACGTTTATTACTCTTCTAATTTTTAATAATTTCAGTGCTAAAAATTGTTCTAATAATTATATAACTTTTACGTTTTCAATGTTAGACAATAATAAATAATACATATATTTTAGAGCCTTAATGCAAACAGGAATTGTAGAAATATTAATGTTTTTGTTTATGTGGTGCTGTCATAGACACTGCTAGGGTGTTACCGTAATATGCTGTACATATAAAAAGGTAAAGGTAAAGGATCCCGTTACACGCCAATTGAGGCATATTGGGAATATGGTGTTAGGCCGATATTTTCTTGACCATCGGCACACTAGGGGTGATGTGGTCAGCATCACGCATATACCGCACCATACTATAATTCTGAAAAGAAAAAAAAATTCCAAATTCCAAAACTCATCAGCCCTCAGGGTTTTGGATAAGGAGATCAGGGCCTATCTATAATAATTTTAGCCTCAACTGATTTAAAAAAAATTAATATCTTTCTCTGTAAAAACCATTTTGAATGCTTAAAGCATCACTTAACCACCATTACTAGAAACAAGCAGCAACAACCACTGTCTTCTTAACTTAAAATTCTCACAACATTATTCGATTGTTTATATTTGATCCCTTGTGCATTGTTATGAAATATCCTATATAAAAACTCCTACCCATAATTTTTTTTAAAGTATGAAAAAACCAAAATTGCCAAATTATGTTGAAAGTCTCCTTACTTTCTGCTGATAACACCTACAAAACAGTAATTAAACAAAAACTATAATTGCATACCAGAACTATTATTGTGTGAGTCATCTAACCATCATTGTAATTGTTGGGTTGAATTGTTATTCCAACTTTTTATTTAATTTGCGTGTGTTTATTTTAATGGCTGTGTAATTGGTCTCCATGACAGTTACAAGAAGGAGAATATCAAGGATGTATTATTTTATCAATCCTTTTCTAAATTGTTAATGGTCATAAACCATATAGCATCGTGTAGTTCTCTGGGGGGGGGGGGGGGGGGGGGGGTGGGGGAGGGAGGAGGGGGGGGTGGGGGGAGGGGGGAGGGGGCGTGGGGGGGGGGGGGGGAGCGAGAGGAGTGGGGGGGGTGGGGGAGGGGGGAGGGGGATGTGGGGGTGGGGGGGGGGGGGGGGGGGGGGGGGGGGGGGGGGTGGTGAGGGGGGGTTTCGGGGGAGGGGGGGGGGGGGGGGTGGGGGGAGTGGCGGTGGCGGGGGAAGGGGGGGGGGGGGGGGGGGGGGGGGGGGGGGGGGGGCGGGGGGGGCGGGGGTGTGTCTGGCAAGACAAAGAAATAATAGAACTACAGCTCCCTCCGGAGAGTTGTACAAGGTGAATAATATGAAGTTGTGCATGGTGTTGGCTACCTCATCATATAAAACATATTGCCACATAAACCACAGCTACAAGAACATGTGAATGTTTGGTGCAGGCTTCCTGCAAAGGAACAGGCTGCAATGGTTGCTCCATGCTCTGTATTGAGTTCAAAGGAAAATAACGATGATAACCATATCTATGTTGATATATATATTTAATTAAACATTTATAACACATAAGGAAGGGAAACCCGAGGCCTGTAAACAGTAAATAAATATTAGACAAACATAAAGGTATGTTTTCAGGCACTCGTAAGAAATAAAGAAGTAGAACACTAGACAACAGAAAAACAACAGACGTGAGTGGCTTAGCCAGGGGATGTAATCCTGGGTAAGTCAGTCACGTCTGTTGTTTAGTGTTCTACTTCTTTATTTCTTACGAGTGCCTGAAAACATACCTTTATGTTTGTCTAATATTTATTTTATATATTTAATTGCTTAGTTATAATAAAGAATAGGATTTCTTCAGTCTATCAACACGAGAACAGGTAAATAAGCCAAGCCTGAACTGTAGAAAAAAAAAGGTATTTATCATTACCTGAGCAAGGTAATGAACTTTTATATGTACATACAAACTTGACTCAAAGATTTGATGGTGTACACTATACAAATGCCCCATGTAGTCCCTGTGAGTCTTGGAAGAGACAAAGACAAACTATTGTGTGATCTAACAGAAGAGATCAGAGCACTGATGAAGTTGTCTATGTACAATGAAGATAGTCTTTAAAACCAAACCAAGAGAGACTAGGACTATTGCTTGCTCAAGTGTGTGATAAGAGAAAACTAATACAAGGTTGTGCATGGACTGAGACAAACTGATCATGTAAAACAAACTGTAGCAGAAACTACTGCTGCTTAATCATGTACCTTGATTCAGGCTTCTTTAAAGGGACCATTTACTTGTGTTAGCTCTATGCTCCATTTGGAGCACAAAGGAGACGATAGAGAGTATACACAAGGCGTGCTAGAAAAATTGGTCACAGCAGAAGGCGTGTTTGATATACTATTGTTGTGTATGTTGTACTATTGAAATACTGTTGTTTTGTGTCTTAAAGTGACTTTTGAGCAGAAGTGAACAGGTTGTTGAATGTTCAGTAGATTCTTCTTCTTCTTCTTCCGTCCTTAGCCAAAGACCGACCAAGCAGTCAGAGGCCATCACGCCTTGTGGCGTCTTAAGGGCAACAGCAGATTGATTTTCTCTGTTGTAGTTTCCCATCACGCCTAGCGGCGTCTTTAGGGCAACAACAAATAGATCCATCTGCCGTTGTTTCCGTAATCGGTGTGACAAGCCAACGGGTGATCAGCCCATTGGGCATTCAGTAGATTGAGTGGACATTATATGTCTTTGATTTTGGTTACTGTCAGCAGGATATTTGTACTCTAGTTTATATGCAGTCATTTTATGCATCACTTGGTATTATTAAATACAGGTTATTGTTAGTTAATCTAATTTAAATAGGTTTTTGTTTACTGACATTTACGTTTACGATAGAGCTCATAGTTTCACTTATACTAGTATAGTTAAATCTTATCATTAGTTATATGACTTTAGATAGTTACATAGTTCACTTTTGTTTAGCCTATTGTGTCATTACCAGTAGTTTGTATTTACCATGGCATATTTAGAGTACACATCTTCCTCTGTTCTATCTCTTTGAATGTTTAATATTGAGCTTGATTTGTTTATACTTCATTATTTCAGAAACAATTAATAGTTTGTATACTAAATTACATATTTTAGATATATAGTTTAATTAACAGTATGGATTATTTATTATTAAGATATATATATATATATATATATATATATATATATATATATATATATATATATATATATATATATATATATATATATATATATATATATATATATATATATATATATGATGCGTGCCGTATTATATATAATGTTCAGAGAAGGTCTCCGTGGCCAAAGTACACCTAGGGGTAGTCCAACAACACGTATCAGCATACTTCAGTGAGCTGACAAACACCTCCTTCACAAATTACATACGCAGTTAATTGTGCTGGACACAAAGCTCCATGATAATAGAATATAGGCTCAATGGCAAATGCAGTAATAGGCAGTCGTCCAGTCCGTTCACTATCAAACGCTGGTCAATGGCAATCATACAGTCTTTATTCTCATCGTACACTTGACATCTTCGTAATTAGATATGATTCCTGAATATAGTAGACTAGGGACACCTCAACCAACGGGCTGATCACCCGTTTGCCAGTCACTTTGATTACGGAAACAACGACAAACGGATTGATTTATCATTGCCCTAAAGACGCCATTAGGCGTGATGGGAACAACGGCAAAGAAAATCCATTCGCTGTTGCCCTTAAGACGCCACTAGGCGTAATGGCCACTGACTGCTTTGCCGGTCGTTGGCTAAGGACGGAAGAAGAAAAGAAGAAGGGACACCTCAACAAAGTATCTTGGTGCTCTAGTAATGGAATGATGCAAGAAAATCACAGTAGACTGTAGGAGCTCAATACACATACGTCCGCGCACATTCAAACACAAGCCGCCTCTCTATTAGCAGACGATCACCCACTTCTGCCTCTTAATTTCGCGTCTATCTCTACACCATATCGGTATGACGTCACTTCCTTTATAGTAAGTCCGTATAAAATTATCAGAAAAGGAGCCCTGTCGAGCTAACTATAATACCTAAATAATCGTTATGAATTTTAATCATTACAATATATATATATATATATATATATATATATATATATATATATATATATATATATATATATATATATATATATATATATATATATATATATATATAATAGTGACAGTAAATTGTAATAGTGAACCATGTTACCGAAGACGACCCCGTTAAAAAGTTCATAATTTTTCTCTAACAACTTTATTTTTCCAAAATTGTATATAGCAGTATGTCTTGGTCACACAACTTGCTCATTTCTCTCAAAGTCATGTCTTGGTTTGCTTTGAGTTTATTTTCTGCTCTTGACTTTTTTGTCCTCATACATGCAAACTATCCACGTCTATATAAATAGCTCAGTTATTTATATTTTTTATTCTACATTATCCAGCAGTGTTTTTTTTTTCGTTCGCCCGCTAATACTCGAGGCGAAATCTCAGGTTATTATTAATGTCTAACCTGACATTGATTTTACATGAGTATCCCTTTTCTTGTACAGAGACAGGTGTCCCTCGCCATTCAGGCAGATACTCGCCGATTTCGGAGGTACCCATTAGAGCTGGTAGACACCGTAAATGGAAGGTATTGATCCTTCTTTCTTGCTTAGCATAGGTCGTCCAGGTCTCGCTGCCATATAGGAGTGTGCTGGTGACGCAGGCGTTAAATACCGCAGCTTTGGTCTTCGTCATGAGTTTGGAGTTTCCCCAAACATGCGATGTGAGGCGGGCAAAGGTAGCTGCAGCTTTGCCAATGCGGCTGTCGATTTCTGCATCCACTGAGAGTTTGTCATTGATGGTAGACCCTAGGTATGTGAAGTGGTGCACCACTGCCAATTCATAGTTATCGATAGTGATAACTGGTGCAGCACCCACATCCTGACTCATCACATTCGTTTTCTTTAGACTTATTGTAAGGCCAAAGTCCTTGCATGCTTTAGTGAAGCGATTCATCAAGCTCTGAAGCTCCTGTTGGCTGTGAGTGATGACTGCAGCATCATCAGCGAACAACAAGTCTCTTATAGTGACTTCTGATTTTTGTTTTTGCCTTCAGCCTTGAAAGATTAAACAGACGGCCATCTGACCTAGTGTGAAGGCATATTCCTTCAGTTGCATCTCTGAATACATGTTTCAAGAGTAAGGCAAAGAAGATCCCGAAGAGGGTCGGAGCCAGAACACAGCCTTGTTTAACGCCACTTCGTATGTCAAAGGGCTGTGACGTGCTTCCAGCATATTGGATTGTTCCCTTCATGTCATCATGGAATGACCTTATCATTTCCAGCATTTTAGAAGGGCAGCCTATTTTCAGGAGGATTTTGAAGAGTCCATCCCTACTAACCAGGTCAAATGCTTTTATGAGGTCTATAAAGGCGATATATAAATGCCTTTTCTGCTCTCTTGATTTTTCCTGAAGCTGTCGGAGAGAGAAGATCATGTCTGTTGTTGATCTGCCAGCTCGGAATCCACACTGTGACTGTGGATATATGCGCTCAGCTAACTTGTGTAGTCGCATTAAGATGACTTTGGCAAAAACCTTACCAACAATACTAAGAAGAGAGATGCCTCTGTAGTTAATGCAATCACTTCTGTCTCCTTTATTTTTATACAGTGTTACAATCTTGGCATGTCTTGAGGAATAGTTGTCTCTTCCCAGCACTGGCACAGCATCTTTTGCAGGGGATGTAATAGCGTGCTCTTACAGCATTTTATTAAATCAGGAGGAATCCCATCACTGCCTGGTGCTTTGCCAGAGGCTAAGCTATCAATGGCCTTGCTGAGTTCCTCTAATGTTGGTTCGGCATCCAGCTCCTCCATAAAAGGTAAAGGTAAAGGATCCCGTTACACGCCCATTGAGGCATATTGGGAATATGGTGTTAGGCCCATATTTTCTTGACCATCGGCACACTAGAGGTGATGTGGTCAGCATCACGCCGGCCGCCTTAACCTTCCCAGACTTGCTCTGGTACCCATTTTGGGCTGGGTCGACCCAGGAGCCGTTTGTGGCCTAAAAATATCCCACCTCATCTGGGGATCGAACCATAGACCACTGCGCTAGCAAGCCAGTGCACTAACCACTATGCTACCGCGACTCCTAGCTCCTCCATAGTTGGCAGACATTTGACAGCATCAAGGGCTGCAGGCGTAACGGTATTTTCTCTAGCGTAAAGCTCAGAGTAGTGCTCGACCCACCTCTCCATCTGCTTACCCTTATCGGTTAGCTTCTCTCTGCTGATGGTTTTTAGCAGTGCCGTCTTACTTTTTTGGGGGCCAAGTGCTTTCTTTATACTGTCATACATTTGTCTAATGTTGCCTGTTTGCGCTGCGATCTGGATGCTCTCACTAAGCTGGAGCCAATAGTCATTTGCACTAGGTACCACAAAGCGATTTTTGTTTGCACAGAAACACCAGAGAAAACAATGTAGTTTTGAAGCCCTTGGTAAATCATGAAATTTGGTACTTTATTTTTTAAAATAGGACAACAAATAAAAAAGTTATAGCATTTTAAAAAATGTGGGGACTTCGCAACATTGAAAAAGTTACATCACACCAACTTCAGAAGACTGCCGTCTTCTTAAATATAATCTTACAACTTTCTCTGACAAACAGCATATAGTCTGGAATATACTGATCACACAAAGAAAACTATAGGGCTACATCATGAAAAATTATCAGTATATTTGAGACCAAAAATTGCAAATCTGCAAAACACATTACCAAAAAAAAAAATTGGTTGAATGAAAGTCAATATTTACAACATCATATTTCAAAAAGTATAAAAGGTACAAGCTTTAAATTTGTACATATTAATCTACATATTACACACATATATCTCAATTTTTTTTCACAGGATTTACACATCTATTTGTTCTTATATAATTTTTTAAAATGTGTCCAGAGGCCAATTTGTCGCATGGGAAGAAAAAAATGTGAAAATGAAGAAAAAAATTTTTTTTTAAGATACTGTCCATATTTCATTAAAAAAAATGTGTAGGCAATAATTAACAACATCTAAACAATAATTAACAACATCTAAACACTATATTTTTTTTTAAACAACTGGTTATTAGCATTTAAAAAGACATTTTTAAACTGGAGGAGAATGATCATGGCGCACTCTTTCCCTGCGAGGGGGCAATGAAGCCTCAAAACCTAAATGCGTCAGAAGTCCAAAATACAACTCTTTGATATTTCCTGATAGTTTAATGTCCTTATCATTCAATATTAATTTTCTGTATCTTAACTGAGCCTTAAAATTTCTATTCTAAGGGCATTTCGTCCTTTACAAATTTTATCCACATCCTCCTTTGTGGTGCACAGACCCCTATGGCTAATGATTGCGTTATATAAATAACTCTAACTTCTTCTCTGCATTCTTAACATCTTTCTCTTTTTTCCTCCTATTGTTGTCAGTTATTCGCTGTTTGATTTTTTCTTTAACTGCCCTCTCTGATTCTTTACAGTACTTCGTTTCTTCCATTCCAGTCTATTATAGTATTACATTACTCGTGTTTAGGGTTAACACTAACTTTAGGGTTAACACTAACCCTAATCCTAAACCTAACTGCTACGAAAGAAAACATAACTACACATATTCACTATGGAGAAAAAAGGTACGAGTAATAGGAAATTACCATATTATAATATATTATATATAGCTACCGCGGCTCCTATTTTATGAAAGATGTTTATATATATTTCTTCTTTTCGGGGAATTTTAAGACTCAACTAGTGCCTGCTAGTCCGGACATTTCAGTACACCGTCAGCTACTAAAGTTATGGTATTTTTCCGGTTTCCTAGCCTTGTCTCAATACGTCGACCATTGGCGTTTGGTTGTGCGTTAGCATTCGCGTTCGAGATCATAATTCACCCTATTATGTTGCAAGAGAAACCTTCATTTAATTACCAATTAATCAAAACATGCATTTTTTATTCAAATTGGTAACTTTCTTAGCTTTTCAAGCTCTTGAAAAAATTAGATTGATGTGCGAATGTCTGAAGCGGTGATAACAATTCAATCCACGTTGTTACACAAAAACTGTGCGATCGTGTTAAATTGCTAAATAATATAAAAACTATTGTAAATTTTACATTTGAAGTTCAAAACATTGTTAATAAGTGATATACTTACGTATAGTCAACCTCAAATCAGAAGATGTGATGATGTTTGCACATGAGCCAATTAAAGTGGCGTCTCGATCTTGATGACATCGGGAGTTATTACGGGCAATGGAACAGCCTCGCTGTCTATTTTTCGCTAAAATTCTAAGCCTAACTTGAGCGATACAAAGTCAATTAGCTCGACCGCCAAATATCAGAAGTCAATAAAATTTCACACGAATAAAGAAAAATGGCTCCCAAATCTTCTCAAACATGGCAAAGATTTATAACACCATTTTAAATGTTAAATTTGGTAAAATTTAAACTTCACTTCGAGATATGAACATTTTTTCCTTTGTTTTCTACAGTTTGCCATATATGAAACTAAAGATGCACTTTTCCCCCTAAAAGTCGTGAAAACAGTGTGCAAATTAGTGCTTTGGCGGTCGAGCGAACCTCATTTGAATGAAGCGGGGTGAGACGAAAACGTTCGGAGTCAGTAGCAAACTACGCGTAACGCTGCTGCTTGTTTTTATTAGTAAAAAAATACTTCAATAGCTTTTATTTTTTTTTAATTAATACATTTCAAAAGAGAAGAAGATAAAGAGTATGGTGATATAAATTTTATTACAATCCGCTTAATAGCAAAGGGACAGTGATGACTTAAACTTGACGCATTTCCCTAAGTTTTCTCAACTGGCAACAGCTCAAAGCGGGCGGTTTGGGGTACCTATTTGCACAGCGTCGAGCAGTTTGTTGAACTTTGCTTCTCGTAGCCCTCAGGATCTGTAGGGTTCTGGCACTCGGTGAACGTTTGTATTCATTCATAGCACTGCGCTTAGCTTCAATGACAGGTGCCATCACATCTGATGAAGCATCAAACCAGTCATTTGACTTTGCCGTTTTCTTACCAAAGGTGGCAAGTGCAGTACTTTGAATGGTGTTCCGTAGATGCTCCCAGTTCTCTGTAATAGTATCACTATGCTGAGGGCTACTGAGCACTTTCTTGAAGGTCGCAGTAAATTGAGCGATCATGACAGGGTCTGACATCTTGCTGGTATCAATGCGTGGTTTCCCTTCATGTCTGACACGATAGAGTTTTCTTGGTTGTGCTCTGATTTTGCTGCAAACCAAGGAGTGATCTGTATCACAGTCTGCACTATGGTACGAGTGCGTGGAGAGCACAGACCTGAGAAGTGGCCTTCTGACGAGAATCAGGTCCAGTTGTATAGATATATATCTAAACATAAAACCTGTAAACAAATATGCATACATTTTAAGACAGTAGATCTAAAAGTCTTTAGGTCAGTGTGATATTTTCTTAAATGAAATGATATAACACTTTATGCAGAGCATTACAACAGCAAGCAATCTGATCATCAGAAGGATCTACCCATCACACACATGTTTCCGCCCTTTCATCTACTTAGCTCCTCTTATGCTTTTTGCATTGACCTTCACCTTCTGCTTTTAGGTCTTCCTCTGTTTTTCTTACATTGGGGATTCAAGAATAATGACTGCCTTGTAATGTTGTCCGCCATTTTACTCAAGGTAAGTCCTATTCAGATAGCGTCTTTTTCTCATCTCTTATTGTACTTGCATTTATTTGGCTCTTTCCGCGAGTTCCATCCTGGTGATCCCTTTACACCATTTCAATCCTTCTATTCTTTTCAAGTACCAATTTATAAAAGTTCTATATGGTTTTTTTTTTTAAACCATACAGGAGGACCATCTTCAAATTTGAGTCCAAAATTCTTATTCTTGTGTTGAACTTGATTTCTCTTGATTTCCATGCATTTCCCAGTGCAATAAAAACTGCTCTTGCCATTTGTATTTATATGTTGATGTCGTTGCTTGTTCCTCCTACTTTGTTGATACTGCTGCCAAGATATAAATACAACTTGTAGGGATGTATCTGCAAATGTAATCTGGCTATTATTACTTTACTCTGTACAGATTGTAAAGTCATTCTTTCTCTGTTAATCCATGCTATTTGGTAGTCTATTGTAATATTCTTCTTTATTAATTCTTCTTTGTTATTAGTTGATGCATAATACTGGACGATGTTCATCTGTATTTTCCTGTTGGCAGTTTTGAATGTTGCTAATATCAGTCAGGAACCGATTACCCCCATTTCTATGCGCGTCTTTTGCACTTTCCTGTGACAGCTTTAAATTCAGACCTTCACTGTGGTGTGTGTGCTTTCTTCTTTATGTCATGAGGACAGCACCAAGTCTTCTGTGTCCAGTTTCTTCCTTCCCATTCCCTTCCATCTTTTCTTTTATCACAGTCCCAGGATGTTATGTTTATGGTTGCACTTTTCTGCTACCACTTGTGCAGTTTCTCTCATTCAAACAGCCCAGGTGCCCAACGTCAATATTTTTCTAGATGAAAATGTAGATAACCTTTCTCTGCGCTCCTTCATAATGGTCCCTAACAGAAGACCTTCTTGTATAGCTACGTTGAATTATCTTAATTATTCTCTTTGAATAACTACAATAAGGTAGTAGCTCATAACCAGTTTTAATCGCCTTCTATGACAAGACTTTCAACTTCAGAATCGTGTATTAATTTTATCCACACCACAACCTTTTACAGCTCAACTAGAAAAAAATACTCTAGCATCATCTTTTGATGATATCTGTCACTGCTGTGATACTACAGCCGTGTATGTATTTATCATTATCATTTTTCTTTGCACTCCTTACAATGTAGTCGCAACTGTAGCGGATCTCTGTCGGGACGCCTGCACTAAGATTTCATATTTTACAGCAGATGTGGTTTCCTTGGCAGTTTGTCTTATACGATGAGGTTGCCAGACCAGTTCACAACCTCATATTGGTCGTCATGTACGTAGGGTGTAGTAGCCCTATTTTTTTTTTAATGTTCTCTTCAGAGACTCCCTGGAACAACACGTGTATATACTGGTCAACTCAGAGTAGTTATAGGCTGCTTTTTTTCCCGATGCTTTCAATATCACACTTCTCCCCACCCCCCCCCCCCCCCCCTTCCCGTGCTCTCCCCCTCGCTCCCCCCCCCCCCCCCCCGCCCCCCCCCCCCCCCCCCCCCCCCCCCCCCCCCCCCCCCCCCCCCTTGCCCTCCTTCCCCCCCCCCCCCCCCCCCCCCACCCCCCCCCCCCCCCTCCACCCCCCCCCCCCCCCCCCCCCCCCCATTTTTTTATTTATAACATTTGTTAATTCTTGTAGTCAATTTCTGATATTAGAATTAATCCTTAAATATAAAATGTATATACTCATTGAAGTATAAGTTGTACATGTCGCGCTGTGCTTTGCTAGTAAATATACATACATATATTGCAATGTCAACATAACATAAAACTTGTGCTTAGATTTATTATCTTGCTGCTATCGAAGTTGGGTGCTGTTGAAGCTGGATGTTCTGAAAGACAATAGCTCTTTAAAAGGATCTGAGCACCACTTTTTGAAAAACCTGGTTGTGATACACAAGTTTATTAAAAACTTTAAAACAGCGCCTTGAGAAATGTTTCTCCTTTCTTTTTTTAATTTTCAGTTTGATTCGTTGATTAATTTTGTTTTGCTGCCAATAATGATCTGAATACTGGAGTATCTTTTGTAATAGGTTGGTAGTGTTGATTTGGCATTGATAATGTGAATAGTGTGGTAAAAAATGGTGGTGGAAAACCAGAGGCCTAAGGTGTTTTTATAAGAAGTGGAGTTATTCAAATATGAAGTGGCTATTGCGGTACTAAGCGGTGATGTGAAAGGGCGGTGAAAGAATTAGATGACACATGTGTCAAACAAAGATGGGCTTATTCAAAAACAAAATGTCTATAGTGGTAATAGTATTGGTGTGAAACGGTGGTGGAAGAATTAGATGACACATGTGTCAAACAAAGATGGGCTTATTCAAAAACAAAATGTCTATTGTGGTATTAGTATTGGTGTGAAACGGTGGTGGAAGAATTAGATGACACATGTGTCAAACAAAGATGGGCTTATTCAAAAACAAAATGTCTATTGTGGTATTAGTATTGGTGTGAAACGGTGGTGGAAGAATTAGATGACATGTGTGTCAAACAAAGATGGGTGTATTCAAAAACAAAATGTCTATTGTGGTAATAGTATTGGTGTGAAACGGTAGTGGAAAAATTAGATGACACATGTGTCAAACAAAGATGGGCGTATTCAAAAACAAAATGTCTATTGTGGTAATAGTTTGGTGTGAAACGGTGGTGGAAGAATTAGATGACACATGTGTCAAACAAAGATGGGCTTATGTGGTAAAATCTGCGAGGATAATTACTCATTTCTATGGTTTTTAGTCATAAAAACAACAATAAATAAAACCAGCCCGATTGTGTCTGACGGAATTGCTCTCACACGCCCGCCACTGCCTTTTGTGCAGTGCGAAAAGCCTATAGCATATATAATATACAACGCGCTGCATTTTCGGTTTCGCCAACGTACTACCGATGTTTAAACTTGTAAGATCTGCTGCATACACGGCCGCCTAACCGATAAAATTAATTAATTGGCGGAAGAGCGCCGCACAATACTATCTGAATTAACGTAATATTTTGTTTTTAACAGGTTAATCAGTAGTAAGTCTTACAATTTGGTAGTGAAACACGATAAAATACAAATCATAAAACCCAACTTGTTAACCCGCCACGTCTAACACCCGATTTGCCTGCCACACTCTGCCATGCGTATCTACACGCGGCGGCAAACGCCATTGGAGGCAAACACACAGACAGTTTGTCCCCACTCGTTGTAGAATTACTGGCGTCACTAAAACAAGTAGTATTTGAATCACATAGGCTAAGCGGGAGAGGAGAAAGGAGGAAATGGTGGTCTTGTGTAAAATCTTATTTGACGAACGAACAGTGACAAAAATGAAAATCTTTATTAATAGGAAACTGAACATAAAACTTATATGATAAGATAGCTGAGACTCCCCTAAGCAAGAATATGTTTTAAATACTATGATAGCCCCAGTATTAGTGAAGTTATGAAGGAAAAATAAAATATCCAAGACGGTAGACCAGACAGACAGTCAACCTTACTTGAATTTTTCATAACGTTAAAGGGACGATCGCGTAGAAAGAGGCATTGAGGTGAATATTCAAATTCGCTTGAGTACAGAGAGTATAGGGTGAGAAGGGGGGGGGGGGGGGGGGGGGGGGGGGGCGATAGTAATTTGGTTATCAACGAAACGTTTTTGTTGTATGGCAACTAACATAGGCTAGCCAATTAAATAGCAGACGCGGTGTAGTTTGGAATTGTTTTTTTGTTTTTCAAAAACTGCATTTTGAAATCTGGTAGTCGCCAGCTTCTGATTGGCTAGTGGTACCCAATATTAGCAAGGGGTTTTCCTTATTCAATTGCCAGTTGTCTAAAATAACTTACATTAAACATTTTGCTGAGATTCAGCTGTGGTAAATTTAAAGTAAAATAAATATTTCCCAGCCTGAGACCAGTGCAGAGTGAAACTGCGGCCATTGCTTTGCAAGTCAGCATCATTGGTTTATATTTCTTGAATTGTGGTAAGGACGATTTATGAATTATTCTGTTTAATTCCACAGCAAACAAAATTGGGTATTGATATTGAGGAAACATGAAGAACATGTCGGTAGTAGACATTGTTGAGTCCTCATCTTAAAATGTATCTAATTGATGTATGTTGTCATGATTATGCTGTTATATTATTATAGTAGTAAGCCTCTGTGTTCTATGAACACTATTTACATGCCTGAAGCATTTATAATATAAATCATACCAACGGAAATGTGGTTACCCCACATTATTGTATTGAGGAAAAAAGATGTAAAGGTACAGTGGCGTATCTGCCATAGGGACCTGAGGTGTGGTCACAGCAAGGAGGGAGTCAAACAAAGTTAGGGGCTTGTGCACATGTACGGCACGCAAGGCTGACCCCATATCCTGGTAGGAAAATATTAAATAATCTCAGTGAGTAGATGTAAAGCCTGGGTATCCTTTTGTTCCAGCGTTTTATTCCCTGTTACCGACTGGTGGCAGGAAGCCAGCTGAAAGTGAATACAGCCCTCAAGCCTCCATCCAGTCATTTCTACTATTATAAGAACACGGACGAGCTTGAACGAGTGAAAGAGTCTGCATCTTCAGGAGAGAATTTCCTTATAAATAACCCCAGGTGATGTGCCATACATCTGGGTACATCTGACACTTTTGTAAAAAAGTAACATTCACTGAGTTTCCCAATGATATTCAGGAATTTCAAGGGGTATGATGACACAACAGCCCCTCATACACAGTGACTCTCCCTTTGTATGATTACAGTAGTAGCTATGAACTGTTCTTCAGTGAAAAATATATCTTGACTTTATTTATGTGGACAGAAAGTCCAGTTGTTTTATTACCCTCTTTTCTGTAAACTATCTTGTCCTTATTTTCAAGACCTGTCCAAAAGATATGATTGGACAGGCAGATTAAATTGTAAACATTCAGTTCAAAAGAAAACTTAACACCTGTTTTATTAACTTTCTCATAAAAAAGTAAAGTGTTTGTGTGTTGTGTACTATCATCTCATTTCTCCCCTAGACAATAGGTACATCATATACCCTACACTAGAGCCAACAGAGAGACCGTGTGAGATCTAGGGAGGTAGCGTTAGGTTCCCTGTACACAATTCATCATTTTCATTTATAGAATCAGGGACCTACATTTGCTTGACCTCGCACGGTTACTGCATACACTTATTTCATTCTTTGTTAGGATACCATCATAACCTCCCCAGCAAATCATCTTTATTTGCTACAAAATTGGGGGCTCATCCGGGATTGAACTTTCTACATAAATTGGGGACAGTCTAATTTTCCCAGGGAATCCGCATATAATATATTTGCCCAAGATTTTGGGAAGTGAAGAAAGTGTCAGAAACCCAGATTTAATTAAATAAATTTATAATTAGTTATATTTAGAAACTTTGTTAGTACATTTTTCAGGATGGCAGATCTGGCCAAGTTTCGCTCTGCGGCTGTGCAAGCGGCGAGAGATATGAATATGGATGGACAAATTTTGGTTGATTATGTCACCTCAGAATGTGACAAATTTATTACTAGGGAAGAACATAGTTTAGCTGAGGAAAGGAGAGTGCAGTTAGAAGATGCTAGGGAGACTAAGAAATTAGAGGCTGATCGAGAGGCTGAGATAAAGAGGCTGCAGTTGGAGGAGAAGAAACTTGAGGGCTGAGAAGGAGGCAAAGAAACTTGAACTCGAGGCTGAGAAGGAGACCAAAAAAACGTCTACACAGGGAGGCGGAACGAGAGAAAGAAGCCAGAAGATTGGAGGCGGAAAGGGAAGATAAACGGTTACAGAGGGAACATGAGTTACGCCTAAGGAGTTAGATCTACAAGGCCATGCTCCAGAAAATGGAACTAGCCCTTCCACTTCCGTCTCCGCTGCAAGCCAGTCTGCCTCCTCATCAGCCATTGGGTTCCACTTAGATTATTTTATAGAAAAAGATGATGATATTGAGTCGTATCTAAGCAGATACGAAATATTAGCCACTACTTATGGGTTGGAAAGAGAAAAATGGGGAGTAAAGTTGTCTCAAGGACTTCGTGGTACAGCTTACGAAGTTTTTTCTAAAATGAGTAGGGGTGACCAGGACAACTATGACATGTTGAAGCAAGCTCTTCTGTTAAGATACGAAAAGAACGGAGAATTTTATAGAAAGAAATTTAGGAATGCCAGGCTACTGTCGGGTGAGACCTATCACCAGTTCTCCGCCCGGTTGGAAACGTATATGGAGAAATGGGCTTCTTTGGGGAAAACCCAAGATCTCAAAGAGATGATACTCATTGAGCAGATGAGAGAGTCCATGGCTCCAGACATGAGAAAGTTTCTCATGGAACAGGGTGCGGAGAGACTGGAGGAAATAATAAATGTCGCTGAAAGGTATCATGCAGCCCAGGCAGAGGTAGCTGGTATTAAAAAGAAACCAGTAGATCAGTTTAAGGCTCCTCAAACCCATAATAAATTTGATAACAGAGGTAAGCAGAACTTCGATAGGCCTCGAAATTATTATAAAAATAAAACCGCTCAATTCAAGGACAGAAGGAATGAGGAAAGAAAACCTCATCATCAAAGTAGATGGTATTGTACTTATTGTAAGAAGGAGGGACATGACATTAAGTATTGTAAAAGTAAACCTGCTGGATTTGCTGCTATGAAAAGGGGAAAACAGGAGGGAAAGGACAAACCTGCTGAACAGCAGGAACCTTATCACCCCCCAGTTTGCGAGGATGTTGTATGCAATGATGTCACCATAAGGTGCCTCTATGATACAGGTTTGGATTTTGAGGCTGTGGTGAGCTCGCACTTGGTGAACCCAGATCAGTATACCACAGAAACAGTGGAGATACAAGGGGCGACCAAGGACCTACCCTCATGAAACTTCCCATTGCCAGGATACAAGTGAAGACTCGCTATGTGGGAAGGATAATCAGAGCAGCAGTGATAGACGCACCCATCTACCCTCTGATATTGGGGTGTCGTTATGTCTACTTGGGAAATCCAACGAGACCTGTGGTCTTGGCAGCAGTCCAGACCCGATCACAATCCAGAAAGGAAGAAGATGAACCTATAAATACTCATCCCGAAGAGATGAGAAAGGCACAGGCTGAAGATAAGTCACTGAAGCCGTGCTATAAGAAACTCCCAAAGAGCCATACTCCTCCAAATAAAGGAGAATTCTATATGAAGAATAAATTGCTATACAGGAAGGCCGGCACTGGTGCAGCTGGTCATGGTCAGCTGGTCCTTCCTAAATCATATAGAGAAAAAGTGATGGAGTTAGGTCATGCTATCCCCTTCAGTGGTCACATGGGGATTAGTGCAACAGGACAGCGTATAGCTTGTCATTATTTCTGGCCAGGGATAACGGAAGACATAAAGAGATACGTACACTCCTGCCCCGAATGCCAGAGAGTAGCTCCAAAGCATTGGACTGCTCCCGCAACTCTTGGGGAAATGCCCATAGTGGGAACCCCTTTTGAGAGAGTTGCTGTGGATATTGTGGGACCTCTCACTCGGACCAAGAGGAGGAACAGTTACATCCTTACTCTGGTAGACACTCGTTCTATGTGGGGAGAGGCGGTAGCCCTGTCATCAATCGATTCGAAACATGTGGCAGAGGCATTACTTACGATATTCACAAGGTTAGGTTTCCCGCATCAAATCTTGACAGATAATGGCTCTCAGTTCAAGGGAAAACTAACTGAAGAGGTGTTCAGGTTGTTTCAAGCCAAGCACTTTCACTGTAGCCCGTACTATCCCCAAGGGAACGGCCAGGTAGAGAGGTTCAATGGGACTCTCATTTCTATCCTGAGAAAGCTGGCACATGAGAAACCTGAAACGTGGGACCACTACTTGCCCGCCGCCCTGTTTGCGTACCGGGAAGTACCACATAATTCCACCGGAATGGCCCCCGCAACACTGTTATTTGGTAGGCCAATAAAAGGTCCGTTAGAAGCTTTGTTAAGGACCTGGACTAATGAGAAGGCAGAGGAGACTGTTACCTCATCTTATCAATACGTGAACGAACTGACCAATCGTTTACAAACCGGTTGGAAACTGGCACATGAAAATTTGAGACAAGCCAGGAAAAAGCATGCTGCTTATTATAATCGAAAAGCGAAGGATAGGGAACTTGCTGTGGGGGAGAAGGTACTTCTTCTATTGCCCAGCAGCAATAATAAACTTCAGATCGGATGGCAAGGACCATACACAGTTTTGGAAAAGGTATCCAGAACCAATTATAAGATAGACAAAAAGGGAAAGGAAAAAGTCTATCATGTGAACCTGTTGAAGAAATATCTGGACAGACAAATCCAGGAAGGGACACACTTATTGGCCTTGTCTATTGCAACCGAAATGAAAAATGACCCTCTCTCCTCATTTGAATATCCACTGAAAACCCGTGAAACGTTTGAGCAGGTGAAAATCAGCAATCACTTGACAAAAGGGCAGAAGGAGAAGGTTCGACAGATCCTTGAGAAACATACAGATGTGTTGACAGATAAACCGGGTAACACCCATTTGTTGGAATATGATATGAAACTACTAGACCAAACACCTATCTGTATGAGGCCCTATTCTATTCCATTCGCTAAGGAGAAAGCTTTAAAAGAGGAGATAGATTATTTGTTACAAGAAGGGATTATTTCTCATAGTGAGTCTCCTTATAGTTCCTGCGTGGTTCTGTTGCGGAAACCATCAGGAGAACATAGACTGTGTATAGATTACAGGAAACTGAATGCTGTCACAGAAGGTCAGGTGGATCCATTACCTGATACTACTCAACTATTTGCCAGGCTGAACAAGGCAAAATATTTTTCTAAGGTGGATCTTAGCAAGGGCTATTACCAAATTCCAGTAAAGCCTGAGGTTCGATCTTATTTAGCATTTAGCACCTCGGAAGGTCATTATGAGTTCAACATGTTGCCGATGGGTTGAAAAATGCTCCGAGTGTGTTTTCAAGGATGATGCGAAAACTGCTGGATCCCCTGAAAAATCCATGTATTTCGAATTTTATGGACGATATCCTCATTGCTACGGAAACATTTGAGGAACACGTTACCTCTTTGAATATGCTGTTAGATAGACTCAGAGAGGCTAACTTAACCGCCAGGCCAACAAAATGTTGTATAGGTTGTAAAGAGTTGGAATTCTTGGGACATACTGTGCATCAGGGTAGCATGACCCCTGATCCCAAGAATCTGGAAAAATTGAAAAAAGCTCCTCGACCCCAAACAAAGAAAGACGTGCGATCTTTCGTGTCGTTGTGTGGTTTTTACCAAAAGTACATTAAAAAATTTTAACTCAATATGTGCTCCGCTGACAGATTTAACTCGTAAAGGTCAACCTGATAAAATAATTTGGTCTGCTCAGTGCGAATTAGTTTACCAAGAGTTGAAGGAAAAACTTACAAGCAGGCCAGTATTGCAATTGCCTGACTTAACGCAAGAATTTATTGTGAGAAGTGACGCAAGCAATGTGGGCCTAGGTGCTACATTGTTGCAAAGGTCTTCCTCACCAGATGGGGAATTGAAACCAGTCGCTTATGCTAGCCGCAAGTTGAACAAGGCGGAAAAAAAATTATTCAACAAGTGAAAAGGAATGTCTCGCTTTGATATGGTCTATAAAGAAATTTCAGATTTATTTATATGGCAGGACATTTGTGGTCCAAACGGATCATTCACCTCTTGTGTTCCTGTCACAAGCCAAGCATGAAAATTCCAGATTATTGAGATGGTCTTTATTACTGCAGCCATACTCATTCCGGATAGATTATATCCGGGTCCGACGAATGTGGGTGCCGACTTTTAAGCAGACATCCATGTGATGAAAATCAGAGAAACGCATAAGACTTCATTGAGCTAAGTTATCTCGCAGATAATAACCTGCATAGTGATGCATGCTTAAGAGGGGAGGTGTGTGGTAAAATCTGCGAGGATAATTACTCATTTCTATGGTTTTTAGTCATAAAAACAACAATAAATAAAACCAGCCCGATTGTGTCTGACGGAATTGCTCTCACACGCCCGCCACTGCCTTTTGTGCAGTGCGAAAAGCCTATAGCATATATAATATACAACGCGCTGCATTTTCGGTTTCGCCAACGTACTACCGATGTTTAAACTTGTAAGATCTGCTGCATACACGGCCGCCTAACCGATAAAATTAATTAATTGGCGGAAGAGCGCCGCACAATACTATCTGAATTAACGTAATATTTTGTTTTTAACAGGTTAATCAGTAGTAAGTCTTACAATTTGGTAGTGAAACACGATAAAATACAAATCATAAAACCCAACTTGTTAACCCGCCACGTCTAACACCCGATTTGCCTGCCACACTCTGCCATGCGTATCTACACGCGGCGGCAAACGCCATCGGAGGCAAACACACAGACAGTTTGTCCCCACTCGTTGTAGAATTACTGGCGTCACTAAAACAAGTAGTATTTGAATCACATAGGCTAAGCGGAAGAGGAGAAAGGAGGAAATGGTGGTCTTGTGTAAAATCTTATTTGACGAACGAACAGTGACAAAAATGAAAATCTTTATTAATAGGAAACTGAACATAAAACTATATATGATAAGATAGCTGAGACTCCCCTAAGCAAGAATATGTTTTAAATACTATGATAGCCCCAGTATTAGTGAAGTTATGAAGGAAAAATAAAATGTCCAAGACGGTAGACCAGACAGACAGTCAACCTTACTTGAATTTTTCATAACGTTAAAGGGACGATCGCGTAGAAAGAGGCATTGAGGTGAATATTCAAATTCGCTTGAGTACAGAGAGTATAGGGTGAGAGGGGGGGGGGGGGGCGATAGTAATTTGGTTATCAACGAAACGTTTTTGTTGTATGGCAACTAACATAGGCTAGCCAATTAAATAGCAGACGCGGTGTAGTTTGGAATTGTTTTTTGTTTTTCAAAAAACTGCATTTTGAAATCTGGTAGTCGCCAGCTTCTGATTGGCTAGTGGTACCCAATATTAGCAAGGGGTTTTCCTTATTCAATTGCCAGTTGTCTAAAATAACTTATATTAAACATTTTGCTGAGATTCAGCTGTGGTAAATTTAAAGTAAAATAAATATTTCCCAGCCTGAGACCAGTGCAGAGTGAAACTGCGGCCATTGCTTTGCAAGTCAGCATCATTGGTTTATATTTCTTGAATTGTGGTAAGGACGATTTATGAATTATTCTGTTTAATTCCACAGCAAACAAAATTGGGTATTGATATTGAGGAAAAATGAAGAACATGTCGGTAGTAGACATTGTTGAGTCCTCATCTTAAAATGTATCTAATTGATGTATGTTGTCATGATTATGCTGTTATATTATTATAGTAGTAAGCCTCTGTGTTCTATGAACACTATTTACATGCCTGAAGCATTTATAATATAAATCATACCAACGGAAATGTGGTTACCCCACATTATTGTATTGAGGAAAAAAGATGTAAAGGTACAGTGGCGTATCTGCCATAGGGACCTGAGGTGTGGTCACAGCAAGGAGGGAGTCAAACAAAGTTAGGGGCTTGTGCACATGTACGGCACGCAAGGCTGACCCCATATCCTGGTAGGAAAATATTAAATAATCTCAGTGAGTAGATGTAAAGCCTGGGTATCCTTTTGTTCCAGCGTTTTATTCCCTGTTACCGACTGGTGGCAGGAAGCCAGCTGAAAGTGAATACAGCCCTCAAGCCTCCATCCAGTCATTTCTACTATTATAAGAACACGGACGAGCTTGAACGAGTGAAAGAGTCTGCATCTTCAGGAGAGAATTTCCTTATAAATAACCCCAGGTGATGTGCCATACATCTGGGTACATCTGACACTTTTGTAAAAAAGTAACATTCACTGAGTTTCCCAATGATATTCAGGAATTTCAAGGGGTATGATGATGACAACAGCCCCTCATACACAGTGACTCTCCCTTTGTATGATTACAGTAGTAGCTATGAACTGTTCTTCAGTGAAAAATATATCTTGACTTTATTTATGTGGACAGAAAGTCCAGTTGTTTTATTACCCTCTTTTCTGTAAACTATCTTGTCCTTATTTTCAAGACCTGTCCAAAAGATATGATTGGACAGGCAGATTAAATTGTAAACATTCAGTTCAAAAGAAAACTTAACACCTGTTTTATTAACTTTCTCATAAAAAAGTAAAGTGTTTGTGTGTTGTGTACTATCATCTCATTTCTCCCCTAGACAATAGGTACATCATATACCCTACACTAGAGCCAACAGAGAGACCGTGTGAGATCTAGGGAGGTAGCGTTAGGTTCCCTGTACACAATTCATCATTTTCATTTATAGAATCAGGAACCTACATTTGCTTGACCTCGCATGGTTACTGCATACACTTATTTCATTCTTTGTTAGGATACCATCATAACCTCCCCAGCAAATCATCTTTATTTGCTACAGCTTATTCAAAAACAAAATGTCTATTGTGGTATTAGTATTGGTGTGAAACGGTGGTGGAAGAATTAGATGATACATGTGTCAAACAAAGATGGGCTTATTCAAAAACAAAATGTCTATTGTGGTATTAGTATTGGTGTGAAACGGTGGTGGAAGAATTAGATGACACATGTGTCAAACAAAGATGGGCTTATTAAAAAACAAAATGTCTATTGTGGTATTAGTAATGGCGTGAAACGGTGGTGGAAGAACTATATTCCACAGATGTCAAACGGGGGAGTCTTCTTCTTCTTTCTTCTAGTTGCTCCTTATGGAGGATGGAGCCAGTTCTGTAGTTGTTCCTAGGAAGCTGCACCAACTCTTGCATTCCTGACAGAGCATGGAGCCAGCACTGCAGCATGTCCCCATGATGCCTGCACCAAGCGTGCGCATGCGCTGGCAGTCGTGGTTTCTATAGCAATTAGCTTTACATAATGAGGTTCCCATTCCCATCAAATCAAACGGGGGTAGAGATATTCAAATATAAGGTGGCTCTGACATTTGAACCAAAGTACAAAGAGAATACTGTATACAAGTAAGGACAACTGTTACCTAATGTTGTTGTGATAATTGTTGTGACGTCAGTATTTCATATGTGCTTTTGTGTTGTTCTTACTGGTTCATATGATAAATATTGTGATTGTATGGTGACTAGGGTGATGGAAATGTGGCTACTTAAAAGAGTTGTTATATGGATAAAAAAAGAAAAAAAAAACACCAAAATCTATTACAAAATTCCCATCGAGGGAAGTGATACAATAATGTTGGTGGCTTTTAGATTTAGAGTAGCTATGGTATTTAGTGGCTGTTTGGGAATGACACCAAAATTTGTGACTTTTTTTGGTGGTAGAAATAGAAAACAATTATGCTATAAAAATAATTATAATTGCGGCTCCTTACAAGCTGGAAAAAATAACTATTATAATCTTCACGCTGGCTGAAATGATAAAATATGTCGTATCACTGGCAGCATTTAGATTTATAGTAGCTGTGTTACTTAGCGGCTATTTGAAAATGACACTAACTGTTGTGACATGTTCAGTCTCAGAACTGGAAATAATTATGGGTAGGTCTTGTCCACAGAACGGATCCTGACACCATCACCAGAACTGCTATGCTATGGGCCCCAGAAGGAAGACGAAAAAGAGGCAGATCAAAGACAACCTGGCGGAGAACACTTGAGGCAGAGATGCAAAGTATGAACCAGAGTTGACGAACGGCACGAAGGATAGCCACCGACCGAGCAAAATGTGGAAAGTTTGTTGCTGCCCTACACGACGCCACTATGCGTGATGGCCACAGACTGCTTTGTCAGACATAGGCTAAGGATCCAAGAAGAAGAATATAAAAATAATAATAGTCGCTGCTCTACTCAAGCCAGTTTCCAGTGATACTAGTTTTTATGTTATTCATAATGATTGAAATAACGTTTGCTTGTAATGTTAGTTTTAGTAACTGAAATATTACTAGTTGTTCCGTTAATGTGAAGATACATGTCCTTGTGCTAGTAACGTCAGCTGCTTGTACTTAGTGTGTCCTGCTTGTACCTAGTGTGTCCTGCTTGTACTTAGTGTGTCCTGCTTGTACTTAGTGTGTCCTGCTTGTACCTAGTGTGTCCTGCCTGTACTTAGTGTGTCCTGCTTGTACCTAGTGTGTCCTGCTTGTACCTAGTGTGTCCTGCTTGTACCTAGTGTGTCCTGCTTGTACCTAGTGTGTCCTGTTTGTACCTAGTGTGTCCTGCTTGTACCTAGTGTGTCCTGCTTGTACTTAGTGTTTCCTGCTTGTACCTAGTGTGTCCTGCTTGTACCTAGTGTGTCCTGCTTGTACCTAGTGTGTCCTGCTTGTACTTAGTGTGTCCTGCTTGTACCTAGTGTGTCCTGCTTGTACCTAGTTTGTCCTGCTTGTACCTAGTTTGTCCTGCTTGTACTTAGTGTGTCCTGCTTGTACTTAGTGTGTCCTGCTTGTACTTAGTGTGTCCTGCTTGTACCTAGTGTGTCCTGCTTGTACCTAGTGTGTCCTGCTTGTACCTAGTGTGTCCTGCTTGTACCTAGTGTGTCCTGCTTGTACCTAGTGTGTCCTGCTTGCACCTAGTGTGTCCTTCTTGTACCTAGTGTGTCCTGCTTGTACCTAGTGTGTCCTGCTTGTACTTAGTGTGTCCTGCTTGTACTTAGTGTGTCCTGCTTGTACTTAGTGTGTCCTGTGTAGTTCCGTGGGTCTCTGTGCAGACAAAGAACGAACAGAACCACTGCTACCTCAGTCGTGTTGAAAGAGGCGACTAATGTAAGTTTCTGCTTGAGACTGACAACCTCATCATGCAAAAATAAATGCTTAAGAAATCACTGCTGTTTGAGCACATTTTTTGATGATTGTTTCCTGCAAGAGCAACCAGCTTCAGTGGTGGCTTCCAACATGTTAACAAGTTGTGTGAGCAGAATTGTGCACGGTGCTAACATCTTCTTCATCTAAACCAGTAAAAGAGATAACTGCATAAACCACTCCGGCAAAAGGACCCCTGTAACAGAAAAGTGCCGATACAGTTACTAAAGTCCTGAAAGGCATGTCCATCACTGACATATCCTGATATACGTATCTTTAACTAATACATGTGTCGAATGTATTATTGTGGATGGATTTGAAGAAAAAATCGAAAATATGTGATTCGTCTTACTAGGACAAAAGAAAGAAAAAAGCCAATGTTGCGGCCACATGGCCTTCTTCAGGAAAATGAAAGAAAGTGAGAGCTAAGTAGGAAACTTTAGAAAATAAATAAACGTGGGTACTGCCAGAATTTATTATCATGTAGTTCAAGAAAGCAATAAATGAATGGCACTAGGGAAAAAAGAAAGAAATGAGAACGAAGGGGAAAAAGTAAGAAAAAGAAAGAAAGAATATAAAGAAAGGAGCTCTCCAGACAGCAGAAATGGGCGTTAGAATAAGGCACTACTGAAACTTGAACCAGGTCCATTAGTTGATTTATGTTCCTCTACGTGGATTGAGCAACGCTATTCCATCAACTCCGTATTGCTTAATTGTTGTTTCTGTTATCTGATTTTCTCTTTTTCTTTTTCCATGGTGCCTGCAGTTTTATTCTGTGGGTCTTTGTTTGCTGTACCTTCTTTTTATTTGTTTATTTTTAACTTAAACAAATAAGTACTTCTTGTACCTACGTTTTTTTTTTTTGTTTTTTTTAAAAAAAGCATATACCTGTGGTCTTTTTTCAGTATTAAATGCGCCTTTACGGTTTTCCCGGTTTTCCGATACGTTATTTAAATATAGTGTTTTACCTGTGTGGAAGAGTCCATTCTTCAAGTTAAAAATGATTTATTTTTTTTAACAGCAGCGTGTTTCACCGAATTCGTGCCAAACTTTGTTTTGATGTAGCACTTGAAATGTACCAAAGACTACTATTTAAATTAAATTAGCGCGACAGAGCTAATTATAGACTGGTTTTTCATGTCAAATCTGTAGGGGTAAGAAGTACAAATTAACATGAAGTCATCTTTCTTGCGTGTAAGGCGAAAACAGAACATGTTATTTCACGATCCTCGTAATACTAAGGTGTGTGCCAAACATTTTTAAAGAAATGAAAACAAACAACAACAACATGTTTTAATATCCATATTACGTGACAATATTCATAATTCACTGTGTCTGTTCAACAACACATATATGCAAGCTGCAGTTTATTGAGAATAAATTTGTATATATGTATTAGAGTACAAAAGGAACAGAAAAGATAATACAGAAGGCTGTTGTACTGTAAAAGAAGAATCTTCAACTCATGTCAGTCTTATTGTATGGCTCTAAAGCATGGAGAATAACGAAAAAATGACAGTAACGACGGTACAGACTTTCATACATGAGCGCTTGTGTAGAAATACAAGGATTGAAATGTTGAAACAAATAAAGAGGGAAAACTAGAAGCCTGTAAACAGTAAGCAAATAAATATTACACACATAAAGGTATGTTTCAGGCGCTGGTGAGAAATAAAGGGTATGTTTCAGGCGCTGGTGAGAAATAAAGGGTATGTTTCAGGCGCTGGTGAGAAATAAAGGGTATGTTTCAGGCGCTGGTGAGAAATAAAGGGTATGTTTCAGGCGCTGGTGAGAAATAAAGGGTATGTTTCAGGCGCTGGTGAGAAATAAAGAAGTAGAAAACTAGACAACAGAAAAAGAAAAGAAGTGAGTGGCTTACCGGAGAATCGAACATAGGACCGTCCGAACGGCACCTCCGCCTAGCTGGCAGGGAGGATAGTATGATTCTCTTCTGTAACTAGGCGGGGGTGCAGTTTGAAAGATCCTGGGTTCGATTCACCGGTAAGCTGTTGTTTTTCTGTTGTCTAGTTTTCTACTTCTTTATTTCTCGCGAATGCCTGAAACATACTTTTATGTGTATAATATTTATTTATTTGAGGATTGAAATGGTATGACAAGATCACCACTGTGGAACTGATATTAATAGTCAGACAAATACCAGTGGACCAATGAAACTGTCGCTCGTGTTGTGGTATTTAATGCAAGAACTATTTTAACATTGGGAATATTGGGAATACGGTGTTAGGCCCGGATTTTCTTGACCATCGGCACACTAGGGGTGATGTGGTCAGCATCACGACGGCCTCCTTAACCTTCCCAGAGATGTGCTGGTACCCAATCCATGAGGCTGTGTCCACCTTGGAGCCGTTTGCGGTCTAAAAAAATCCCACTTCAACTGGGGATCGAACCATGGACCACCGAGCTAGGAAGCCAGTGCACTAATCACTGCGCTACCGCGGATCCAATAGAGTAATAACGTACTTCATATTTAATAGTATAATGACAAGGTGTCTTATGAGACAGAAGGAATAAGCCTACTGCGCTTTCAGACATGTCGTACAAGTCCACTAATGTGATATGCATGGGGTGGCAACCTTATCATGTAAAAGAATGGCTGCAGAAACCACTTCTGCAAGATCACGTGATTGCTTTGAGCACGCTTCCTGCAAGGGGGGCACATTGTAGTTGTGGCTACATGCTCCATAGGAAGCGAAAAGGAAAATGAACATACTTGATACTAAATTTTGTAATAAATACGTGATTCTTAATGATGTAACAGCATAAATACGTGATTCTTAATGATGTAACAGCATAAATACGTGATTCTTAATGATGTAACAGCATAAATTAAAATATTTTACACATCAAGACGGCAGTTAACATAAAATATATAAAAATAAAAATAATTTTTTTAATTGACTATACCACATTATTTATTCTGAAATGATGTACTGTAGTTGTAATGTTACTCATATTGAAAGCTTTACAATAACACAACATTTTAAAAATTACTGGCAGCATTTCTCCACACCCGAATATTTAATGGTATAACCACACGACAAAAATAATTCGCACTGTCATACTTACTGGTAAGGTAATTAGTATTTTTACACTCAATGAAAGAATTATTTCTCTCTCTCGCTCTCTCTCTCTCCCTCCCCTCTCTCTCTCTCTCTCTTTCTCTCTCTCTCTCTCTCTCTCTCTCTATATATATATATATAAAGGACCCCTGTAACATAAAAGTGCCGGTACAGTTACTTAAGTCCTGAAGGACATGTCCATCATGTCATATCCTGATATATAGGAAATATTCTAATGGACAAGGACGATATTTTATATAGATGGTCAGAATATATAGAGGAGCTATATGATGATGATAGAGGCGATAAACCAAACATAAGAAAAAAACATGGAAGGTCCACCCATATTGAAAGACGAGGTTGAATACGCTATTAAGAAAATGAAACATGGTAAAGCACCAGGGCCTGACAATATTCCTGTAGAAATCTATGAAGCATTAGGAGAACTTGGCATAGAGGAAATAACAAAACATCTGAACAAGATATATGACACAGGAGAGATACCCCCAAACATCTGCAGATCTATATTCATCACTATACCTAAAAAACCAAGAACAACAGAATGCGAATCACATAGAACAATCAGCCGAATGAGCCATGTCACCAAAATACTCCTTCGCATCTTAATGGAAAGGACAAGAAATAAAATACGACCAGAAATTTCTGAAACTTAATTCGGTTTCGTTGCTGATAAAGGTAGGAGAAATGCAATTATCACACTATCAATGCTCATGGAGAGAAGTATTGAGGTACAAAGAGACCTTTATCTATGCTTTATAGACTACTCAAAAGATTTTGACAAAGTGAAACACCAAGACCTTTTTGATATTTTACATGAACTAAATATAGACAGGAAGAATCTTAGGATAATAAGCAACATATATTGGGAGCAGGAATCCGCGATCAGATTTGAAGGAGAACTAAGTGAACTCATGGCAATTAAAAGAGGAGTTAGACAGGGATGTGTGTTATCACCTGATATTTTTAACATATACAGCGAGACGATACTTCGAAACATTGAACACCTCGAGGGAATTAAAGTCAGAGGCCGAAATATCAACAATCTGAGATATGCAGATGACACAGTTTTAATAGCTGAGTCAGAGGAAAATCTACAAATCATTTTAGACAAAGTAGTGGAAGAGAGCGAGTTGAAAGGATTATCTTTGAATGTCAGCAAAACTGTATGCATGGTAGTTTCTAAGAAAATACAAATACCAGTATGCTCTTTGAACAGCAAAAGAAAAAAAAATCAAACAAGTCAATCTCTTTAAATACAGTAGAACTCCATTTATCCGAACCCCAATTATCCGAACATCCAATTATCGAACACTTTTTCGAGAAAAAAAAAATCAGGCGCCACCAGTCATGTTAGACTTTATTTTTGAATCTTTTGATGCTGCAAGCTTCAAATGTGTGCGAACAATTTGTAGAGGATGGAATGGGCTAATGGTCAGTCGCTTACGTACAGGAAGTCAGTCAGATCATAAAGTCAGTTAATATCTGGTTTACCAATCTAGTGTACGTATGCGTTCTAGGCAGAACACTGGCTAAACAGACAGTTCAACTTAAAATAATTGTGTCTGCTACTACAGCAGAATAATTTTGGTGTGCAAGTATTTCTCTGTGCGATATGGCATCTTCCAGAAGGCCTAAGCATATAAAAGGAACCGCAATGTTTTGTCAATTGAAACGAAAACAGAAATTATCAAGAGACTAGGAAAAGGTGAAACTGTGTCTTCACTTGCGAGGATTTTCAATGTTGGGAAAGCTACCGTCTCTGACATCAAAAGTAACAAGGATAAAATTATGAGTTTTGCACCGAACCGAAATTGGATAGTGAAAATGGGTCGAAGAAACGTAAACCATGAGACATGCGAAAGATTTGAAATTAAAAGAGGCTTTGTATATATGGTTTGTGCAAAGAAGAAGCAAAGGGGAAACTATCTCTGGTTCTCTATTGTGTGAAAAGGCACTTCAGTTCAACAATCAACTTGACTGTCCTCCTGACTTTAAGGCTAGCCAGGGGATGGTTAAGAAACTTTAAATCTCGTCATGGCATACGAGAATTGGAGATGCAACTGCCGCTGAAAATTTTAAAGAAACATTCTTGGCTTTTTTGGAAGAAGAAGATTATTCACTCGATGTGTATAATGCCGATGAGACTGGCTTATGCTGGAAATCATTGCCTCAAAAATCACTTGCATCTCAGCGCGAAGCAGCTTCCCCTGTGTTTAAAAAGTGCAAAGAGAGAGTAACAATTTTGGTAGCCGCGAATGCCAGTGGAAGTCATCGTTTACCGGTGCTAATGATCGGTAAAGCCAAAAAACCACGTTGTTTAAAGAATGTGACATGTCTCCCATTGTGCTACAAAGCACAGAAGAGTGCTTGGATGAATAGTGAAATATTTCTTGATTGGTATACAAATCAGTTCATCCCAAATGTGAAGAGGTTGAGAGAACAAGAAAAGAAAACTGGAAAAGTAATTCTTCTACTGGACAATGCACCATCTCATACCAGAGACGGATACATTGAATGCAGTTGATGCAAATTTTTAAAGTAATTTTTTCTGCCTCCCAATGTTAACAGCACTGATTCAAAACCAATGGATCAGGGTGTTATAGCAAAGCTTAAAACGATGTACAAGAAGGAAGTCATGCGTCGTTTATTGTTGGCTGAAGATGAAGAAAGTGTGGTGGCGTTTTTCCAAAAGTGCTTAATCTCAAAGACTGCTGATATATGTTAGCTGATGCTTGGACCACCCTGTCACAAGATAATCTCAACAAGGCTTGGAATAGATTGCTTGGGAAAAAAAGGAGGAAAATGAAACATACTGTAGTGGACACAAATGATGATTGTATAAATGAAGTTGTGGAACTGTTTCAAGCAATGCCCGGATTTTCGGCCTGTGACAAAGATGATGCACACATGTGGCTAGAAGATGATAATGATTCTGGTTTTCAGTTTTTGAATGACGAAGAAATTTTGTCTTTTGTGCAAGAAGAAAACCAAATACATGTAGTGACCGATGATGAAGACTCCTCAGAAGTACATGATGTACTTGTAGATTATGAAGAAAACCCAAAACGTCGACCAAGTCCTGAAGAGGCCTTTATAGCACTAGAAACAGCGATGGCTTGGTACGAGCAAGAAGATGACAGCTGTCCTATACAGCTTCTGCTGTTGAAGAGAATGCGGGACTTAGCAGCCAAAAGGAGACTATCCAGTTTGGTGCAAAAGAGGATTCCTCATTAATTTAAAATTTAATTTTTTTCAAGTACATAGTGCCAAAAATGGATTAAGTTTACTTAAGGGGGGGTGGGGGGGGGGGGGGGGGGGGCGGGGGGGTTTTTTGGGGGGGGGGGGGATTTGTGCAAAAGAGGATTCCTACCGGGGGGGGGGGGGGGGGGGGGGGCTGATAGGCAAGTAACATGCTAAAGATTACGTAGGTTTGAGGCCTGGCCCAGTTTTGAATCGTTTGTAATGTTATTTTGAAAACATTTCTCTTTCTTAAAAAAAAATAATTAATACAAGTAGTTACATGCACTGCAGTGTAATAAAAGGATTTGGTCCCCTACAGTGATCTAATCCCAGTGTGGGTATTATTTATTACAGTACATGTAATATGTTTTATAGTGTAAATTTCATTGTGATGGTTAATTATTTTTAAGAATATGTGTACATTGGACGACCCTGTTACTGCCAGAATTTTAATAATATTCACTTCATACAATGATTTATATGCTCATGTCAAATTAACATAATCTAAAGTAGACATTTAACCACATCCCGTGCACCTTCGAAAGCGCCCCTCGATTAGCAACGTACACAGATCCATCGACCCCATGGGTCTCAGAGCACCCGGCCTACTTACCCAATTTGGAGACTGCCACCCCCCTGCACATACATTTAGCGCCCCCACCTGGCTCGCGCGGTCCACATGACATACAGAATGGCAGATGTGACAAAAGAGATGAAAGAAAAGGATCGCCGGTGTCCCAAAGTCAACCTTTCAACCGAGCGTTGCAATGCATAAAACGTAATGAAACACAACATAACTGAAAACATCACCATAAAGCACATAAAATCTTGCTCAGAAAACCATCCACGAACCGCGGTGTGCTACGTTGATGCCCATACCCGCTCACTAGGAATTGTGTCATCTTACGTTCTAGCGAGCAATGGATGTCGAATGCGGTACTTAGGATAAAAACGTGAAACAAATCACCACGTGCGAGAAGTGGGTATGAGTCCTAAACATTTATGCGCGCGACTCCTGTGATGTAGATTTAGCTTCCAAACACTAGGCACTGCTATATAAATTATGGTCATTTACCATACATTCTCAGAAGGATTAATACTCCTGCGACTTATGAACATGTGATCGTCTGGACAAGAGCGAACAAACTCAAACCGCCCATCACCGAACATAACACACCAACACGCAACCACAGTATAGACTCGAGCTTACATTACCATAACACTCCATCACATCGATCCGGACAGACAGCCTGAACAACGGGTTGTTACATAGATCGCTCATCAAAAACCATCAGGAAAAGCAAAAGACTGCCCTAGGACCTCCCCATGTGCGACTCATAATTACTAATCGGGGGGGGGGGCAGAAGAGAGGGTGGAGGTAAATTAGTCCCCCTTGATCCATCTTCAAACATTCAAAATATCCCAGGTAGGAGAGAAAGAGGAAGGCAGAGAAAGATGTATGTGGAAAACTTAAACAACTGCGCAACAAACAACAGCATGGGCAACAACAACCTCATTAGACTATCAAAAGACAGAGAAGATTGGAGGGTCATGATCGCCAATGTCTGTTCCAGACCAGGCACCTGAAAAAGAAGATATATATATATATACAGTACTTTGCAAAAAAAATGGCAGTCATATTTTCGCAACGCATCACACTCATAGAAGCAAATAATAATAAAAAACTGTATGTCCAGAGGAAGATTGGTATCTCCCCTATCTATTAACAGTGGTTTCAGTACAATATAATGTTGCCTTCTCCAGCAAGGCAAGCCTGGATGCGGCGAGGCATACTTCCCACAAGTGTTTGTAGGTAATTGTGAGTCAGACTGTCCCAGTATTTTTCAGCTACCTTCTTCAATTGTTCAACGTCTCTGAGTCCACTCTTTTTTAAATGATTCTTGAGTAGTGCCCAAACGTTTTCAATTGGGTTTAGGTCGGGACTGTTGCTGGGCCACTTCAGCACTATCACATTCTTCTCTTGCAGCCATGATTTGGTGGTATGAGCTGTATGCTTTGGGTCATTGTCATGTTGAAATGTGCACCCATCGGGGTACATGACCTGCATAAATGGCAGAAGGTGTCCCTCTAGTATGTCGATGTACCTTTCTTTCGTGAGAATTCCTGTGAAAACACACAGTGGGGTGGCACCTCTTGCTGCCACCCCTCCCCAAAGATGGAATTTCTGGGTATGTTTCGGTCGCTGGTACACAGGCGTTACAGAGTCTTTCGTCCAAATATTTATTTGAGCAGGATAAGACCAAACAGAACATTCATCTGAAAAAAATCACATTGTCCCATGACAAATTTTGGTGTTCGTGGCACCAGTTCAAGCGCATCTGTTTGTGAGTCTCTGTGAGCAATGGTGACGAAATTACCCGCTTTTTTGTGTAATTCATCCTGTGTAGCTCCCGGTTGACAGTAGCATTAGATACCTCTGGGCTTCCCAACTCGATCATGTGCTGCCGTATGTTTTCTACACTCTTCATTGGCCCAGCCCGAACGATTTGGGCGAGACGCCGATGGTCCTTTGTGTCCAAAATTCTTGACCCCCCACTACCTTCTTTTCGCTCGTTTCAATTACCTGCTTTTAATTTACTCACAACTCTGTAGACAGTCCGCTCAGGAATGTTCAAGGTTTTAGAAATGTTGGAACATGATTTATTTCCTTCATTCCAAAGCTGTGAAATTAACATACACTTTGACTTTGTATCCATTTTCTGCCACTAGCATTAGAAATTGTCGTCTGCTCTATTATCAAGGGACTTTACTCTACGCTAATTTTTTTTTTACTTTTGGTAGTGTTTGCTCACTTAAGTGGAGTGTAAATTTAGGGCAGAAAATGCATATTTAATTAGATTTCAGCATATTTAGCTGAGCAATATGACTGCCATTTTTTTTGCAAAGTACTGTATATAGTGTCCATAGGCCTCTAAAGAGGCGACTAATATGAGGCTGTTCTTGGGATGGCAATCTCATCATGAAAAATAATTACAAAAAAAAGCGCTACAAGAACACGTGCAGGCTGTGGTGCAAGTTTTCCTGGGATCAGCTTCATGAATGTCGCTTGCTCCAAAGCGAAAACAAAAATTAAATAATGAATGAATTACACTAAGTGAAAATAAAAGTAGCATAGTACGAAGATAAACAGTCCTACTCACACATATTGACATTCGCGAACCGTTCAATTATTCGATTGCAAAGTTATAACTAATACTTGGCTGCATAAGAAACGAAACTATACATTATTGATTTTAAAAATTAAATATACTGACGTATGTAAAGCTAAAACCGACATACATATGTTTTTTAGTTTTAAGTCGAAGTGCTTGTTTAAAAACCTTTCTGGACATTAAGTAATTCATTCACCCACACATACAGTACAGTCTCAGCTATAGTTGCCCTATGCTCCTTAAGAGCGAAGAGGAAAATGAATAAGGACAAGAAACGATAGCAGAACAAGGCGAAAATATCGGTATCCATGCCTTTTTAGTTTTAACGATAGCTTCGTCTTGCATTGTAACTTATGTAATCGTACCAGTTTTATGATCATGTCTCATAACGCTTATACTTAACATATTTCTTGTAGGTGTTTGTTTCACCGTACTTCTTTAATCCATGTCATTATTTATTTTTCGCCTGCATACATACCTTTTTTCTAAAAATAAAGTTTTGCCTCGTTTTGGCGAGGCTCGTCCCGTTCAACCTAGTTGGTTATATTAGGGCGCATGTCCAAATATAAAAGACACTTTAGGTCTGATTCGTAAATTTAATACTTTACTCACACTCTTACGCACATACAAGCAAAACGAATATAACTACTGATCAACTAACTTAAAGCCTATTTTAAGCGCCAACATCGCTCATTCAGTAATTCAGTTACACATTAATTCATCCGTGTGCTCTCCCAAACATGCTCATTCATTAAATTCCTCATAATTCCTCAATTCTTTCACTTGCTCAACGATTCACCAATCCACCAATTTAATTATTTACAAACAATTGCATGTACTATTAACGCTCTCAGACATTTCTTTCTATATTCATCCACATTTTCAAAGTTTATAAAAACGTGCTAATCCTTGAGTCAAACTGAGAGCAGAAGGTAGTAATTCTGTTATCCGCTGAAGGAAGTTGTCTGAAGCATTGTTCTCTCAACAGCTGGACGAGCACACGAGAGCCCGTGTAATCTTCTGTTTCTGTAGATTTGAAACAACCAGTCTTATAAAATTGCTGTAATTTTACTTCTTCTGCCAAAAGCAAATGTTTACTGGGAGATTTAATTTTATAAGAATAACTAGAGTATATATACAATTATAAGATTAGATATGTATCAGTAATCTACGTTCAACAGCACATAGCTCACAGAGAGGAAAACCAAATGTACAGGTAAATAGACCTTCATAAATGAGTGCTTGTGTAGAATAGAAAAATTCATATGGTACAACAAGGTCACAATGTGGAAATGATGACAAGGATTAGACAAGTATCAGTCAAACAAAAGATTAGAAGAAGAAGCTGGAGATGGATTGAAGACACATTGAGGTAACATTACAATACAGCATTTTTTCTGGAATCCGTAGGCTGATTGGTTTGGTTTAAGGACTATCTACATTGCACACGGACTACTCCATTAGAGCTCCGATCTCTTCCCTTATAGCACACAAGGAGGATCTCAGCACAGTGAACGAACTCCGTAACTCCGGCGAGAATCCCAATGTGTATATAGGAATCACACATTCTATAAATATTTTTGTTAAGGGTAGGTTTCTAATTTTTTAATTTTGCCAGGGCAGCGGCCTGATAGGCCTACTCTTTACGATTTCCAACTGCCGTGAGATTTTCAACGTGCGCAACTCCTATTTGTTCGCCCTTATCCGAGAAGGTTAGGAATCCGATCTCACAACCCAGGAGACCAGGTTGGGGGAGGGGGGGGGGGGGGTGAGTTTCACATCATTAGTACCATTGTTTCTGAAAACAAAAATTTCTGTAAATTATTTTCCCTCAACTGGGAATCGAACCCAGTACCTCTAGAGCTCGAGACGGACGCCATACCTCTTGGCCACTCCGACCCACTTGTAGGGTGAGAGAGGCATTTTGAAACTTTACTCTTGGATATTCTCCTGAGGAACAATTATAGAAGAATTTTAATGAATACTTTTGCTATAATTTTTCACCGGCTTATTCCTTCATCCCCAATTTTACCTCGAATAACTAATAACTTTTTCAATGAAAGCTTTTATGCTTGTAACACTAGAGTAAAGTACATCCATTTACCTTAAGTTTCATATACAACAACAACGTTATTTATGCATTTGAACATTTAAAAAAATTATTTTCAAACAACAACAATAAACACGTACTGGGGTAGCCATTTTTGTTTGGGCCAAACCCACTGTTTTGCTTGGGACTGAAAGAGCCAATTCAACCAAAATGGGCAATAGAACAGACAAAATATGAAGGATATAGCTTCTAAAACAATAATGGTTTTTAAAAAGCACGGCCTTAGTAAAACAAGACCTTCGATATTAACAGGCGAATAGTATAGGTAGCACTGAAAGAGTTAACAGACGCACAATAAATTAGGCACTGCAAGAGTTAATAGGCACACATAAAACTATGCACTTAAGGAGTTAATAAACGCTGAACAAACATGTCAATGAAAGAATTAACAAACGCACAATAAACATGGCACCAAGAGATGTAACAGACACACAGTAAACGTGGCACTTAAAGAGTTAACTATAACTGAAGCACAATAGACTTTTCAATGGAAGAGTTAACAAAGTACAGTAAACGTGGCACTCACTATTCTTATCCTTGTGTGCAGTATACTTTTCTATTTCCCTCAAAGTGTGCTCCATCTCTCGTAAGGTCAAGATCGGTGATGTGAACTTCTGGGGGTCAAGGTAAGAAAGATCTGCCAGTCTTGAAGCGGCTGACGATGAATAGGGCCTAACCAATGGATTTTGGGAATTTTGAACTGTAGTCTTGCTTGGTGCTTCCATAACATATTGGCTGTCAAGATTGGCTTGTGTCTGCAGTGCGTCATGACCTGCTACTCTGGATGGTAGAGAAAATGTACGGTGACGAAACAAATCAGAATTTTGATGGTTTGACCATGTTGTTAGTGACCTGAAATTGTGACCTCCTCCAAACCTGTTTCTGCATAACAAAATTAAAATACTAAAATTAGTGATCTGATATTAAGAATGAAAGAAGGTGCAGGTAGAGAACAAGACACGGTTAAAAATAGTGATGATAACGATAACAACGGTGATCAAACGAAGTAGAAGATGACTAAGAGGAACAAGCAAGGATAAGAAGACATATGAGTCTCTAATGAAAGTTGGTAATTGTGAGTGTCCACCTGTGCGTCATAATACCATAATGCTTCGAGTAGTTGATGGCTACTTATCTGGGAGAGGGAAAACCACAGTTTCAAAATATTTACTGTCTTGTAGTTAATCTTGGGACAGCACAAGTCTAAGGAAGGCTAATCCAAAATTAATCCTAGCTGAAATAGAATTTGCCGCCCATAAAGACCTAGATATCGTAGCCCAGCTGTAAATTACGGTAAATCATATCTTACTGTGTGCTTTCTGTGCTTCTCTATGGTGCGGAGAGCTGGAGAGTCACAGAGAAGGAAATGTCGAAATTGTCCTCTTTTCATACAACATGCCTAAGAAAAATTCTCCGAATCTTTTGGCCGAATACCATCACCAACCAAGATCTGCTTACTCGGAGCAAGCAAGAGGACATGCACACCATCATAGCTGGCAGACGCTGGAGCTGGGTTGGCCATGTCCTCAGAAGAGACCGCGATGCCATCTCAAGAACAGATATGCATTGGACCCCTGAAGGAAAACGAAAGAGAGGCCGACTAAAAACAACTTGGTGGAGGACTGTGGAGGCTGAGATGCAAAGAATGAACCAGAGTTGGGGCAATGTACGAAGGATGGCCGCCGACCGAGCAAAGTGGAATCAATTTGTTGTTGCCCTACAAGACGCCACCAGGCGTAATGGCCACTGACTGCTTTGACGGTCGGCGGCTAAGGATCAAAGAAGAAGAAGAAGATATCTTACATCAGCAACACTATCATTCTTCCTTTGCGCTTCGTACAGACCATGGAGACAACACTGTTGATGGTCCCCTTGCCGGAAGCTTTCACCAAACATTAACGTGCTTTTTTTGCAGTAGTTTATGTGTCAGTTTGTTTAACATGATGAGGTTGCTAACCCATTGCACAACCACATATTAGTCGCCTTGTGCAACATGTCTGATGGTGCAGTAATCTTGGCCTTTCTTTGTATCTTAAACTAAAACACAAAACAAACAACTTAAATACTGCCTTTTGTTCACGTCATATAAATTGCACTTTTTTGTGTGTGTGCATTGTGCACATTTTTGTCTCTTACAACGCCAACTCCATTGGTTTTCCTATTTTCTTCCTGCTGTTGACTACGTGCTAGTTTTAAACTAAAGCAGCTTACACCTCTGTTACTGCTACTCGTTGTATACAGCCTGCAGAATTGTCAAATATAACACGTGACGTAGCTAAACCGTTCCCGGTTGCGCTATGGTAAACTCACGTTACTGCACACAGGATGCACCTGCGGAGAATTTGACTGTGACCAGTGCATTCAAAGAGATAGAACAATCACAGGAAGATTCTGATCCGTGACTGGATTAGCAGGCAGACTATAGACATTTCATTTAGCATACTTCATGTGTTCCCAGAACAGGGTAGAAATATCCTGCAGGAAGCGTGTGCCAAGCAATTACATGCTCTTACAGGAGTTGTTTTTGTTGCAATTTGTTTTACATGATAAAGTCTTCGAATGTTTAATTTTATTGTTAATGCTAATCAGAATCGACATCATTGCACTCCAGGCAAACCCATAGGTACTCAGTCTCCCTCAGCAAATGTCGAAGGGTATAAATGCTAATTGTTCCTGTTACGCACTGGTTGTATACACGGTGGATGCGTCCTCTCATTCGTCCATCCCAGCTGGTCTTACGTTTGATGTCCAATTCCAGCAGTTTTAGCCTTGATAATTCATCGATTGCAGTGCCATTCTCTAATAGACGAACATGAATTGCCCTCAGTATTTCTTCCTTATCCATGGCCAATGCACCTGTTATGGGTGCTCTTGAAGCTAGTCTGTCAGCTCTTTCATTGCTACGTACCGCGGCATGACCAGGACAGTAGATCCATATAAGTTCTTCAAGATTCGATGCTTCTATGGAGGTTTTCCATTCATGTCGAAGCCAACCATTTTGGATCTTTCGAAGCATGGATGGTGAGTCTGATACAATAACTTACTAAGGAATAGAAATCAAGACACATAATATTGATACAACTTGAACAACTATGCTCTATACATCAGCAACTTAATTTTCCCTTTCACTCCTCATGGAGCATTGAACCACCACTGCATCTGGTCCCGTTGCTTGGAAACCTGTAGCAAGCATTCATGTTTACTTACGTTGCTGGTTTCTGTAATAATGTGTTTTACATGATGAGGTTGTCAGCCATTTGCACAACCTCATATTCGCCTGAGGGAGTAGTAATCCTATTTTTCTTTGTCGCCTCATAGACCCCCCCCCCCCAATCCCCGGTAACTACATGAGGCCCATGCTCTAATCATTCATTTTCTTCTTTCGCTCATTAAGAAGCATGTAACCATCACTGTATCTGGTCCTCTTGCAGGAAGTCTGAACCAAGTATGCACATGTTTGTCCTGCAGTGATTTCTGAAGCAAATTCTTTTACATGATGAGCTACAATACTCTAACAGTAAATGCGTATGTGTGGATGAGTATGTCCTTCGTTTAAAATGCTACTTGGTACTTACTTGGTTGTTCCTCTTCCGCCCTGGGGTCTACATTTTTGATAGAGAGAGCACCACACTATCCTATCGGTTGTTTTCCTCCTGGCCTGGTTCCAATCTAGTCCTCGGTCCTTCAGAGATTGTCTAACGTTGTCCTCCTAGTGATGATACTTAGTACTGTTACACATTATCTCCTTACTGTTACACAGTTCTACTTTACTTTTCCCCCGCTTGGATTTTCCGAGCAGAATGTTATTACAAGTGATGTATTACCAGACGTCGCTTACTGATTATACAAGATTAAATGTGACGTAATTTGTCTTCTCCACCAGTATTGTCTTGCAGTTGATTAATGTCGAAGACACTGCGTCTTAGTCAGTCATTGATGAATGAGTCTACACTGTATTGTCTATGTGTTCAGTTTTAAATTGGATACTTTGTTGTAAGGAAGCAATCGTTGTTATTTGTTGGAGAAATTGTAAGCACATATTTTATGCTATAAAACAAATATGCAAACTTGCATATGAACAGGTAAGTAAACAGACAGACAGACAGTCTGATTCGTAAAAAAAAGGACACGTGTTGTATACAGTTTTAAACTGGATACTTTGTTGTAAGGTAGCATTCGTTGTTATTTGTTAGAGAAATTGTAAGCACATATTTATGCTATTAAACAAAAATGCAAACGTGCAGATGAACAGATAAGTAAACAGACTGTCTGATTCGTAAAAAGACGTACATGTGTTGGATACATGCAACAAGGGTGTGGACTGACCTATTCTGTATAATAGGGGAACAGCAGAAGTAATTGCGTCATTAATAGGCTGGACTGCCCATGGTAAATTTCAGATGTTATGTCTTGCGGTTCGCACTAATGACCCGTCATCGGAGCATCATTTTTTGGTGATGCTTAGATGACAGGGAGGATAGTGTGATTCACTTGCATAGCTAGGCAGGGTTGTCGTACGGAAGGTCCTGGGTTCGTGTCCTGGGTAAGCCACTCACGTCTGTTGTTTTTTCTGTTGTCTAGTGTTCTACTTCTTTATTTCTTACGAGTGCCTGAAAACATACCTTTATGTTTGTCTAATATTTATTTACTGTCTACAGGCCTCGGGTTTCCCTTCCTTATGTGTTATAACTGTATTATTATATACTAGTGTAAAAGCGCGTCATAAGACGGGAATTAACTGCACTTTTACATTGTTGGGATTTCTCGATCGAGAGAGTGCGACATACAGCTGTCCATGAGAGAAGACGGCTCGTTCAAAAAAAAATCCCAACATGTTCAAATGTTTGCCCCTGAGATTTGTTGATGGCTACCGCACGCCGTTCACAAATTTTATTGATGCATGCACACCAACACTTGCGCACTTTTCATTGTCGAGTGTTACTATTTTCGGGAGAGTACATATAAGGGAAACAATACAATTAATGTCTAACTTTCAACCACAGTTGCATCCCTTAGCTTTACGCACTGACTGAAAAATCTGGGATTTTATATATAGGATTGTCCTTGCCCTGGAATATCCAGGGTAAGAGATGCAGAGATAAACGAAAAAACATACGGACAAGAGAGCTGATGATGTAGTTGACAATGTTAAGCTGATGACAAGTGATAGGAGAACTTCGGATATGTTTGTTGAAGATCTATGCACCTTGCGGAGATCTACGGTAATGAATGATTATTTATTACATATAGTTGTAATAGTATCTGTAGCAACAGAAGTACTAAAACAACTACTGGTATTAATAACAGCAGTACTCATAACAATAATAATAGTAGTAGTAAAAGAAACATCCTTGTCGTTGGTGCAGACTGTGGTGGCAGTTATAGTGGTGTTGGCGGCATGGTGGTGGTAGCAACAGCTGTATTAAGTAGCGGCTTCGACCGTAACAACAAAAGTACTTTTGGTAGTGGTAAAAGTTCCAGTAGTGATTGTAGCAGCAGTAGTAATAACAGTTTAGTCACCGTGTGAAAATACTCATCATCACTTTCCTTTTCGCTCCATACGAAGCATAGAGTCACCACTACAGCTGGCCCTTTTGCATGACTTACTTACTTGGTCGTTCCCCTTCTACCGTGAGGTGTAGAGGTTTGGAAGAGAGAGCGCCAGACTATCCTATCGGTTATCTTCCTCCTGGCCTGGTTCCATTCTAGTCCTCGGTCCTTCAAAGATTGTCTAATGTTGTCCTCCCAGCGGACTCTGGGTCGTCCTGGGGGTCTGGATCCCTGGCTCTTTGTTTCCCATGCTTGTCGGGGTAGCCGATGATCTACCATTCTGCAGACATGGCCAAACCATCTTAGTTGGGACTGTTCCACTTGGGTCTGCAGGGGGTGGGATTTTAGGCCTTGACGTATCGTCTGGTTGCGGACCATGTCTTTTCTTGTTACTTCAACCACCTTCCTCAGATACCTCATTTCTGAGGTTTGGATCTGGCTTTTGTGGGTTGTAGTCATTACCCATGACTCGCATCCATATGTCAAGACTGGGACGTAAGTGGAGCGGTATACAGCCATTTTCGTTTTCTTACGAACCTTTCTCTTGCTGAGGAATCCTCGATTTGTGGCCTGAAAAAGTCTCCCAGCTGCTGCTTTTCGAGTGGCCAACTCTTCTTTGACGCCTCCCTTTCGGTCTATAATAGCTCCGAGGTATTTAAAGTGGTCGACCTGCTCCAGGACCTGTTCTCGCAGCTTAATCTGATGTCTTCTTTCTTCTCGTGATATCACACCATGGATTTTGTTTTAGAGCTGCGTATAACCATCCCTCTCTTCTCCAGCTTTTTGCATGACGCCTGCACAAAACCTCCACATGCTGTTGTAGCTGTGGTTTCTGTAGCAATATGTTTTACAGGATGAGGTTGCCAGCCTCGTGGGCAACCTCATATTAGTCGCCTGGTACGACATGCTTTATGGAGTAGAGCCATTCTTTCTTTGTCTCATCGTGCCCCCAGGAACTATACGGGCGTGAAAATATTAATACTAATAGTGGTGGTAGTGTTAGTAACATTATGAGTTGCAACTGTAATAATAAAAATGGTTCTTAAAATCTAGTATTTAGATGTAAGGAAAATAGCATTGGATTGATCGATGAAGGTAATGAATATAATGGCGATAATTGTGCTGATGATCGTAGTGATGATGATTAAGATAATACGAAAGTTATTACGTGCTTTTTACCAAACAGATATATCATAAAAGGCCGATAATTAAGATAATCACGATAAAGGCAATGATCAAAATAGTAGCAATTATTACAATCATAGAAGTAATTCTGTAACAGCAGCGAGGATCCTAATGTGTGTATACGGGATCACACATTCTATAACTATATTTTTGTGCACACCGTCATTTGCGCATTCTTTTTTGGTAATTAAGTGTTACTATTTTCGGGAGAGTACGTATAAGGGAAACATTACAATTAATGTCTAACTTTCAACCAAAGTTGCATCCCTTAGCGATACGCACTGACAGAAAAAGCTGGGATTTTATATATAGGATAGGTACGTTGTAAGAAACGACTAAGGTCATTTTGTGCATGGGGTTATGTTGCTGTCGTTTTTGACGGTTTCATAAGACGTAAATCTATTTAATATTTTTTGATGATCTAAGGTAGAGAACTGTATGTTAACTCCCTGGGACAGGTTGATTGGGGGTTATCTTCCCTTCGTTTTATTCATTGTGTTGACCTGTCTTAAGTCGGGGGTTAGCTGTTCTCAGATCTGTTCTGTCTACGCATGCGCAAGTTTTTTTAGCGCGAACGGAGAGACTTCCGTCAGGGAGTGATGATCTGGGTTCTGACCGGACTAAGATGTCCGTGGTACTTCTCTGCATTATCTGGGGGAAAGATAGTCTTCAGTGTGACTGTGATGTTAGTGATTCTCCCCAGAGTTATTCTGTTCGTCAAGAATGACGACAGTTATTATTTGTGTATTTCTCGGATTCTGTCAAAGGTAAAAGAAACTTAATTATTATGCCTAAGTTGCAGAACATTTTGTGTCGACCTGTGAGTACAGCTCACAGTTCTTTGAAATACAGAGTCCATTATGTGTGTTCGATGTAGCCAGCTAAGACTATTCGTCTAACTATATTACAGAAGCCCAGTGAAGAGAGATTATTATGAAAACCGCATGTTAGCGGTATGTTTCGGCATGGATGATTATGCCTGCCTAGGAAGAATACACAGTTGTTCACGTTATTATAGAGGCCCAATATTACGGCCGATATTTTTGAGCAGAAGAAGAAGTGTCTGGCGTGTGAAGCCAGATGAAGTCTTGACTTTCATTAAACAAGTTCATAGACTTTGATATTAAGCAACTGGAACCGCCTTTATCGAGCGGTATATTTGTTAAAAGACTACCTGACGCGTTTAGTCAGGGGCCCTGAGCTACAGTATGAACGAACGTAATTTGTCAAGCCAGCTCTACTAGCATCTTACTTATGAGCTATGCAAGATTTATGATGCTAGATGTTTATAATCATTACCACACATGAAATGTCCATGATCCTTGTCCAATTGACTGTGTCGTCTGTCAGCGTACTGTTGCTGTAATAAATGTTGAAGAAAAGTCATCTGCATTATCCACGTCTATGACTTCTACTTGTGGTGGAGTGAGTTTGGTGTGTAGCTGAATAAGAGCCTATACGACTTCGTGTCCACGATCTGCTGTTTCTTACACACACACCTTTACTCTCTACCACATCCTACTACGAGTACTACGCTCCTGAACAACATGTATGCTGTTTTATGTGTGAGTGTCTGCACTACACCCTGGCAGCGCCTCACGCTGCTGACCTAAATTCACAGCAACACTGAACTGTCCAGGCACGACTCGACCTTACCTACAGAACAGCATTTAACAGGTTAGTTTTCTCCAGACCTAATGGTCTTTTATATTTGGACATGCGCCCTAATATAACCGACTAGGTTGAACGGGACGCGCCTCGCCAAAACGAGGCAAAATTTTAATTTTAAAAAATGGGGTTAGAAAACTCATTATGTAAAGCAAAATGCTACAGACATTACTACTGCAAGCGCAGACGAAGTGCTTCGGTGCAAGTTTCAAATATAGGTGCCCAGTCGAGTGGTTTCACAACGCTTTTTAAACGTGTGGAACATAAACATTAATTCATTAAATTCGTGTTTTATTTCTTCCTCGCTCGTCCTGAAAAGGACGTTGGTTGCGTTGTGTCCGTTTACAGCAAAGCTGCGGTATTTGCGCCTTTCGGCCGACACATCCGACTCCCGCACGGCATTTTTGGGGACCGGATTTGCCTTCCCTCTTCGATCCCTACTCCTCAGCCAGACTGCAGTGATGCAGCCTGTTTCCAGGACCACCACGTGAAGGTGGAGTAGGGTCTTTGTCAGCTCTGGTTCGCTGACCCTGACGCAGGCAGTCAAGCTATGGGTCGCTTAGCGCATTCCTCACTTTTGATGCGTCTTGGGTCTTGGTGTTTTATTTAATGTTGGTGCTAAACTCTAGTACAGTACATCAGGTCACGTTGCCTACCTGCTGTGCCCGAAGTACCAGCCAACAGCAACAGAAGAATAAGCCAAAAGGAACGACGCTGTTACCACCTTCATATTTGTTAAATCAAATGTCTCGATGTTTTGCTAGTGCCTGCGGTATCAAGAGCAAACCTGAAATGAACAATGAAATAATGTAACATACATTAACAAATATATACGATATGTGACAGATAATGACATATTACACAAATGGTTACATATGAAATTACTCTTGAATGAGAAGGATTAAACTTATGTCACATCATTAATACATTAGACAGACATCCTGACATAATTATGATTCTCCATTACGCACCGGGTGTTTTATGAGTTCTGATTATATGCCACCATAATCTGATTACATATTGAATTATTGTCTGATATCCTATACGGATGTTTTGGATTTTGTTTGTTTGTTTTTGCTATTCTTGTTTTGGTTGTTTGTTTGTTTGTTTGCTGTTTTTGTTTTTACTGTTCTGGTTGGAATTTTCATTACCTTTTTTTTGTTGCTGTTGGAATTTTCATTAATTTTTTTTTTGGTTTAAACATACTAAATTTTTTGTTAATGATTAGATACTGTAAATGTATCGTGTTATACTACCTTCATAATGTTACGTGCCGTTACATTTATGCTTAAAATACAAGTAGGAATGAAAGGATACAGTATGCAAGGTGAGAGAGAGAGAGAGAGAGAGAGAGAGAGAGAGAGAGAGAGAGAGAGAGAGAGAGAGAGAGAGAGAGAGAGAGAGAGAGAGAGAGAGAGAGAGAGAGAGGAAGAGAGCGGAAGGGCAGAATGTTAGACGGGCCTGCGCGCCCAATTCTTAACTTTTGAAAACAAAGCCCGTTCCTTCGTTCCCAACAGTGAATGGAGCCATCACTGTAGCACAAAGTCTGCATCAAGCATTCACGCCTTCATGCAGCCGTGGTCAAGCTTTACAAGAGAAGGTTCCAAGTCTCATGCACAACCTCGTATTTGTCGCCTTCTACGACATGCTTGAGGGTGTAGTAGTCCTATTTTGTCTTTGTCTCTTTAGAGACTCCTGAGGACAACCTGACATTATCAATCAATCAATCAATCAATCAATCAATACCCTTTAGCTCCCCAAGCAGCATAGGCCTTCGGCAAACACATGCCAAGTCCTCCTGTCACGTGCCATCTGCTCAAGTTCTTTCTATATTTTCCTCATCATTTTCACCTCTGTATCCAGTTCTCTTCTTCACGTGTTTTTTGGACTACCTCTGCCTCTCTTTCCCTGTGGATTCCAGAACAAGGACTGCCTTGTAAGGCTATCAACAGGTTTCCTCAATGTGTGAAAATTGACATAAACTGTTAGAAAAATGCTATTAAAGATATAAATACAACTACAGTCGTGTCTTCCACAACGCGATGCATGTGTTCTTTTTTTTGTTTTAATACAATTTTGCCTCGTTTTGGCGAGGCGCATCCTGTTCAACCTAGTCGGTTATATTAGGGCGCATGTCCAAATATAAAGGAACTATAGGTCTGGTGACATCTAACAAGTTCTTAACAATCACCGCGCTGTTGAATTTCGCGCAATAAAAAATAACAGGGCTTATGTGGAAAATAGGTTATGGGGCAGAACCCTACAAAAAAGTACAGTCTCAAAAGTAATACACAGGTGAACGAGGAACAAAATTAAATATATTGAAAAAAAAGGAAGTAACAAACTCAATACAAATGCCCGTACAGTTTTAAACGTCTTAAATTCCTAATAAATAAACGATAAAGAAATACTACAATAAATAGAACACTTTACCTTGTACCTTGACAAAAGAAAAGAAGTGTGCTTGATGGAAGTGGCTGTGGTGACAGACAGAAAGAAAGACAGACAGACAGACCAACCGACCGACCGACCGACCAACAGACAGACAGACAGACAGATAGATAGATAGATAGATAGATAGATAGATAGATATATAGATAGATAGATAGATAGATAGATAGATAGATAGATAGATAGATAGATAGATAGATAGATAGATAGATAGATAGATAGATGAAGACAAACGAAGATATAAACACTACTAAACAAATAGGAAATGATTCCCTCTTACCTTTGTCTTATCTAGAACGATAGTACAAAACACCCACCAGGTCGTAATATGCAAAAGGTCTCGTCAGGTAGACTCATTCATTACCCGTCTCGTCACCTCAACTTATTTTGGTCCCTTGAATGACGGCTGGTCCCGTTTTATACGTTTCGACCGCAAAGGAAGTAAGATTGGTTAGTGAAAACTACACACGTTTTTTTTCCTCCCAACAGATAAACAGTACATTTATCTCAAGATTTTTTTTTATTTAAGGCTATATACTTCAACAGGGAAGTGCTCCGACGTCAGACTTAATTAGTCTATCCCTAGAAAGACGTCATCGTTCGCTTAAGTTATAAGATGATAACACAGTTTCATACATTAATCAAAATATTCAGCCCTGAGAACAGCAATATCGATCAGGTGGGTACAACATTCATCAAGGTCTCAAATAGGAAAGCCGGATAAGCTGCAGGCACTATTTAGACCACTAAATTCAATGGAGATATACAACGTAATAGATAATGGATGTAACATTAGAACTATTATTTTTCCTTCCGGTTGTGACCCAGGGACAAAGGACAGATGCCGTTTGTGTTCCAATACAAGGTGACTAACCTTTGCTAGCGCTGGTTCATATTTATTACGGAATTCGTTTACGCTATTTATTGAAGTTCCTCTCGGGCCAATTTACCATGCCCAAACATCATGTTCTGCCATCAATGGTACCTATACCTTGTAGCGGTATGGCAGCTTGTGTACCCTGACAATCCCCAGAGCTATGCCAGTGGGAGTTTTACTCCTGGTAGGTTCAACCATGCTGGACTGGTCTGCGTGGGTAGGGGTCAGACAAAAGCTGGTACCCTGGTCCTCCAGGTTGGGGGTTTTAGCACAGAGCCGACACCCCTGTCTGTGTAAAAAATCGCACACGTTACGGAAACAGCAATAAATGAAAATACTTTTATGCGGGACGGACATCCGGAGTCTCAGGCTCGTATGACTGACAGTGGTGAAAGCCGAAAGGAAGCCACTGGCATGAAAACGGATGCCCAGACCGCAAAACACGAAACCAGAATTGGTTTTTGGAATGTCAGAACTATGAATGACGCAGGAAAGCTGAGACAGATCACAGCAGAGATGAGGAATTACAAACTACATATCCTGGGAATAAGCGAGAGCAGATGGACAGGGATGGGGAGAATAAAAAAAGCTACAGGGGAAACAGTACTTTATTCTGGTAGAGAGGACGGTCAGCACAACGAAGGCGTAGCCATTATCCTTAAGAAAGGAATGGAAAGGTCTCTGCTGGAATGGAAACCCATTAACAACAGACTAATAAGAGCAAGACTGAGAGGGAGATTCACCAACACCACAATTATACAATACTATGCACCAACAAACGACAGCGATGAAGAGATCAAGGACGAGTTCTATCAACAGGTACAAAAGGAAATGGAAACTGTACCCAGGTACGATCTTATTATAGTAATGGGAGACCTAAATGCGAAAGTTGGAACACACAATAATTATAACGAAAGAGTAATGGGGAAATGCGGCAGTGAGAATGGGAATGGGGACAAATTAATAAGCTTCTGCAGTATTAAAAACCTGGTCATTGGAGGAACACTTTTTCAACACAAAGAAGTGCACAAGTTAACATGGGAATCACCAAACGGACGAGACAAAAACCAGATAGATCACATAATGATCAATGGCAGATGGAGACATGCACTACAAGACGTGAAAGTAAGAAGAGGCGCAGATGTGGGAAGTGATCATCACCTAGTAGTAGCAAGACTGAAGGTGAACCTCAGAGCTGCTGGACCAGTTGCAGTCAAACAGAAAAGATATAACATCACGAAACTTAAGGACCCCCTCACCAGAAAAGCATTCGTGGTCGACGTAAAGAGACGATATCTGATTACCAAAAGCCAGGAAAGAACAGAGACCGACGATGTGGACCAGAAATTCAACACCATCTCAACAATATACAAAGAAAGCAGCAAGTCATGCTTGGGATTCCAGGAAAGAAAGAGCCAAGACTGGATAACACCAGAAACGCTAAACACCATAGCGAAGAGAAAGGAAATGAAAAGAAAGAAAACAGAAGCTAAGTCTCCCAGGTTAAAGGCAATATATAGTGAACAGTACAGTCAGCTGGACAAGGAAGTAAAACGTCAAACCCGTGCTAACAAAGCAGTGTTGGATCGAGAAATGTAACTTTCGAAGTGAAAACAGGAGTACGACAGGGATGCCCCTTATCAACAACATTATTTTTGACAGTCATAGATTGGGTGAAGCGCCAGACAACAGAGGGCAGTCCAAGAGGAATTAGATGGACAACGTTTTCTACACTGGAAGATGTGGAATATGCAGATGACATTGCACTACTCGCGCATTCACACCAACACATTCAAGACAAAACCGATAGACTGAATAAGTATGGCCAGCAGGTTGGCCTGAACATCAATTTGAAGAAGACAGAGGTCATGACACTAAATGTGGGCAATCCTGAGCCAATAACAGTAAGGAACCAGAAGTTAGAACAGACAGACACATTTACTTACCTAGGAAGCATAGTAACACCTGACGGCGGAACAAGCAAGGACATTAACAACAGAATGAATAAAGCGAGAACAGCCTTTGCTGTTCTCAACAACATTTGGAAGTCTTCCCAGTACAGCACAAACACCAAATTAAGACTGTATGAGAGCTGTGTACTTTCTGTGCTTCTATATGGTGCGGAATGTTGGAGAGTAACAGAGAAGGAAATGTCGAAACTGTCCTCCTTCCACACAATCTGCCTAAGGAAAATTCTCCGAATCTTTTGGCCAAACACCATCAGCAACCAAGAACTACTTATTCGGAGTAACCAGGAGGAAATGCACACCATCATAGCTGGCAGACGCTGGAGTTGGGTTGGCCATGTCCTCAGAAGGGACCCTGATACCATCACAAGAACAGCTATGCTATGGACCCCAGAGGGAAAGCGAAAGAGAGGCAGACCAAAAACAACTTGGCGGAGAACTGTGGAAGCTGAGATGCAAAGAATGAACCAAAGTTGGGGCACTGTACGAAGGATGGCCGCCGACCGAGCAAAGTGGAATCAATTTGTTGCTGCCCTACAAGACGCCACCAGGCGTGATGACCGCTGACTGCTTTGACGGTTGGCGGTTATGGATCAAAGAAGAAGAAGAAACATCATGTTAAAATACTGTTCTGACTGTTTATTGCACTTTACTCCGACGAATTGACCACCCTATTTTACCCACTGTCTATTTAATGAAGTTGTCATCAAACCATTTTGTCCTTCGTCTCTCTCTCTCTCTCTCTCTCTCTGTCTCTCTCTCTCTCTTATTTAAAGGAGACGGGCAAACCATTTTGTATACCGCCTGTTTAACGAGATGTTCAAACTTTTCTGCCTCCTATCTCTTTAACGAAATTATCAAATCATTCTATCCCCCGTCTTGTTAACGAGGTGGTCACACCATTCTGTCTACTGCCTCTTTGATGAACTTATCAAACCACTCTATACCCGTCTTGTTAACGAGGTGGTCAAACCATTTTGTCGTCTTCTCTTTAACGAAATTATCAAATCATTCTGTCCGCTGCCTCTTTAACGAGATGGTCAAACCATTCTGTCATCTGTCTCTTTAACGAAGGTATCAAACCATTCTTTCCTCCGTTTTGTTAACGAGCAGGTCAAACCTTTCTGTTCCGAGCCTCTTTAACGAGATAGTAAATCCATTGTGTTCTATGTATCTTTACCGAAGAGGTCAAATCATCCCATCTTCTGTCTATTTCACGACATGATCAACCCGTTCTTTAACTCTGTCCATTTAACAAAGCGATTTAAAACTCATGTCCCCTATCTCTTTACCGAGGTGATCAAACCATTAAAACTTCTGTCTCTTTAGCGACGTGATCAAATCATTTCATTTTCTGTCTTTTTAACGAGGTGGTCAAACCATTTCCTCCTAAAAATATAAATGCAGAAAAACGCGGTATCATAATGTAACCAGTGACTAGCTGACTCAGTTATGTTTCTTTGAATGGGACAGAAACCAACACCACAAATGTAAGAACAAAGTAAAGGAATAAGAAGGAAAGCAGTGAGTTGCGGGGAAGATGAGACTAAAATTCAAAGAGAAAACATCATTAGAAAGAAGAAATCAATTGTTATCACGTTAAAAAAGTCGTGGCTCCCCACGGTTTTGGCCTCACGCCCCCATTACATTATTTTAGTAAGCCCCAAGCACCCAGTCCCTAGATGTTTTAAAAATATTTTAGAAAGTGTCACATCCTCTCAAATCTTATTTGACAAACATTCAAAACTAAATGAAAAATTACATTCAGGTAAAAAAAAACCTTCCTTTTTAACTGTTAAGCACAACTATTTAGTACAGTTTATTAATATTAAGATATGTACATATTTAATTGTAAAAATGTCAATTTTAAATCACCTTTTAAATTAAATACAGTATCTACTTATAATTTAGAAACACATTTGCCTGCCTAACAGTGATATTTTATGAAACACCAGTAAAGATCTGTCTTTAGTTCTGTACAGTTTACCATCAATATTATGGTTAACATGACATTCCTTCTACCTTTTCCTTCTACTAAGCCACGGTGCTCCTTCACAATGTATGGTTTCATCCCAACTCATTTCATCATTATGTCTTTTCGCTCGTTATGGAGCATGTCGTTACCACTTTAGCACGTTTTCTTGCATGAACGCTTGCAACCAAGCATGCTTGTACTTTTACAAGAGTGGTAGTTTCTGCATCAATTTGTTTTACACGAGTCTGTCCGTCCCTTGCACAACCTCATATTAGTTGCCACTTACGACATGCCTGAGGGAGCACTAGTTCTATTCTATCGTGTGTCCTTATAGATTCTCCCCCCCCCTTTCCCCACCGCCCATGAATTCTAAATGTCTGTTTATAATAGTGCTGGGCGTGGGATAGTCGTGGTTTTCATTATGCTAAAGTTACGGCCAAAACGGTATCACTGTGAAGTGGAGATAAATTATGATTGTTTCATTGTTAAATACTTGTTTTAATTAAAACATTAGCTTGTGATTGTTACGAATTAAAGAAAGTAACATGTGAAATACAACTGTGTGGAGATTGTTATGACTAAATTCATAACAGTTTCGGTCGCTCTCAACTTGGTTTGTGTATTGACTAGGGTTCCCATAATGTTTTGTTTAAAAACCGGGACATTTACAAATTTTTACCTAAAAAACCCGGGACATTTTGTAAAAAAACGGGACATGTTAAAAATTAAGGTAAAGCACAAATAAATCTATTGTATATTATACGTTGCTCTTAAAATAAGATACTGGTATAAAAATACGCACATTAATTAACACAACTTCCACTTTATCGATGAAAAGTTTTTTAACGACGGCTGTTGTGCAGTCCATGGACTTAAAACTGTGGTTATGCACCGCCGTGTGATAAGCGAAGGTTGCTTCCTGTGCTGCCAATGATAACTGTTTTTCCATTTCCTTTTCACTCTGGGTTTTCGCATTTAAGAAATGACTTATACTGCTGTTGGAAGCCTTACTTTCAACAACACCTTTATGTTTTGTCGTTTTGACGTGGTTGACTACGTCTGACCGACCACCATGTGAAATGCAAAATTTAGAGCTGCATAAAGTACATTCCACATTTTCATCTACACCTTTAATGAAGGGAAATTCTCTTGTAATGTTATCATTTATACTGCACTTACGTTTCGGCATTATGCGGATGAAAAACGATAAAAATACTGTATAATAATGCTAATACGCATTAAATCATTTGGTAGATTGCTCACTGAACACTGTTTTGGTCGACTTTCGAACTTTTGTTCGAGATTCAAACCGAGGGTCCACTGTAACCGGAAATTGATAAAGTAACACTACTAAAACACGGAATAAAATCCGTTACCCAAAGATTTTTTTTTCAGGAAGGACCCTTAAAAAACGGGACATTAGGAATAAATTCGGGACACCGGGACATTTTATCAAAAAAAACGGGACTGTCCCGGGGAAAACGGGACGAATTGGAACCCTAGTATTGACTTCCTTATTGACAAGCGTTACTAGGATTACCCCGTAAGTACGTCACATAGTCTGCTAATTTTAAGCAGACGATCCTTGCCGGTTTCAGATCGAACATGTGAGCGGTTATTCGGTCTCTTTGGCTGTGTGTCTCCATGTGAGAAAGTCGTGTTTGCACGAGCTCCAAAAGTGTACTCTAGATATAGAGTTTTTATGTGTTTCAGATCAGCTAGGTCGTCCTACGTTTGGAGCCTAAGCTCGATTATATTTGTACGGACTTGTCAGCGCTGAAAAGAGAGGAATGAGTTAATATTATATATTAAATACTTCAGCAAGATGACTCTGACATTGTTCCTGTAGTCTACATGACGTTAGATTTACCGTATGGACTGGATAGAGATTGCCATTGTCAAATTAATGGATGCATTATTGAGGAGCTTCGTTTCGTGCATAAAAAGTATCTATATTGTTAAACGTCAATCAGGCTTATAAAGTTTTCCTACTGCAGAAGACTAGCCTTACGTTTGTGTGAACTTTGAAAGTTTGGACTGTATAATAAAATCAACCCTAGACCATCTGGACACCAGGGTCCAGCTACTACAAATAATCTTATTGAACTCGGAGAGGGAACAAGTATCTGCACCATCCATCAGATAAAAGAATTATTCCCTAACATTTTATGGGGGCCTCAAGCCGGTAGTACCAGTTCATTTTTCTGAGCTACAAGCCGATGATCGCCTAAGAAGTTGTGCTTTAACCAAGATTTTCAAAATGGCGCATCTGTCGTCTGCTAGAGTATGAGAAGGCCGGAAAACAGTTTTCCACATTACAGTTCTTCATGTCTGCAAGTTCCCAAAGAGCAACTACACAAGTATATCGTATCTGCATCCTGGATGTATGAAAACATCTATTTTTCTGCCGAAGATGGCGAATTTTCCTGGCGTCGATGAATCAGGTGTATTCTGTATCGAGTCAGCTGTGTTCTACGTGTAGACCTAGTGAGAGGTCTTGGTATCCTGTTCGCATCAGTGCTGGAAAGAACAGCCTTTGGAACTAGGAGGATTTTGAGGCCTGGCATTCAGATAAGTCACGTTTATAGTTTCATACATCGTGTGACTAGATTATCTTTGTTTGCCGGCGTATTTTTTCAGCATTTATGTTTCTTGTTATAATGGTGTGTTGTGTTTAATCTGTGGGAGGTAGGCGGGACTTATGTTTCCATCAATACCGTTTCGACTGGTCGATGGATTCATAAGCGTGTCCTTTGGGTTTGGAAAGTGAGTGTTTCAAAAAGCGGGGCCGGCTTTACAACGCTGTGTGAATCTGCTGCTATTGAAATAATCATCATCTGTGACTGTTAGCGGTGAAGTCTTGTTAAGTGTCATTTTGTGGTTGTGTGACAGACGAACTTAGCTGACCCTGATTGACCCTGAAGCGTTGGATGATATAGTACGACCCTTTGTAACGACCCCTTCGTATAGCATCAGTGCCCCCGAATATATTGTAACTTTTCGTCAAACGGGATTTTTTTCACCTGGACTCATTAGCTATGCAACCTTTCCACGCAGAGTGTCAACACGTTTGCTGATTAATATGTGGACAGTTTATCTACCGTTCATTCTGGTCATCGCATTGATTTAAGGAGAGATTAAATCACGCCCATGGACATCTCCTCAGCAATCATATGCAGGTATTTTCATTAACTTGGCCAGTGGAGGGCGTTGCCAGCATCAAACGATAGTAATGACCACAATCAAAGACACTGGGGGAGATCTCAGGAAGGACTGGCGGCATGCTATCAAAGGCAGTAGTGGTCCCTGAAACGAGCGACGCAAGTTTCCTGCCGGTATTTCGCATCTCGGTGTTAAACACGAAATCGATCGCAGTGGGAGCGAACGGGAAAGCCGGCGCAAGCAGCGAGCAAAGATACGAGAGACCAGGGGCGGCTTCTCTCTTTGGTCTGGTGGTCAGATCCCCAAAAGTCTTCTGAGATCAAAAAAGGTGTCAAAATTTCACATGTCCCCCCAATCTTGCATTCCAGTTGTAGATATACAGACCATGAAGAAATGCATGTTATCACTCGTTGGCCAGAACTTGACAGAAGCACTAGCGATATTGAAATCTTGTTATAGATTTTCCCCTGGATTTTCATATATATTTGCAGTGAATTCTATTCTGTGCAAAACGGTAAAATATAACTGTGTCTAGTGATCAGTGGTCTAGTTCATTCATTCTATTTCACTGGATATTGTGTTAATTTAAATTTATTAAATTAAACCATCTCTTCTATTCCACTGGATATTGTGTTAATTTAAATTTATTAAATTAAACCATCTCAATAGTTCCCAGTTGTAAATGTAATGTTATGCCTGTTATATTATTTCCAAAAAATAATAGAGGCTTAAATGTTAAAGTAACTTTTAAAATCGCGAAGGAATTTATAATTAATAAATTTAGTTAAGTCCTATATATATATAGATGTGTGTTTTAACCATTAGAACTCGCGCAGTGTTTTACCAAATACAGAATTAAATACGCGAGGGTATATATAGTCAGTCTTAACGGGAAATTCATCGCGCTTTAGAATGTTATTTGATTTTTCGGTATATTACATGTCTTTTTCTTTCATACAGAGTGATCGTAACCTTTGCGATCCCAGCATTAAGAAAGCAATAAAGAAATCATACATCTTAAAACTTCCAGAGATATTGATGAAACTTTTTTTAAATTGTATTCTTGTGGCGGTCCGATGCTATCATAATTACATGAAAGAAAGCCTACCCAAGAACAGTTCATAAATCATCATATTAACTTACAATCGGTAAGATAATCTGGAAGATGAACAGTGCCAGTAGCGATATTTTATTTACTGCTCTGTTGTGAGAGAGTACCTATTTACCTGAACTGTGACTTGGCCTATTTTTCCTCACTGGATTTAAATCATACCGGTCAGTTGCTATCATCACGCCTTGAAGGAATTTTACCTCCAGCAGCGAAATTAAAGATACCTCATTTTCACCCCTGTATCTTATTGTGTCAGTGCCATCCCATAGTCTCCTTTTTATATAATAAAACATAAGAACTCTGAGTCTTCAAGTCCGGCGATTAGTGGGAATATTCGCTATCAGCAAACCTCGCTACATCTGGGGCGGGACATCGAAGTACTAGACATTTTCACGTGTCAAGAGTAATTGTTGTTTATATAATTCTATGGATTGTCTGATGCTGCAATCGGTAAGTGTGTGTGTGTGTGTGTGTGTGTGTGTGTGTGTATATGAGTGTGGATCCTCACGCGCGTGCATGAATGACAGGAAATCTAATTGTTTTTGCAAACCATTTGTTAACTTGCCTACCGGGCAATACATTTTCTGTATACCCCGCATTGTTCCTTTAAGTGGGATATTTTGTTAACTCTGTTTAACCCCCTCCCTTTCCATTGCTTAATAAAGGGAAGAACAATTTGGGATAACAGGTTTTTTCTACCACCCATACCTAGTATTGTAACCCCTCTTTCGGAGTAATTAACTTCACTGTTAGGTTACATTACCTATGTTCCTGATAACTATCTATCGTTGGACTGGGTTCATCTTTGTCTAATAAGCGGGAAGGGCTTAGTCGATACCAATCTTCTTCACCCCTCCCCACCTTGTTATTTGCATTTTCTGTACTTATGATAATTTTATGTAACACTTGATATTTGTTTGTGATTTGATTTTTTTGGTTAATAAACATCATAACCTAGTTAGCACTGTGTTGGAAAGACCCAAAGCCCAACATTTCCCCTATTTGTTTAATATAGTTGTATTCACGTGCGTTTGTGTGTTTGAAGCACCAAATCGGTGTGAGCGCAGATGTGTGTCTGGAAAACTGGCAAATAATTGTTTGACCAGGAGAGACTGAAGAGTAGATTGAGAGAAACGATTTGTCGTAAATAAGTCTGTCTTTACTCTCCTCCAGCACTCTGTGAAGCAACTATTTACTCTCTACAATTTCTATCACTGAGCTTTCATCATCATTCTCCACTCTAAACCGGACCACTATTTCTAAGACTCCATCCCTCAATATAAATTTACGACAGGTTGTAGTCAAGTTCTATATAATTTTTTCTTCAGTTTTCTCCATTATTGTTCGTGACATTGTACACCTTACCTGACTATCCATTATTTAATAGATGTGATTAATGTTGTAAAAAAATCGTGATGTACTGTCATATGTGTGGATAGAGCTATTGTTTTTCATTGTTCTATTGCATATTATTCTGCTTTGGTTTTCCATTTGTATTTTCTTCTTTTGGGCTGTATTCTGTCTGCTGTTTGTACCTTTCTTTTATGCTCCATTGTTATCATCTGCATCTTTTTTTACTACCTATTGCATCAAGTTGTGTGAATTTGAAGTGGTGTTATAATTATTGAAATATTATTTATAAAGTAATAATATTATAAAGTTACCTTATTTGTTGCTATTGAAAAAGCACATTAAGAGTAAAACATGTCAACTTTGAAAGATTTAGTAAAGGTTGGAAAAGATTGTGGTCTGGAGGGACAAGCCTTGCAAGATTATATAGACAAGGAAATCAAAAGACAAGAAGAAAGAGAAAGAAGACAAGAAGAATTAGAAACAGAAAGAAGACAAAATGAAGAAACTTCTGTTGTTCCCCCAACATAGCATTTCTGAAGTGATTGCGTCATTGTTAGGATGAACTGCCCATTGTAAACTTCTGGTGTTCTGTCTTGCGGTTCGCACTGATGACCAGTCATCGAAGCATCATTTATTGGTGATGCCTAGATGGCTGGGAGGATAGTGTGATTCGCCTGCAAATATAGGCGGTGTTGTCGCACGGAAGGTCTGGGTTCGAATCCTGGGTAAGCCACTCACGTCTGTTGTCTATGTTCTACTTCTATATTTCTTACGAGTGCCTGAAAACATACCTTTATATTTGTCTAATATTTATTTACTGTTTACAGGCCTCGGGTTTCCCTTCCTTATGTGTTATTAATATTTATATAATACCAAAAACCTACCCTCTGTTCTATACTTACTGTTCTGAGTCTACTGTCATTTACTAGACACAGTATTAAGGTATGTGTCTTGTGTGGACTGGCCTATACTGTCTAATACGGGAACAACAGAAGTGATTGCGTCATTGTTAGGCTGAACTGCCCATTGTAAACTTCCGGTGTTGTGTCTTGCGGTTCGCACTGATGACCAGTCATCGAAGCATCATTTATTTGTGATGCCTAGATGGCTGGGAGGATAGTGTGATTCGCTTGCATAGCTAGGCAGTGTTGTCTCACGGAAGGTCTGGGGTTCGAATCCTAGTTAAGCCACTCACGTCTGTTGTTTTTCTGTTGTCTAGTGTTCTACTTCTTTATTTCTTATGAGTGCCTGAAATCATACATTTATATTTGTCTAATATTTATTTAATGATACTGATAAGTAGCGCTAGAATTTTAATGACCCAAAAGCTGCCAGAAAGTGACCTATTAAAAATACATTTATGATCCAAAAGTAAACTCCAAAAATGTCTTATAATTTAAAAAAAAAAATTACATAAAAATACTACTTTCTTAGTTTCTCTGCTAAACCAACGTTTGCCGCATAAAATAAAACTAAAAGAGAATTACAAATATAATTTAAAATTGTTTTGTGTGTCAAACTGAAATTCTTTATATTTTCTAACCAAAGACAAAAAACAAATATTGCAAAACAAGGAAAACACACTGAAAAATACTAAAAAAAAAACAAGGAAAAAATATTCAAAAATGCAACTTAATACGAGAATTTTTACAGTTTCTGTGCTAAACTGAAAGTTTCTTTTATTAACCAAAACCATGCCATCTAAGACACAAAAAAAAAAAAACATCTTAAAAATGCTATTGAAATTTTCAGTTTTCATTTTACTACACACAAAATACATAAAATTACAGCTGAATATGTTTACAGTTTCTATGACAAACTAAAAGTTTTAAATTAATGAGTTCAGAATTACAATGCACCATAAAAACCATGTGCAGGTTTTCAAAAGAGAATAATTTTCTTAGAGAATGATTTTCTTTTGTCTGGCAACAAAACTTTAAACACTGAAAAGCTCTTTTCCACTTCACTTCTACTGACACCACAGGAGCATACTTGAAATAAACTACGTCACTGGTGCTAAGTCCCCTGAAATTTCACCTAGGGAATAGTTTTTCTCCTTCAGCATATCTGACATTAAGCACAGCTGTTCATATCCCACATTTTGCTACAAAACCTCCTCCATTTTCTTGTGCATAGCATTTCCCACACTGTCAAAGTCATCCACGACATTTTTCATCAAACATTGATTCGCTAACAGAACTGCTGACTTCTCCAAGTAAGTAATGGCACCAGGCAGAAATGCCACTTTAGACTTTATGTAGGAAAATTTGCCAGCCATTTTTAGCTTAGAAAGTAATTCTGCACAACTTTAATTGAGACTAACTTGAATGACGCCACACGAAATGGTGCTTTCAGAAAGACTTCCTTCACACACCTAATCAGCTGGTCAACTTTGGGTAACTGGCTCGTATCTCCTCAGCAACTCGATGACAGGAAAGTGCTGGACATGTTATGTGTACCATTTTTGAGTACAACGTGTGCAGAGAATTAGCACCTTTTACCATATATGGTGTGGCATCTGTCACGAAGAACAGGACATTGTCATGTTGGATATCGTTGGGCCATATTAAGCTCTAGGTCTGTCAAAGAGTTTGCTTAATGTGGAAAAATTCACTTTTTCGAAAGGCTCATATGTGATGGGAACATATTCACCACAGCCATCTTTTTCCATCGTACCTACTACAACGTTAGCCACATGTCGTCATAGAGAGTCCGTTGTCTCATCTATCAACACCCATATTTTGTCATCTGCAACTTGTTCTCTTATTTTCAACTTGGTGTTTTTTTTTTTTTTTAACAGCGGCTTATATAATCTTTCCTCAATGCGGAAGCACCCTTCTTCCTTATCCTCACCCTAACGCACAGACTTGTTTAAATGAATTCATTTACAGCCACACTTAAGGAACTAAACATTAGTTTTCAGAGGTTTATGCAAATTTATTAAACAGCATGGGGAAAACAGTGAAGTAAGAAAAAAAAAATTGTATAAAATAATATGTGGGAACACGTTATCAAATTAAAATGCTTTTTTTAAAAAAAATGTCACAGTATCACAGTATGCAAAATAATTACTCAAACAATAAAAATTAAAATTTTTTTTTTTAAACTAACCGAAAAATCTCTTAAAAAAAAAAGAAGCCCTATCGTGCCGAAATAGAGCCACTCAATACGTTTTCAGGTATTTATTTAAATTTTACTTGAACATTCTGTCAAAACTAAAGACAGCGGACTGCTATTTTATTTTAATACAAAATACCATCACACGCAGTAGTTAAGGTGGATAAGTTCATTCCACGCATCACTTTAGAGCCAAGCAATACCAGCTTTCCTGTCATCTTTAGACGCCGTCATTGTCTTGTGATTTTAACTTTTGTCATGACTATCAGCACAGCACAGGTACAATCATTTGGTTATTTATGTGTATGAACAACCAGATGCAGTTTCTTCTCATGGTCATTGTCACGGGTTGCCTCCCCTTTGCTCTGTTGTGATGGTCCAACAGTGTCCAAAACCTAGAGTATCTAATGTGGGTCTTCAAAGGTATCTACCTTCGCACACGATAACTCTTGGCAGAAATGCAAATAGAAGGATGGTGACGCTTCTACCTTGAATTAGTAATCACAAGATATTCAAAAGTCAAGAACAATGCTGAATGTGTCTTAGCAAAGTTGACTTACTATCTGCCCACCGTCTTTTGTGAAGCGCTATATTGTATGATTTACGTATTAGCTCGATCAAGCCCCGAACTGAATTAACAGTAACAATCTTCTTAAAACAGTATATTAAAAATTTAATGATCAATTACTCTTGAAAACATGTAAATAAATAAGAGATGGTTATTAATTTTAAAAATAAGTGTCATCATGAAAAATATGTCGGCTTTAGGAGGTTTAATTTAGAAACATAGATAGAGCTCTCTTGTATTTGGCCTGCTAGAAATGTAACTTAGCTGCCAAAACGCTGAAGTACTGATGCTGCTGTTTCCGTCAATTTGTCTCTGTGGCGAGGGTACGTCTCCAGATTAGTTCAAGAGATAATCTCTCCTGGTCAAGGCAGGTATCTTCACAACCCGAGGAACGCAGGTTTCAAGTGTCGATCGCAAACTTTGAACCACAGAATAGTAGTACAACTGGTATCGTCTAGTAGTATCTCATATGGTCTCTTCGTTCCGTACCACAGTCTTTAGTGGGTATTGTCACGAAAGTGTTTCGTTATAGTAAAGAATAAGGTTATCCTGGACAAAAAGATGTATCAAGTGATACCAGGATAGTGCCAGGTAAGAGACTGGTCTTACAAGAAATACCCCCTTTTCTGAAACAGAATAAGGGTGTATTGACATCAAAGGTTAGGATCAGCTGTATAAACCTCCAAGTGTGATGAGAGTGAATGTCCTGAAAGTCTATTTGCTCCCTTTCAAGATCCGCCTAAGATATTATGTATTATTATTTGATGATGTTGGCTAATTTTGCTAAGGGTATTAATTTATGATCTATCTCTATAACTATAATATGTATCAAACATAATTTGTAACTCAATGTAAATAATGTCAGCAAGTCTGATAGTACATATTTACAATTTTATTTAACCTATACCGGTTCTCTTTTCGGTTAGGTAATTTAAAGAAATTCAAAGATATTTACAGCATAAAATAAATAAACATAGAAACTTTAATTATCAAACAGAATCCTGTCTTGAAAGTTCTATTTTTCTCTACACTGATTTATTATTATAATTCATTAGTTTTTCACTAAGTTGAACTGTGAAGGTAGTAATAGATACATTCTGTCCATAAGAAATCATCTTTCACTGTGTTTTTATTTCTGTTTATATTTTATGTTATATACTAAATAGGCTGACCAGTGGCTATATATCGCCACTTATCTGGTGGTTGTCGAATTCAAACTCCTCCCGCCATAGACTAACACGTCTGTGAAATTTCAGGCAGTGGAACAGGGGGTGGCTGGTTACAATGACTTCACGAGTACTTGCACCTCAGAGTCCCACAGAGTTAGTTGATTCAGATACTTCTAGTAGTTTGCAGGATAAAACCCTCAGGCAAAACATACAAGCTGTTAATGGCATCTAATGTCTGCGCTACAGTTGCGGATGGCAACGGTACATGACGATTACATGGTTACCGCTTCTTCTGTACAGCTTGAAGTTTTGAATTTTGTAGCCTCAATTTAGCCAAGGGCAAGGTCTTTTATACCAGCACCTCCTCCGTATCGGATGACATGGGGGAAAAAGGGTGTAAAGAATCTCAAAATGAGGCCTATTTTTTGCCTTCTGTTCAATTAGTAAAAACTAGTTTTTCAATTATCTTCTTTATTTGTGGGGCGATTTTGGTCATCTAAAGCCTGAATTATACTGTGAATTATTCTGTATTCATCTATCTATTTATTAGTTAGTTTGAAAAATGCATTTTAATATATGCATGCTTTAACTAGCTAAGTTGGGACTAACCATGATGTAACGAAGCTCTTTCACTCGATATTTCTATCTTACAAGAACACTATTTGAGAAAGTTTTTACACCTACCTCTAAAGTAACATTCCCGTTGTTTAATTATATTCTCCTTTCCGGTAATACTTCTTTATTCTTTTCATAATTAAGTATCCTTGTCCCATCGGTTACACAGAATAGGCTTTTATGTTTAAGCATAGTACGTTTCCTAACACACAATAATTAGGGTGCGTTTTCATTGGCTATTGTATCAGAGAGTTCTCTACCTATGGCGTGCGGAATGGTCAGATTAGAAAACCGTGTTGTGAGACAGAATAAATCACGACAGGAATAAATGAACAATTCCTCTGCAAAATCTTTGCTTTCTTGATATTAATCGAGCGCTTTTCCAGCTAACTCGTTCAGCAATTTTTTTTTTGAATTTTTAACCTCCCTGAGCGCACATCATATAACTCAGGAGATATTAATAATATTATGAAAATCACCATTCTTTTAGTTAATTTAATGGAAAAACTGCTACTGGACAGCGGTAAGCGCAATTGTTTTGGCCTGGGTGAACATTTTCAAGTATACATACAACTTATTACAAATGATTGTAAATATATACATATGATGTCATCATCATCCACTCCCTGCTCCACTTGGAGTCTGGGATTACCTCAGCTTTTGGTTCATAGGGAGAACAAGCACGAATCAATCACCAGCTCTTTGTTTTAGTTGTTCATGAATATATAATTTTCACATGCTGGGGTTGCCAGCCTCGTAAGGACTTGTATAACCATCAGCAAGTTCAAGCATGTCATATTCAAAGTATAAAATATATGTTACAACTCACCCCAATAACCTTTTGGAACTCTAGACTTCTTGCTCAGTTAAATAGTCTTGGCAACTTGACGCAGATGCCTCGAACATTAGTCTTAGGTATTATTTCAATTTAGAATCCCTCTGAGACTTGTAAGTAGGCCCTGAAGGAGTCCGGTTTCCGTATGAAACATGTTGCGTTTCCTTGCTGTAGTTTGCGAATGAGTCCGGTCCTACAAGGATCCTTACTTCTCTTCTTTCCTGGCTTTAATCCGAGCTGTCTACTTTGACTATTCTGGAATGCAAGATCGTATGTCTAAAATATGCTAAGTTATATCGCAGCTTTCGGCCGACAAAACTTCTAATCAGAACGAATGTATATTCAGATCCCAAATGCCAGCCAATAGCACTCAAAAGTGCGTGTTATGATAACGTTCCTCGTGGAATTTTCTGCGTGACTCATTCGTTTTGAAATTCAAACAGTTACTTTCCATATAAGGAGTTGGTATTTCCGTTGATTTTCGGTCATGTTCACTATTATCATTCTTTACTTATATAGTGTCAATCATAAAAAGCCTCTATGCCAACTTTACGTGTAGTGTTTGTCAGAGCAACCTAACCTTTGAAGTGAAGACAGGAGTACTACAGGGATGCCCCTTATCAACCACTCTAGTTTTAACAGTCATAGACTGGATGATGCGCCAGACAACAGAGGGCAGTCCAAGAGGAATAAGATGGACTACATTTTCCACATTGGAAGATCTGTAATATGCAGATGACATTGCACTACTAGCACATTCACATAAACACATCCAGGAAAAAAACGGATAGACTTAATAAGTTTAGCCAGCAGGTGGGCTTGAACATCAATTTAAAGACGTCAGAGGTCATGACGCTCAATGTGAGCAACCCTGAGCCCATATCAGTAAGGAATCAGCAACTGGTACAGACAGACACCTTCACATACCAAGGGTGCATAGTAATACCAGATGGCGGGGCAGGCAAAGACACCAACATCAGAATGAATAAGGCAAGAACAGCCTTTTTTAGCCTAAACAACATCTGGAAGTCCTCTCAATACAGCACAAGCACAAAATTAAGATTATATCAGAGCTGTGTGCTTTCTGTGCTTCTCTATGGTGCGGAATGCTGGAGAGTTACAGAGAAGGAAATGTCGAAATTGTCCTCTTTTCACACAACATGCCTAAGAAAAATTCACTGAATCTTTTGGCCGAATACCATCACCAACCAAGATCTGCTTACTCGGAGCAACGATGGGTGGGTTTGAAAAAAAATGAAAAAAGGTGATTCGTCTTACGAGGACAAAAGACAAAGAAAATAGTCTACGTTACGGCCACAAGGCCTTCGTCAGGAAAGGAAAGAAAGTGAAGTCTAGATAGGACACATAAAAAACTTAATAAAATAATAAAATAAAAACTGGGTACTTCCCTGAAGGCAAGAACCGAAATTCGCTGTCTGTTGAAGAACGCGTGGCTGAACAGAAAGCGACTTCCGCCGCCGGGTGTACACAATACATACTGAAAAACTAAAAAACGAAACCGGACAATAAACTACCCAACGGGATAAAAGTGGGGACTGGAAATAGAAGAGGACAGAAAGAGTGGGAGATAAATAAATATGAAATTAAAAAATGTATATGGCATACAAATAGGAGAATAGGATAAGAGTGGAAAGAGTCAAATAGAGCAAGAGAGGAAAGGGTGACCTCAGACAAAGGTGTGAAAAGTGTTGAGACCGGCTGGTTTTAGACACCCCATGCGGTGTATAAGACGGTTCTCAAGCTGTTCTCGGCTGGCAGTGTCAGAGGAGCAGGATCGGATCGCTGTGACCTGGATGTCGATGGAACCATGGTGGTCAGGACCATTGAAGTGTATGGCAACTGGTGTGGACTTTTGCTGAGCGATGTCATTTAAGTGCTGGCTGAATCTGTCCCCAAGTCGTTTGCCTGTTTGGCCAATATAGGTTTTGCAGCAACGTTTACATATGATCGTATAAATGACATTGCGCGATTCACACGTGAAGCTACTAGTGATGGTGTACGTAGCCTTAGGAAAGGACACCTTCTGGGTTGAGGTGACATACTTGCACGTGTTGCATCTTGTCCGATCACAGGGTAGTGTGCCAAAGTGGGTGGCATTCTCCTTTGGGAGACGGCAATGTCATTTATACGATCATATGTAAACGTTGCTGCAAAACCTATATTGGCCAAACAGGCAAACGACTTGGGGACAGATTCAGCCAGCACTTAAATGACATCGCTCAGCAAAAGTCCACACCAGTTGCCATACACTTCAATGGTCCTGACCACCATGGTCCCATCGACATCCAGGTCACAGCGATCCGATCCTGCTCCTCTGACACTGCCAGCCGAGAACAGCTTGAGAACCGTCTTATACACCGCATGGGGTGTCTAAAACCAGCCGGTCTCAACACTTTTCACACCTTTGTCTGAGGTCACCCTTTCCTCTCTTGCTCTATTTGACTCTTTCCACTCTTATCCTATTCTCCTATTTGTATGCCATATACATTTTTTAATTTCATATTTATTTATCTCCCACTCTTTCTGTCCTCTTCTATTTCCAGTCCCCACTTTTATCCCGTTGGGTAGTTTATTGTCCGGTTTCGTTTTTTAGTTTTTCAGTATGTATTGTGTACACCCGGCGGCGGAAGTCGCTTTCTGTTCAGCCACGCGTTCTTCAACAGACAGCGAATTTCGGTTCTTGCCTTCAGGGAAGTACCCAGTTTTTATTTTATTATTTTATTAAGTTTTTTTATGTGTCCTATCTAGACTTCACTTTCTTTCCTTTCCTGACGAAGGCCTTGTGGCCGTAACGTAGACTATTTTCTTTGTCTTTTGTCCTCGTAAGACGAATCACCTTTTTTCATTTTTTTCAAACCCACCCATCGTATTCCACGTCTTACCGCAGTTCCCCTCAACTTCCTCGATTACTCGGAGCAAGCAAGAGGACATGCACACCATCATAGCTGGCAGACGCTGGAGCTGGGTTGGCCATGTCCTCAGAAGAAACCCCGATGCCATCACAAGAACAGCTATGCTTTGGACCCCTGAAGGAAAACGAAAGAGAAGCCGACCAAAAACACCCTGGCGGAGGACTGTGGAGGCTGAGATGCAAAGAATGAACCAGAGTTGGGGCACTGTACAAAGGATGGCCGACGACCGAGCAAAGTGGAGTCACTTTGTTGTTGCCATACAAGACGCCACTAGGCGTGATGGCTACTGACTGCTTTGACGGTGAGCAGCTAAGGATCAAAGAAGAAGAATCACTATTATTATACTTGTAAAAATGTTTCCCAAGATTGAAATCTGTACTTATTATCACAGGTAATTTCGGTGATCTGAATACATAGCTTATCAGACACTCCCGATCGCTTGCCTTAACGCTGGAGCGATACAAATCCGTTTGCCCGTCTAGACAGACATGGTTATGCAACTAATCCCGTATTTGAAGTTCGACTTACCTGAAGTCAATCTGGTTATTATCACGTTTATTGATTCAATTAAATTTCGGGATGGTCAATTACGCCTTGGCCTGATATGAATCGAAGTGTGAAAATGTAAACAGTGACCGTAGTATAGATTTCTGGGCTCCGAAAATTAGAAATAGTTAGAGCTTGGGAGAGAGAGAGAGAAACTATGAAAAAAGAACGATCAAATTATGTGACAGTCAGCTTAATGAATGACGGAACTCAGGCAAGCTTAAAGGATACATTAAGGAAGGAAACAGGCTATAAAGGTAAACATTTTAAAGACAACCGTACATCTACAAAAACGTTGTGTTTAAAGAGCTGTTTTTAGTCAAATTACACCCTACCTGCCCAATGGGCTGATCACCCGTTGGCTTGTCACACCGATTACGGAAACAGCGGCAGATGGATCTATTTGTTGTTGCCCTAAAGACGCCGCTAGGCGTGATGGGAAACTGCAACAGAGAAAATCAATCTGCTGTTGCCCTTAAGACGACACAAGGCGTGATGGCCTCTGACTGCTTGGTCGGTCTTTGGCTAAGGACGGAAGAAGAAGAAGAAGAAGAAGAAACCCTACCTATTTTCACTTATTAGTCTTCTAAGTTTGCTGTAGATGCCGAGAGTTTAAGATGCTGGCTTTAAGTCTGCTGCTGTCACTGTCTTGAAGAGTGCACGTGTTAATGTTTACATATTTCACTAACGCGTTAAAATTTACATTCGTTAGTGCCTGTCAAGTGACGTGATTCATCCATTCTGTAACTACCTTCTTCTTTCCGCTTCTTTTCATCAGGACTATAAAAAGGTCATGGCAAATTGTATTCACGAGTTACGACAGCCATTGCAGCCCTTTTTTTCTTTCCCTTGCACGGTAAAACACATACATGTTTTTTTCAAAGCTGCAGAGAGACTAGGGTTCGAGCATCGTGAATTACTCACAGTTGCAGTTTTGGGCATAGGTAACTTTTGGCAGATAGCCCTATAGCAGATATAGCCGTACGGGAGTGAAGTTTTTGTTATATATATATATATATATATATATATATATTATATATATATATATATATATATATATATATATATATATATATATATATATATATATATATATATATATATATATATATATATATATATATATATATATATATATATATATATATATATATATATGTATATATGTATATATGTATATATGTATATATATATATGTATATATATGTATATGTATATATATGTATATATGTATATTATATATTATATATATATATATATATATATATATATATATATATATATATATATATATATATATATATATATATATATATATATATATATATATATATATATATATATAATATATATATATATATATATGTATATATATGTATATATATATATATATATATATATATATATATATATATATATATATATATATATATATATATATATATATATATATATATATATCTATATAGACATATAGATATATATATATGTATATAGATATATATATATATATATATATATATAATATATAATATATATATAGTATATATGTATATATATATATATATATGTATATATATATATATATATATATATATATATATATATATATATATATATATATATATTTATATATATATATATATATATATATATATATTATATATATATATATATATATATATATATATATATATATATATATATATATATATATATATATATATATATACTGAAGCACATTAAAATCGCACCACTATTATATATACTGATGCCGAGAAGCTGGGAACAAAAATTGTGGAAATGGATTTTCCCCGTGTTTGTCATGAGGTAGAGAGCGAATGGCTGCTGGAATGGAAAGTGCATGATTCAGCCCACGGGTTTGTGTACAGACTACATGAAAACAATAAAAGTTACACGTGCAACACGATTCCCAACAGCTATGACCCTGAAAATGTGTACGCGTTGTGGCAGTATACTCGGTATAAAAAGGCCGTTGAGACAAAACACCCAGTACATGTGCTTGAAATGCCACGACTATCTGAAAACGACCGCCAACGAGCCATTGGTATGTTGGAGACCGGAATGAGCTCGCGGGCCATTGCCAGAAGGATGAATTGCCACCACAGCACTATTGTACGTCTCAATGACCGTTACGGAACCACTGGCAGTGCCCATGATAGACTTCGGAGTCGCCAACCACGAGTTACTACCCCTTCGCAAGATCGTCATATTGTGCTGAGTCACCTAAGAATCGTTCTCTCCCGGCAAGTCAAACAGCAAGAGCAATAGTGGGTAGACGTGGGCAAGTATCTCGAATGACAGTCATACGACGACTCAGAGATACAGGCCTTTCTGCAAGACGACCTTATGCTGGGCCAAACTTGACTCACAGACATCGTCAGCAGCGCCTGCAATGGGCAGAGAAACATGTCAGATGGACTAGACTGCAGTGGAATGCTGTCCTATTCACAGACGAGAGCAGATTCAACATATCCTTTGCTGATGGACGTATGCGGATTTGGCGACGGTGTGGAGAGCGCTTTGCAGATTGCTGTGTTCGTCAGCACAACCGATTTGGAGGTGGCAGTATTCACATTTATGGAGGATTCAGTTTTCACCATCGCTTGCCTCTTTACGTCTTCCGTGGAAATGTTAATGCTGTGACATATCGAGATGAGGTTCTGGATGAATTGGTTGCTCCTGCGTTCACAATTTATCCAGACTTGCAGCTTCTCCAGCAGGATAACGCACGTGCGCACACCGCATGCATTACGCAGCAATATCTACAGCAGCAGAACATTGTGACGATTGATTGGCCTGCCCTATCACCAGACATGTCCCCTATAGAACATCTATGCGACGAGCTTGGACGCAGAGTCTACAGGCAAGGTTCTCCAGCTAATCTGCAACAGCTCGAAGCTGTTCTTACACGTGAATGGGACTTGATTCCCTGGAATTTCCTTCAGAGATTTGTGCGTTCCATGCGGAGCCGCTGCCAAGCTTGTTTGCAAGCACACAGTGGACATACCATATACTGAGGATAGTCTGAATGCATTTTTTTATTGGTTGCATTTTTGGTTTTCTTCCTTACCTGCACAGAATGCAATGAATTTCATAACAATCGAATGTACAAATAATGACCAGCATGGATTCATAGGAAAATGAATAAAGATTCCAAATATGTAAACTTGTAAACACTTATATCATCATCATCATGTGACGTATTCTTTCCAGAACGTTGTCTCCATTACAGCTGCTCTGAACGCATCACGATTCTGGGCAAATCGACCTGCATCAGCCAAAGACAAGTTCAGACTCTCTGTGATGTCCTGGGTCCACCGTCGTTTAGGTCGACCCCTTCCCCTTTTTCCAGGGACCATGCCTTCCATCACTGTTTTTTCCAGACTATTATGTCTTTTTATATGACCGAAAAATTTCAGCTTCCTTATTGCGATGGTATTTAGGAGCCAATGTTCCTGTACATTTAGTGAGTGCAGTACTTCTCTGTTGGTCTTTTTTTCTGTCCAGGGTATTCTCAACATCCTTCTGTAGCATTTCATTTCGAATGATGTAATCTTTTTTGCAACTGTTTTATTGAGTGTCCAAGTCTCGCAGCCGTATGTTGCTACTGGGAATATACATGCTCTGATCAGTTGTAACTTTGTTTCTTTGCTTGTGCCTTGCCATAGGTTTTTCATCTGTATTAGCTTATGTGAAGCAATTGCAAGTCTTCTTTTAATTTCTACTGCACAGTCGCCAGAGCTGTTAATGATTGATCCTAAGTATTCGAATTCATTGACACTTTCCAGTTCTTCGTTATCAATTTCAATTTCTGGTTTGGTCTTTACTTTGTCTGTTGTCAATACTTTGGTCTTCTTGGTGTTTAGGTATAGATTCTGGGCCTCGCTGTGTTTTTTGGTGGACAGAAGTAATTGTTCAAGTCCTTCTGGGCTGGTCGATAGGAGGACTGTGTCGTCAGCATATCTGATTTCCGGGATCTGGTACCCGCCGATGTTAAATGAGTCAAACTCTGTGTGTTCTTGGTCATCTCTTACGTTTCTCATGATATTCTCGGCATAAATGTTAAACAGGTAAGGGGAAAGGGTACAGCCTTGTCTTACTCCTTTCTGTACTTCAAACCATTCTGATGTTTCCCCCTCTATTCTTACGGCTGCCTGTTGTTCTTGGTACAGCAGTGCGATGAGTTGTATAAGGTGGTTTGGAAATCCCATATTTTTCATAATAGCCCATAACTGCTGATGTTGTACACAATCGAAAGCTTTTGTGTAATCAATGAAACAAGTATGTAGGTCAACGTTGAATTCTCTACACTTTTCTATGATGATCCTCATGTTGAATATATGATCCCTAGTGCCTCTACCTGGTCGAAAACCCGCCTGTACTTCATTTATTTCTGTTTCTAGCTTTTGTTGCATCCTTTTCATTATGATTTGTAAAAGTATTTTGCTGGCATGGCTTATAAGAGCTATAGTTCTGTAGTTTGTGCACAGTTTCAGGTTGCCCTTTTTTGGCAAGGGTATGTAAATTGATCTTTTCCATTCCTTGGGCCAAATTCCGCTTTGCCAGATCTTGCAGCATAATGCATGGTATATACGAGCGCTGCCTTCTCTTCCTGCCTGTATCATTTCAGCTGTTATTTCATCACAACCAGGAGATTTTCCACTTTTTAAGTGTTTGATTGCATTCCGGACTTCCTCTATGGTAGGTTCTGGTTCACGTTCCGCTTCATTCATGACGTTGTTATCTGCCGCTTTGTTTATTTCCGTATACATTTCTTGACAGTACTCCTTCCATCTGTTCAGAATATCTTTACGTTCTGTTAGAGTGTCGCCTTTCTTGTCGTTTATTGCTCGAGGTGATGATTTAAAGTTGCTGTTTTTCAATGTTCTTACTTCAGAAAACATATTCTTACTCAATCCCTGTTCGCGCATTTCCTCTATTTTCCTGCAGGTGTCGTTTATGTATTGTTGTTTGTCTTGTCTGACTCGTTTTTTAATCTGCTTTGTGTATTCCTTGTACAACTCCTGATTTTCTGTATCTTTTTTGGACTTCATTTTTCTTCTCTCTACCACCAACTTCAGTGTTTCGTCTGAGATGTATTCTCGTCTCTTTATGCTTCTTTTAGGAATTAACCTCTGTGCATTTGTAATATATACATCTCTGATGTTATTAGCAAGTTCATCTGGTGTCATTTCCTCCTGTACTGCCATAAGAATGTCAAATTTGTTCTGAATATCGACACTGTACTCTTCTGGTATGGCGCTTGTGTCATAACGTATTACTTTGTCGCTTGTAACGACTTTTTTCAATTTGATCTTGAAGTTTGCAGCAAGAAGTTCATGGTCGGAGTCACAGTCTGCTCCTGGGAACGTCTTGATGGATGAGATACAAGATCGCCACCTTTGTTGTATTAAGATATAATCTATTTGGTTCTTGCTTTTTCCGTCCGGTGACGTCCATGTATATAGTCTTCTAGGGTGTTGCATAAAAAGAGTATTCGTGATGACTAGGTTGTTTTCTAGGCAGAATGTTGTCAAGCGTTCTCCTCTCTCATTTCTCTGGCCCAATCCATAACTTCCTTTCACTCTTTTTTCATGTTCTAATCTTTCGTTTCCAACTTTGGCATTAAAATCTCCCATTATTATCCTAATATCTTGCTTATTTGCTTTCTCTAATGCATTTTGCAGTTCATTGTAAAAATCTTCAATTTCCTGTTCTTCAGCAGCTGCTGTTGGCGCATATGTTTGTATAATTGTGATGTTCTTTCTTTTTCCTTTCAGTCTGATTGTGACAATGCGGTCATTTATGGGATTATATCCTAATAGTGAGGCAGCTGTCCTTTTAGACAGGTAGAAGCCTACGCCGCTCTGACCTCCTCTCTCTTTGCCTGAGTATATGAATGTTCCTCCTGATGGAATCGAAAAGTGTCCCTGGCCCGACCACCTGTGCTCTGAGATGCCCAGGATATCGATGTTTAGTCTTTCCATCTCGTTCTTCACTATGTACTGTTTTCCTTGGTATAAGCTTCTGACGTTCCATGTTCCTATTTTGATTATTTTTCTAAGACCGATGACATGGTTTTCCGTGGTAACACAGTCAGGCTTTTGGCCGTCATCACGATTACCTGTACTGACGCTGCCAACGATCTCTTCCCCAGTTAAATATGATCTGCCTGGCCTGGGGGCCTCACCACCAGATCTTTGTGTAGTATTCAGATTAGCCATTATGGATTTCTTGGCATTGTACATCCAGTAGTTTGCCATTGCTTTCTGGATGGTTCTGGCCGCTTACCATTACAGTCCGTGGTGCGCCCTCAGCCCGATACCAGGCCTTTCCAACTCCTGCCCTAGAAGCCGTTGTCAAAATATTATTGATCATCCGCCCGTTCGGCCAGCAGTTGTGTGTACTGTTTAAGGGGGACCTCCCTTTTTCAATTTACTCATGTAGTTTGGCCGGCCAGTCAAAGCCGTTGCCCGGGGGGTGGCGCTGCCGTACACAAGCAGACTCGAGGAGCCATACATGAGCTGAACTGGAGTGGGGGAACCAAATAGGATCCAGGCCATCCTCAAAAAGAGGAAGTGACTGCCTCTCACCGTGAGGTACTATCCCTTACACACTCCAGCCCTACACTTATATACTGTTTAAAAAAACCGCATCTTTTTTGGTTTTTCTTTTATAAAAGATATTCGCTGATTGGACATCAGTCAACCTATCGACTGTGTCCACCTGGTCATTAACTTCTCGTGGTTACCTGAATTGTACTCACCTCATGATTCGTGAGGTCATGAAAGAGGTCAAGGTCAAAACAACATTTTTGACAATTACTAGAGACAGGTTCATGAGAATCCAGTGAAACTTACTGAACACAAAACTCTCTGACCATATTATTGAATGCCTAAAAAAGATTGACGCTCCTCGAATAAATTCAGCTGAAAATTCAATGCGCAAGTATGGCTCATCTCACTACAGAACAATGACTCATCATCATTGGACGTTTACAGACTGGACAGTCACAAAGTATAGTGGCCAGACAATTTAATGTGGTTAGAAGCACCATTAGTCGCCTTTGGAGGCGATTTCAAGAAACTGGCTCAGTGGCAGACCGGCCGCGCAGTGGAAGACCCAGAGTCACACCTCAGGAATCGACTTGCATCTGCGTCCTCCACAGTCCAGTCAATGTTAGCAGCTCGTCGAATTTAGATCAAACGGTCAGGAACCGGCTGCACGACTCTGGTCTTTGGGCTAGAAGACCCTACAGAGGTCCTGTTCTTACGGACCGGCATCGCCAGAACCGACTGCAGTGGGTGAACCAGCATCGTCAATGGACCGTTGGGAATGACTGGAGATGGGTTTGGTTTAGTGATGAATCATTTTTTGTGCTTCAGCGACACGATAGACGGAGAAGAGTTTACCGCAGAGTCCATGAGCGCTACGCCCAGAACAGCGTTGATGAGGCTGCTCCACATGGTGTTGGAGGTGTACTGATGTGGGGGACGATCAACGTCATGAGAAGAAGTGACCTGGTGCAAATTGAAGGACGCCTGAATGCCCAACGATACGTCGCTGAAATTCTTCGTCCTCACGACGTTCCACTTCTGGCTGCACGAGGGTCGATTTTTGAGCAGGATAACGCTCGATCTCATGTGGCACAACTCACCACCCAGTTCCACGCTGACAACAACATCCAGACCATTCCGTGGCCAGCCATGTCATCAGACATGAACCCCATAGAACATTTATGGGATGAACTCGACAGACGACTCCGCAGCGAGACGTGGCTCCAGCCAATCTCCGACAGTTGTCTCTTGCACTGCGGGAAGTATGGGCAGCCATCCCACAACAACAAATCCAACGGCTAATCGGATCCATGTCAAGGAGATGTCGTTCTCTGATAGAGGCCAGAGGTGGCCATACACCTTACTGAAACGGAGGCCTCAGTCGCAAAGAATAAATGTCCAAACCAAATTTAATGAATAGCATTTCATTGTTAAAGTCTGAAAGTTTCTTCATGCCAAGATTGAAACATTAATTTTGTAAAATAATATTTTGGTACAAGTTTGAAATTTGGTGTCCATTACCACTGTAATAATGTTGCGTTTCTTTTTTTGAACAGTATATTTACATTTCACACTCTGTTCCTTGATTATACAGGTGGTGCGTTTTTAATGTGCTTCAGTTATATATATCAGATATATATATATATATATATCATATATATATATAATATATATATATATATATATATATATATATATATATATATATATATATATATATATATATATATATAGGTCTCAGCAGGTTTATGATGGTAGCTAACCTTCTCTGTTCTTCACTGTCTTTGCCTTCAAGCATCCATATTTACTTCTAGTTGGACTGAAACGTGACGCGAACTACAGTCTGTCTGTCTGTCTTGCCTGCCTGCCTACCTACCACTGTCTCTGTCTGGATTTCTATTAGTGTGTGCCTCTCTTCCTCTAATTCTCTATATATGGATATTAGTTACTGTCTATCTATCGGTCAACTTGCTCTTGAACGTCGCTTTATCTTCATTTTCTCAACATGCTCCCAACATTTGTTGTTTATAAACGATCTGAGGAAACCCATGACCTCCCTCACATAAGATTAGTAGACTTAACCCTTTAATGTATCAGCTTTATATGCAGGAAGTAATACGGCTGGGAAAGTTGCGTCATTGGGGAATCCCAACCAGGAAGAATTTAAATACAGTAGAACTCCATTTATCCGAACCCCATGGGACCGAGCATCGTTCGGATAATCAAATGTTCGGATAATTGGATTACATGATGTATCGAGTACATGTACACATATTTCTAAAAATAATTAACAATCACAAGGAAAATACACTATAAAACATATTTACTTGTACTGTAATAATAATACCCACACTGTATTAGATCACTGTATCACCAAAATCTTTCATTACACTGCAGTGCATGTACTACTTGTATTAATTATTTTTGTTAAGAAAGAGAAATGTTTTCAAAATAACATTACAAACAATTCAAAACCAGGCGCAACTTACGTATACATGTACTTGCACAGATGTAGCCCACTATTTAAAATAATGAGGAATCCTCTTTTGCGCCAAACTGGATAGTCTGCTTTTGGCTGCTAAGTCCCGCATTCTCTTCAACAGCAGAAGCTGTGTAGGACAGCTGTCATCTTCTTGCTCGTACCAAGCCATCGCTGTTTCTAGTGCTATAAAGGCCTCTTCAGGACTTGGTCGACGTTTTGGGTTTTCTTCATAATCTACAAGTACATCATGTACTTCTGAGGAGTCTTCATCATCGGTCACTACATGTATTTGGTTTTCTTCTTGCACAAAAGACAAAATTTCTTCGTCATTCAAAAACTGAAAACCAGAATCATTATCATCTTCTAGCCACATGTGTGCATCATCTTTGTCACAGTCCGAAAATCCGGGCATTGCTTGAAACAGTTCCACAACTTCATTTATACAATCATCATTTGTGTCCACTGCAGTAGTTTCATTTCCTCCTTTTTTCCCAAGCAATCTATTCCAAGCCTTGTTGAGATTATCTTGTGACCGGGTGGTCCAAGCATTAGCTTACATATAGCAGCAGTCTTTGAGATTAAGCTTTTTTTGAAAACGCCACCACACTTTCTTCATCTTCAGCCAACAATAAACGACGCAGGACTTCCTTCTTGTACATCTTTTTAAGCTTTGCTATAACACCCTGATCCATTGGTTGAATCAGTGCTGTTACATTGGGAAGCAGAAAAATTACTTTAAAATTTGCATCAACTGCATTCAATGTATCCGTCTCTGGATGAGATGGTGCATTGTCCAGTAGAAGAATTACTTTTCCAGTTTTCTTTTCTTGTTCTTTCAACCTCTTCACATTTGGGATGAACTGATTTGTATACCAATCAAGAAATATTTCACTATTCATCCAAGCACTCTTCTGTGCTTTGTAGCACAATGGGAGACATGTCACATTCTTTAAACAACGTGTTTTTTTGGCTTTGCCGATCATTAGCACCGGTAAACGATGACTTCCACTGGCATTCGCGGCTACCAAAATTGTTACTCTCTCTTTGCACTTTTTAAACCCAGGGGCAGCTGCTTCGCGCTGAGATGCAAGTGATTTTTGAGGCAATGATTTCCAGTATAAGCCAGTCTCATCGGCATTATACACATCATCGAGTAAATAACCTTCTTCTTCCAAAAAAGCCAAGAATGTTTCTTTAAAATTTTCAGCGGCAGTTGCATCGCTAGATGAAGATTCCCCTTGAATCTCCAATTCTCGTATGCCATGACGAGATTTAAAGTTTCTTAACCATCCCTGGCTAGCCTTAAAGTCAGGAGGACCGTCAAGTTGACTGTTGAACTGAAGTGCCTTTTCACACAATAGAGAGCCAGAGATAGGTTCCCCTTTGCTTCTTCTTTGCACAAACCATATATACAAAGCCTCTTCCAATTTCAAATCTTTCGCATTTCTCATGGTTTTATGTTTCTTCGACCCATTTTCACTATCCAATTTCGATGCAAAACTCATAATTTTATCCTTGTTACTTTTGATGTCAGAGACGGTAGCTTTCTCAACATTGAAAATCCTCGCAAATGAAGACACAGTTTCACCTTTTCCTAGTCTCTTGATAATTTCTGTTTTCGTTTCAATTGACAAAACATTGCGGTTCCTTTTATATGCTTTAGGCCTACTGGAAGATGCCAGGTCGCACAGAGAAATACGTGTACACCAAAATTATTCTGCTGTAGTAGCAGACACAATTATTTTAAGTTGAACTGTCTGTTTAGCCAGTGTTCTGCCTAGAACTCACACGTACACTGGATTGGTAAACCAGATATTAACGGACTTTATGATCTAACTGACTTCATGTACGTAAGCGACCGTCCATTAGCCCATCTCATTGTCTACAAATTGTTCGCACACATTTGAAGCTTGCCGCATCAAAAGATTCAGAACTGTAGTCTAACGTGACTGGTGGAGACTGATTTTTTTTTTTTCTGAAAAAAGTGTTCGGATAATTGGATGTTCGGATAATTGGGGTTCGGATAAATGGAGTTCTACTGTAAGTACTGTATAAAAATATAAAACAACTGAGGAAGATCATTAATAACCGGCAAACTACTTGTGACACAGTCATTTACAAACTTGTCCTACTTGTGTAGAACTTTCTGGTTAAGTTATGTTAACGTTTGAAAGGTCACATTGTGTAACAGTATATCCCTGAGATTCCATTTCCAATTCCTTAAATCTCGTGAGGTAATATGACAGCTTGTATCTCTTTAATTCCTCTCATAAACTAACATACAAGAATCTGCGGCCCGTGTTTTCTTTTTTATTCTTCTCATGTTTTAATTGGAAGGATTAGAGACATTCTGCGATGGCCTTGGATTCTTTGTTGCCAAAAGTAAGGAAGCCATTTTGACATGTTTAATACTCACATAATTTTGTCATGACACCCCCCCCCCCTCCCCCCTCTTCATTTCCACATCTTGATTTTTGTGTTTTCCTTATCCCGAAAGCTTTCATTACTCGTTCATAGCTGTCCACCGATGACACTGTTTTGATGTAGCAGTTTCAGATAATGATTTTGTATTCGTTTTAAAACGTGATTTTATCATGCATCTCCGTGGTTGTGTAAAGCAGTTCTCTCAAATAAAAGAAAACGTTTTTTTAGTGATATTTTTCTCAGTCGTCTGTGTTTTCCCCGTTGTCTCTTGTTTCGTCTCGCGGCATTTCATCTAGTGAAAAAGTTAGACTGGGGGCACCTATGTAAGAAGCAAACACAAAAGCACTTCGTGTGCTCTAGGAGTGGTGACTTCTGTAGCAGCGTATTTTACATGAGAAGGCTGTTAAACCTATGCACATCACCTCCCCTTGAGTTTTCTCTTATAACATGCCTATTTTATAAACATTATCATAACATTACATAATTACCTTGTCGATATTAATAATTGTTATTTTTAAGATCATCGCCATCACCGTGATAATCTTAATTATCAGCCTTTCATGGCATATTTGTTAAGTTAACATCACATAACTACCATAATTAACTTACTCATCATCATTATCACCATTATATTCATTAGCCTGATCGTTGAATCAGCGCTGCTTTATTTGTATCGAAATTAATGACTAACCATATTTCAAGACTTCATTTAAATGTTACCTAGCCCCTTTGTCTTCGCAGTGTTTTTTTGACGTCCAGCTTCCTCACAGAACGCCTACATGACTGTCAAACATGGACAAACTTTTCATGTTTTTAAATGAATAACTAGCTCTACAAGTCTTTCTAATTTTTATTGTCTTAACAGAGGGCAGGCGAGAAACAACAAAATATGTTCAAATTTTTGAAAAAAACATTTATTTACCTGTGTGTTTGTTTGTGTGGTGTCTTGTATTTTTTTCTGAAAGGAAGTCACAAAAAAAAAGCTTTATAACAATGTGTGTCCATAATTAAACTCTTTCCTTGTTTTCTGCTCATCCCAGTAAATGTTTCTTTGATCGTTTTGTATTTTGGTCCTTCCTTCAGGACAGTGATCCCCAAAGTGGGCTGTACTGCCCCAAGGGGGTGATATTACCTAGGGGCTCAAAGAGGAAAAGCACCTTTGAAAACTACAACAAGGAATTTCTCTATATTAATACGGAAACCGGATTCTACAGGACCACCCACAAGCCACAGAGCCATTCTAAATAGAAATAATACACCAGACGCGTTTTCGAGGCATCTGCATCAAGTTGCCAAGACTATTCAACTGCGCAAGAAGTCTTGAGTTCCCAAAAGTTATTGGGGTGAGTTGTAACATATATTTTATACTTTGAATTTGACATGATTGAACTGCTGGTTGTTATACAGATCCTTACGAGGATGGCAATCTCAGCATGTGTAAAAAGTTTAATTCATGAACCACCACAGCAAAGCGTTGGTGATTGCTTCGTGCTGGTTCTTACAGGGAACCAACAGCAGGGGTAATCCCAAACTCCGATTGGAGCAAGGAGTGGATGATGACGACATCATGTGTATATTGTACACATAATGGATAGGGGCGAATTCCACTGAGTACATCAGAGGTGGTTGCTTAACGAGCTAAAATTAAGCATTGCCTAATTTTTCACAACAGTGGTCTCCAGATTCTAAAATTAACTTGCTCAGCCAAAGCAGCATTGTTTTCGCTTATCTGAATATGTTGTGAAGACTCTGTGATAGAAGTGTCATTACCCAAGAGTAATCTTGTGCGAAGGTAGACACCTTTGAAGGCCCATATTAGATACTCTTGAGTTTTGGCAACTGATGAACCACTACTCAAAGCAGGGGAGGCAATACCGTCACAATTGGTGTCTCGACTTGCAATTTAATGCAATCACACAATTGTGATAAGTCACAGTTGGGCGACTCGCGTCGGGATTATAGAACTTGTCTAGCAGTTCCCCTACACGACTGACATAAATTTCAGATTTACTGAAAGAATAGTATCAAGAGTGTGTTTTAATGTATGACTGAGCATGTATTGCATTCATAAATAACAGTAAAAGTAACTGTAAAAAGAATAATTAAATAAGCATAAAAAAAACAAAATCTTTTATAACAAAAGTTAAAGTTAAAGAAATAAGAAGTTCACTTGGTGCGGCTATCTTCGTTCTTACTTCGGTGCGAGAGCAGAAAGAAAAAGATAAAGAAGATAAGGAAAGAGCAGAAAGAAGGATGGCTAGAGAGCACGAAAAGGCCCAAGCCGAAGAAAAGGAAAAGCAAAGGGCTGACGAAGCCACAGAAAAAGAAAAAGAGAGGGCATTTCAAGAAAAGAAGGACAGACCGAGAGGGCATTCGCTAAGGAAAAGAAACTTGCCGAAAGAGCAGAAAGGAAGGAATAGGTCGACCGCGCAAAGACCGAAAAAAGACGCAGACAGAGCCATTAGATTGAAGGAATTAGAGATTGAAGGAAGAAGACTGGATTCTAGTCCTAACAATAGAGGGTCTGGCAGTTCTCAAGGCAGCGAAGAGGGAAACGTCTCTCCTGCTGTTGCGCCTAGTGCCATATCTTTCCAATTAGATGTTTACTCTGAGGCTTCAGAGGAAATAGACATCTATTTCTCTAGGTTTAAATCATTAGCAGCTACATATGGCTTGGAGAGAGGGAGATACAACATGAAGCTATCCCAGAGTCTGAGGGGATCTGCTTATGATGTATTTCTCAAGATGCCGTGGAAGAACAGAACAACTACGACATGTTGAAGAAGGCTCTGCTTCAGCGTTTTATGCTTAACGCAGAGACGTTTCGTTGCAAACTCCGTTTGTGTAAAAGGCAGAAAGACGAATCTTTTAGGCAATTTGCTACCAGGCTAGAAACATACCTGGAGAAGTGGGGATCCCTCAGCATCTTCGATGAATCATTTGAAGGGCTGAAGAAGATAGAAGATGATTCTCGTGAAGCAGTTGAAGGACTTACTCACACCTTACATGAGAAGGTTCATGAAGGAGCACAGGGCCGAAACTCTTGAGCAGGTGGTACTGTTTGCTGACCGGTACCAGAGCGCCCAGTCGGAAGTGAATCCGTCTAAAAGGTCCAGCACGAAAGTCACCCCGAACAAAAGGATCACGCAGATGATAACTCCAAAAGTACGGACAACACAACAAACAAAACAGCCCCCCAACAGCAACAACAACCACAAGATCACCAGAGGCAGAAACAGAGCAATTCAGCCCCGGGAACTGGAAATCGATATTGTAAATCGTGCAAAACCGATACACATTTTACATCGGATTGTAAGAGGCCGAAATGCGGCCCTTATAATGTCGCTTGCCTGAACAGGGGGCCGATAGGGAAACAAGACCCCCAGGCATATGAACAAAATCCTAGTTACCCTTCTTTTACTGAGCACGTAACCGTGGGTAACGGTGCTTGTATAATCTAGAATACTCGGCTCTAGTTTCCCCATCCTTGGTGAAGGCCTACCGATACACTGGTGAAAGTGTAGAAATGCATAGGCCCCGGAAGAGTATAAAGCCGATATGTTCGAGGACTGTTTTCGAACACTCAAGAACACTTTGTCTGACAAATACTCACAAAGTCATAAATTCCACGTGCATAAATCCCTTCGCTCACCTTGTCAAAACCAGATAATCAAAACATCAACACTTATCAACCAAGGGATGTAAGCACATCTCTTGACCCCCTCTTCTCGTTCTATCGATTATTCCCATTAGACTATAAATTAAAAATTAGCTTTTAAAAACAAATCTTATGTAACTCTACCAGAATTTTTCCTCTTGACCAACCTAACGGTTAAACTAGCATGCAACAGCAATATGTACAAAAACCAATCGTGTATACAGGATCTCATGGAACTCAGGTGAAACCTGGGCAGTTTCGCACTGTGAGACCTCACTCATCGCGTGGGAAGAGGGGTAAAAGTAACATTAATCGTACATCCTAGGGTGATCTGAGGCCCGGAATAAAAGGCCCTGTTGGTCAACCCTCTCGTAAGACCTGAGATTTTGTCTGCCAAGTCGATTTCATTGTTGTCCAATCAGTTTAGCGTACTTTCCAAAATTCACAGAAAGCTTTGGGATCTTATAGATAAAGCATGGTATTATTTATATGCACAAATTTTTATTATGCGCCTATAAACATCTCCCCCCCCCCCTCCCCAATGGGTTCGTTGCCTTCACCAGACAGTCAGTGGGGTACATGGCACGAGAAAGGTTAAGAACAACTGTTATAGAGGTAAGTACACCGATGCGCACAGTTCATGAGACTTGACATTCCAGCACAATAGGTAGAAATGAGGGAGGGGTGGTGGTGGAAGTGTATAGAATGTCTAAATGGCACCAAATAAACGACTAATAAAAGTGTACTTGTCTGCCCATTCGATTTTCATAGTTTTCTTACGAACTAGAAAGCTGAAATTAAGGGATGCTATAGAGGGCTCATTGAACTAGTGTCAAGAATTAAAGCAACCAGGAACACCATGCCCCCCCCCCCCCCCCCCCACACACACACACAAATTGAGGGTTGAGGATTTTCAGATGGCGACATGCAAAAGGCTAGTACACTTTAAATCTGGCAGTCGATTGTGCGTGTTTTATGACGACCAAGAAAACTGAAAGTTCGGAATCCTACAGGCGGGACACTGAATTCGTGCGCAAACAAACTAGCCAACCATGAATTAAACCCCTACGAAAGCCTGTCTTTATACGTGTGTAGTCAGCCGATATTGCATAACTTCCCGTAGATCTAGAGAGCATAAATTTGAAGATGTTATAGACCGCTGAATGTTTAACTGTCGTTGTCAAGTTCATACATTTAGTAAAACGCAAGCAAAATTAAAAATGTTTTCGAACTTCGAGCTACAGTTTCTTAATATCAATCGATTAATGCCCATTAGACAAGGTCTAACCCCCATAGGAGTGGCAGCGATGCATGTAGTGATATTAATAGACTACCTCACTATGTGTCCAATCCATCACTAGCGCCCTCTTCTCCCCACCTCCTCCCGACACCGGTCATTAATTGATTCATCATCGTCATCATCAGCTGCTATCTCCACAACGAAGGTTAGCTGCAATGGATCTCCAACGTCTTCTGTCTCTGGTGTTGGTGGTACATTCTGACAGACTCTTTGGTGTCCATCTCTTGGTGTTATCTTCCCACTTATAGTGCTGTCTTCCCCTTGCACGTTTGCCTTCAACTCTCCCTTCTATTATGGTCTTCTGCAAGGTGTTATGCCTTTTTATGTGACCAAAGTATTTTAGCTGCCTAACTTTGATCTCCCTCATTAGTTATCTTTTCATACCTAGATTTTGTACGATCTCCATATTTGTTTTCTTCTCTTTCCATGAGATGCGTCCCATTCTTCTATACATTCACATCTCAAGAGTCTCAATTCGTTCTTGTAATTGCTTATTCATTGTCTATGTTTCTACACCATTGTCACATAGGGAGTTATGTTCTATAAATTGTCTATATTTTCCTCTTTCTTCCACTCGGGTCCTCTAATTTTTTCTGTCAGTCTTTACCCTTTTTCATATATATAATTTTTTCGCATTCGTTAGTTTGCGAAAAATATTTTCTTTTCCCATTCGAAATTTAACCGTCTTTCTTTCTCATGCTGACTGAAACTTGATTACGTAGATGTCAGGGCTGCAGGGCGACAGAAGGCGTGATAATTCGTTTCGCGGGATAAAGATGCAGACTTACCGTCTGAAAATTTAACCTGTCACAGCGCTTTCCCTGGCTGAAGTTCTCGGCGAAGTGTAAAATCGCTCTCCGCATTAGAGACGGGATGGCTGAGACTTGCACATGACACGGCACTCACTGTTGGTCATTCTAAACGTAGGTGCTAAAACTGCCAACACGTTTTCGCCCATAGCAGACATATAGTCTGGGTTTTTCCATGACAATTACGCTCTCGGTCAGTTCGTTAACGAAGGTGCGAAATCGCACTGTTGGCAGTTACGACATGCTTCTAAGTTAAACGTAGCTGTTATGAGAAGGGGGAGAGATCGGGGCGGGGGAAATAGTTCATCCTTTGTCTGGTTTAAAATATTAACCCAAGTTTGAAACTGTAATTTCATTCTCACTCGTAAAGCTGCAGCAGACAGATCGCTGTGCTAGATCAAATATCTGTGTTTTGGCGAAGTCTGAGTTTCCTGGCTACATTTTGCCGAGTTCTAGATTACCATTAGATTACAGTATTCTAGTTCATGATTTAGTCTGTAGTGCTGTGGTTGAGGTAACTATATAATATCTAGTATTTATGAAGTGATTAAGTGTTATATCGCCGATTTCATTTTACTAGTTCTTTTGTGCAGAGTGATTAAATTTATAGTATGTATTATTTTCTAGTGACGCATACAGTGGAAAGCAGAATAAATTATATTTCTAGCTTAACAAACATGTAGCCATAATGAATTTAATTTAACTGCTAACTACTCAGTCGAGTATATTTTTCTAAACAAACGTATAACTGCTAGATGTCTCATGAGTGTTGACGAAATATATTTATATGTATTTCAAATTCATGATGATTGATTTTATAATATAACTTATTTCACGGGAAGTGTTAAATGATAAGCTCTACGCTTGCAGTTTAAAATATAAGTTATATCCTTATACATAGTATGTATAATTATTTTATATGTGCTTGTTCCATTTTATGCAGTGAATACTGGGGTGATCCAAACTTGCCGGCGTTTAGTAGTAAAGAGACATACTTGTGAGAAGAATAGACATTTCCTATCTTTAACCGCGTGGGTTGTTTAAAGTAACACTGGTCTGACAGTGCATGTGCCATCAGAGATAGACAGTAATACCAATCCCACTAACGGTTTTCTAAAGACTAAATGTTTATACTGGGCCTTTGAGCCAGACTTTATTTCTTCACAATAAACTCAAATATACATGCTGCCTGGCGGCGAGAATCATTACAAGAATTAACATTTATATTTCCGACAAGTATTGAAAGAGTGTATAGTGAACCAAGACTATCTGTTAAAAGAAGTTGCCCACTGGTCAGCTTTTCCCAAATGAAGGAAACCCTCGTGTTTTGACTCTGTGTGCCCGTTCAAACTTGCTTACCCTAACTGATCTAAGTGACATGAACAGTAATCTAAAAACAAAACTGGTGAAGTGAATGCTCCCCGAAAAACAGTGGACAAAACCTGTAATTGTAGAGCTGGGATTCGCTTTATCCAAAGAATACAGATTCACTGTAGAGAAGTGTCCTAAGGTTGCGCCAGACGGTGAACAACATCAAGTTTTTTTTTAGGTAAGCACGTGTGCCAGGGTACCCTGATGAAAGAACCGAGTGAAAGTAGACTGAGTAAGTTTTTTTTGATAACTATTGATTCACCCACTTTATAATCTCCTTACGGAAGATTGGCTGCTTAATTAAATTGTTCCTGTTGAAGGACAATATTAGACTCTAATCATATGTAATTGTGACTCTTTGGGCCATCATCTGTCTCATAACGGGGCTGTGGGCTAAACCTAGAGTTAATATCATAACGGGGCTATCATCCTTGTAGCATTCTCTTGATATTTTATGACTATTTGTATATGTTTTGATGTAATTTCTATGTGTTGTGAAGAAATTTTAAATGATAATTAAAATTTCCCTTTGAATTAATTAGCGTGTTGGTCAGCTCGTTCTAGTATACATATATTCATTGTTATAGAATTTCCCACGTCTGTGTGTTTAACTGTCGTCACGTGTATGTGCGTGCCCGTGAGTAGATAGAAAATATAGGTAATATATATATATGTGTGTTTAGACTGTCTGACGCTGTAAAAGCTGTCGTAGAAGATAGGTGAGAGAGAGAAGAATTTTTTTGCTATCAGAGACAGCCTCTATATCACATTCTATCATCTGACTCGTGGAATCCATTTCTTTTGCAAGCTCACACTGTGACTATCACTCATTCAAATCTATTCAGAAGGGACCAACCCAAGTCTTAATTCTCCTATCTAAAAATCTACGACAAATGTGGGCTCGTTTCCGGTTTTTGAACTTATAATAGGAAGACGAGTACGACAAATGGTTGCTCGTTACCGGGAATTGAACCCAAAATCCTAAGACGATACGATAAATGTGGACTCGTCTGTCTGGATTTTGAACTTAAGATTCTTTATTCTGAAATAGAGTAAGAGTTTGATGTATTGTGAGTTGTTATATCTTTAAATAATTTATCCCCTAGACTAACGATCTGTTTACGGGCGTGCTGACCACACAAACTGATAAGTTTTTTTCCACAGCATTTTGACATAATATACATTTGAGTTACAGGCGGTTTTTTTCGGAATATATGTTAATTGTTGATTTGTAATACTAAACGCTGGTAAAGTTTTGTGAGTGTATAACATTCACAAGGGTTCTGAAGCAGGTAGGTGTTTGAGCAAAGCTAAGGAGTGCGTTTCGGACTATTTGTCTAGATTAATTGCCTCCCTCACCCTAACTGTCTTCAGGGGTAAACTTGATAGTGGATTAAAAATAAAGGGATTATTTTTTCTCTTTAATTTTTGCAATAATTATTTTGTTTCCACTGTAGCAACTTATTTTTCAGAAGTAATCTTAATTACCATTTAGTTGGCGTAGTCGTCTTTGCATTAGGTGCTTTATTGCCGATTAATAGCAGCGATAGTTAGATTTTATTTTTGGAGGAGGTATCCCAGGGTTAAGTAGGTCATCTTTTGATTTTTGGTATTTTTTTTCTCGTAAGTGGTAGGAACCAGTGTATCCTTTTTTCCAATTTTCTTTCTCCACTAAGTCTCAGTCACTGACTTATTATGGCCGAGAGGGCAAAGCTTAGACAACTCCTCAGGGACGAAGCGAGAGAGGAGGGACTGAAAGGAGAGGAAGCGAAAGCATTTGTCAGAGACGAACTCGAGAGATATAATGCGGAGAGGAAAGCAGCTGAAGCTAAAGAGCAGAAGAAGATGGACGAGGAAATGGAAATCCACAGGGAGAGAGAAAAAGAGAAGGAGAGACAGCATGAGAGGGAGAGGGAGGAGAGACAGCATGAGAAGGAGAGGGAGGAGAGACAGCATGAGGAAAGAGAGAAGGAGAGACAGCATGAGGAAAGAGAGAAGGAGAGACAGCAGGAGAAAGAGAGGGAACAGAGACAGCACGAGTTAGCTCTCAAAACTCTAGAGTTCCAAAGCCGTGGTGCTGCCTCTACCTCCAGCAATGGAGAGTCTTCTCCTCATTCCTCCTTAACTGATCCTTCTAACACTCAATCTACTCATCTCACTGCTATGTCTTTTGCTCTAGAATCTTTCCCTTGCCCAATTGAGAAGATTGACACATGGTTAGAAAAATTTGAGACAATTGCAACTCTGTACGGGTTAGAGAGGTCGCGTTGGAATATGAAACTTTCCCAGGCCCTCAAAGGTTCTGCTTATGATGTTTATTCTAAGCTGGAAAGTAGATAACAAGACGACTACGACTTGTTGAAGAAAGCTTTGCTTGAGCGCTTCGAAATGAATGCGCGAAAGTTTTTGCAACTGTTTCGCAACAGCAGGAAGGAGAGCGCTGAAACTTTTCAGCAGTTCTCATCTCGTTTAAAGGGATACTTGTCAAAGTGCCTTGAGCTTTCACAGCTCCCCTCTACCTATGAAGGTCTTGAGGAATTTGTTCTAACAGAACAAATAAAGAACACTTTGTCTGCGGATACCCGGAGATTTCTTGCCGAGCAGGGTGCAGAAAAGCTTGAAGACATTTTGCAAAAGTCTAAGCGATATCACAATGCGCTGGCTGAACTACCGGCCATAAAGCGGAAACCGACAGGGGAGCATTTTCGGAAAAATAATCTTGACCAAGCTTCTCAGGCTTCTAATGCTTCTAATCAGAATAACCACAGAGAAACTGGACCTCTAAACCCCCCTCCTGAAAAATCCAAGTTCTACAAGAACAAGTACCCCAACCACCCCAAACAGTCTGATCAACCCGACCGCCCTACATGGCAGTGCAGCCAGAAAGGACAAGGTGGCAAAGGGAGAACCCCTGAGCACGGGACATATGATCAGAGCGAGCACACCGAGCCTAAACGCATCGGATGCTTATTAACAGTGTCGCAAGGCGGAATTTATGACAGTGATTCCCAACCTGTTGGGGATAGACCCTCAACGCGAGGTACTGTTATTTTGAACGGTTCTCAAACTTCTTGTTTATTTGACACGGGGCTTTCTTATGATTGCATTGTTGCCAGAAACCTGGTCAAACCCGGTCAAGAGACAGGAGAGACCGTCCAATTTTGTGGAGTTCGTAAGAGTGATGCCCCTACAGCGCTTCCCATCGCATTGGTGGAGATCCACTCTGATTTTGCCAGAGGCGTAATCAAAGCGGCTGTTATGGATGATCCCATCTACCCAGTCATACTTGGCGGGAGATACGTGTGTATTGGGAAACCGGAAGAGCCGATTGTGGCAGCAGTAACTACAAGAGGGCAAACCAAGAAGGAACGGGAGCCTGCGCCTAATTTGTTACCCATGGAACTTAAAGAAGCGCAATACAAGGACCCTACTTTGGCACCCTACTTTAGGAAAATGCCCATGGCTAAGGAACCCAGACAGCACGGAAACATTTTTTCTAAGGAAGGCGTACTTTATCGCAGAACGGGCAAGCCTGACCAAGGTTACAACCAGCTCCTAGTACCGAAACAGTACAGAAGCCAAATCCCAGAAATGGGGCACTCTCTTCCCTTTAGCGGACATATGGGACAGAACGCCACAAACCAACGGATAACCACTCATTATTGGTGGCCAGGAGTAAATACTGATATTATCAGATATGTCAAATCCTGTGCCCAGTGCCAACGTGTGCCACCCAAGCAACGGGCACCCCCAGTCTCTTTGGGTGAAATGCCAATAGTGGGAACACCATTCGAACGGGTTGTGATCGACATTTTAGGGCCTTTCGAAAGGACTAAAAGAAGGAACAGGTTTATCCTGACCTTAGTCGATACATGCACTTTATGGGCAGAAGCTTTACCGCTAACATGCGCAGATGCCAAGCATGTCGCAGAAGCCCTCGTGCAGATTTTCACTCGGTTGGGATTCCCTCAACAAGTGTTGACGGATAACGGATCCCCATACCGAAACCTGTTGATGGATGAGATCGTGAAGATCTTGAGGACCAAACACATCTACACAAAGCCTTATACTCCGGCCGGAAATGGGCTCGTGGAACGTGTTAATGGAAACCTCAACATGATGCTAAGTAAAATGGCACAAGTGAAACCTGAAGATTGGGATCTTTGTATTCCTGCAGCTTTATTTGGCTACAGAGAATCTCCTCATACTTCCACAGGATTTCCGCCAGCTACGCTTTTATTCGGCAGACCCATTAAGGGCCCGCTGGAAGCCTTACTTTGGTCGCTGACAGACCAGAAGGCTGATGAGACAGTCGTCTCAGCCAGTAAATACGTATCGGATTTAAAGGAAAGGTTGAAACTAGGGTGGGACCTAGCAACGACAAACTTTAAGCGAGCACGCACAAAGCACGCTAACCGATACAGGAAAGTAGCGAAAGAAAGAGAATTGGAAGCAGGAGAGAAAGTTTTGGTGTTACTCCCTACCGAGAACAACCAACTGAGGATCGGATGGCAAGGGCCGTTTACCGTCCTGAAAAAAGATTTCTAAGGCTAACTACCAGATCTCTATTGAAGGAAAGGAAAAGGTTTTCCATTTAAATCTCTTAAAGAGATACTTGGAAAGACCAGTGCCAACCTCCGACCATCTCCTGACGATCGCCAAAACTGACGAAGATGACGATAGTGGCAGGGATATTCCACTGCAATCGCATGAAATCTTTCAAAAAAATCAGAAGCGGCGACGCTCTTTCAAGCGCGCATGGGAGACATTCCAGAGGAAGGAAACTTTGGGGAGTAGACTTGAGTAGGAATTGGAGAGAGATGGAGGGGGGAGATGAGAGGGAAGAGGACAGACACCCTGAAGCTACGGATATAGGAAATTTATTTCCATAACGTAGACATGGAGTGCTTCCATATCTTAAGAGGGGACGTCCTGTCACATAGGGAGTTATGTTCCATAAATTGTCTATATTTTCCTCTTTCTTCCACTCGGGTCCTCTAATTTTTTTTGTCACTCTTTACCCTTTTTCATATATATAATTTTTTCGCATTCGTTAGTTTGCGAAAAATATTTTCTTTTCCTATTCGAAATTTAACCGTCTTTCTTTCTCATGCTGACTGAAACTTGATTACGTAGATGTCAGGGCTGCAGGGCGACAGAAGGCGTGATAATTCGTTTCGCGGGATATAGATGCAGACTTACCGTCTGAAAATTTAACCTGTCACAGCGCTTTCCCTGGCTGAAGTTCTCGGCGAAGTGTAAAATCGCTCTCCGCATTAGAGACGGGATGGCTGAGACTTGCACATGACACGGCACTCACTGTTGGTCATTCTAAACGTAGGTGCTAAAACTGCCAACACGTTTTCGCCCATAGCAGACATATAGTCTGGGTTTTTCCATGACATTCACGATCTCGTTCAGTTCGTTAACGAAGGTGCGAAATCACACTGGTGGCAGTTACGACATGCTTCTAAGTTAAACGTAGCTGTTATGAGAAGGGGGAGAGATCGGGGCGGGGGAAATAGTTCATCCTTTGTCTGGCTAACAAAAAAAAAAATTTTTTTTTCTTTCTCTAACATTTCTATGTTTTTCTGGTCAATTTTAATGCGCTGTTTTTAAATCTGCAAACCGTTTTTCTCTATCAGGTCGGGATCTCTAGAAATACGCAATTGAAGGTTTTTAACAACGCATACAGTATTACAACATCATTCGTACAAGAAGTATAACAGTTATGTAGGCTTGAATTTCTCTGCAGTCGACTTTCGTCGGTGAATGGCATGTGGTACATCGCGATGAAGCATCCAACAATAATCGGCAAGCATGGTCACACTCCACCGTCCTTGATAACGTGACTCCATTACGGCGATATCTTGATGGAATCGTTCTCCATGTTCATCGCTGACTTCGCCAAGGTTGTCAGGGAAAAAGTCATGATGCGAATCGAGCAAATGGATTTTGAGGGACATGTTACAGCCCATAATTCTGTATGCATCTATGCACTGCTTAACAATATGCACATAGTCGACAGATTTGTGATTTCCCAGAAAGTTATCGACAATCGATTTGAATGCCATCCATGCGCGAAGTTCACTACCATGTAACAAGTTCTCGAATTGTTTGTCTGCAATAACTTTCCTAATCTGAGGTCCTACAAAGATACCTTTCTTTATCTTTGCATCGCTAACTTGCGGAAACTTTTCTCGAAGATAAGTGAAAGCTTTGCTCGTTTTATCTAACGCTTTTACGAAATTCTTCACGAGCCCCAACTTTTATGTATCGGTGGTAAAATGATGCTGTCTTTGTTAACTAATGGCTCGTGTATTACATTTTTTATGCCCGAGCTGCATACGATCCCTGATAGGCCACACCTTTCTTGCATAATGTTCCTGTCTGTTGCGGCTGTCCCATTCACATAGGAAGCAACAAAATTTAGTATACCCAGTCTGCATGCCCGTGAGAATTGCAATGACCTTTAGGTCTCCACAAATTCGCTATTGGTAGTCATTGTACTTTATTTTTGCCAAATGTATAGTCATATTGTCATAAGTTTCTTTCATATGAACAGAGTAGGCGACTGGAATTGATGGAAATAAATTTCCGTTATGCAATAACACGGCTTATAGACTAGTCTTGGAGGAGTCGATGAAAAGTCGCCATTCGTTGACTATGTGCTCATGACCGAGGTGCACCATTAGACTGTTTACATCTTTGCAATAGCAAATGGCATCATCCATCTCAAAGTATTGAACAAGTTCTCTGTGTCTATGACGAAATTTAGATATCGGAGTATTGGGCGCTAAAATATTCCATTCTTTGAGTCACGAACCGAGTAATTTCGCTTGTCCTTTGGTTAGAGCGAGATCACGTATTAGATCTGAAAGTTCTGAATGGTCAATTAAGTGAACACCATCATTCACCGGTATATAATCCGAGTCAGAATTAGTTTTTAAAGCAGGTAAACCATCAATTTCTGATGGTTCATTCACCTCCAACGGATATTGTTCTGGTGGAACTGGGGTCGGACACGTGATTGGATCATGAGGCACTGGTTTCGAAACCGATTCAATATTTGGATAAACCACAGACTTTCTAGTTTTAAAAGTGAAACCATGGATATTTGTCAAACAGAAGTAACAATCAGTAGCGTGATTTGTCGGTTCACGCCATATTACTGGCACTCCAAAAGGCATCGACTTATGGAATGCTTCGGCGATTTTCGTAACCAACCTGCCAATGTATTTGCACAAGTCGAACAAACTGCATTTGGCTTCCAAGATTTATTTGCATCATCAACTTTCAAATCGAAATAAAGTTCATATGCTTTCTTTAGTCTTCTTCTTCTTCTTCTTCTCGTTCGCTGTTGTTTAGAAATGTCTACACAAGAAGTCCGGTTTTCTGGATGTATGTTGCAAGTTCTTCGAACCCAAAAATGTTGGCATCTCTGTGGGCCAATGTTTCATTCGCAATTTTAAGCATGTGCAGTCTTTTTTCAACTGTATTTGCCTGACAAGTCGAAATAAAACTGTTCAGTATGTTTGGCTTTCAATACGGAACAGGAATTTATTTGCATCGATCAAGTTTCGAATGGCCTTGAAATGGAATGTGATTGTTTTGTTCATATGCTTTCTTTAGTAATGGTGTAAAGTTTTTCTGGTGAACACGATCGGTAAAATATCCACACACGTAACAGAACAGATCAGCCAAATTTCTACAACTTCTAGAAGCCATATTTTGCTCAGAATTATTTCAAAATACAGTAACTATTTGAAAAATAGCTTAACATATGTTATGCATCTTTTAGCAGTATAAAAAGTAGAATTATTTTGCATTTTATTAATTTTTAATAAGTTATATAGTAAAAACGAAACAGAGCAAATAACGGTTTCCCAAAAATATATTTATTCACAAATATCTTAAGAACCCGACGTGATAGAGATAAACGGATTTCAAATTTGAAATCAGCGCAAGAAACTGACCTAAGAACACTTATTCTTATATAAGAAAGAAAAATGTTGTTTGTCAGTGATATCTGTGTTTTGGCGAAGTCTGAGTTTCCTGGCAACATTTTGCCGAGTTCTGGATTACCATTAGATTACAGTATTCTAGTTCATGGTTTAGTCTGTAGTGCTGTGGTTGAGGTAACTATATAATATCTAGTATTTATGAAGTGATTAAGTGTTAAATCGCCGATTTCATTTTACTAGTTCTTTTGTGCAGAGTGATTAAATTTATAGTATGTATTATTTTCTAGTGACGCATACAGTGGAAAGCAGAATAAATTATATTTCTAGCTTAACAAACATGTAGCCATAATGAATTTAATTTAACTGCTAACTACTCAGTCGAGTATATTTTTCTAAACAAACTTATAACTGCTAGATGTCTCATGAGTGTTGAAGAAATATATTTATATGTATTTCAAATTCATGATGATTTATTTCATAATATAACTTATTTCACGGGAAGTGTTAAATGATAAGCTCTACGCTTGCAGTTTAAAATATAAGTTATATCCTTATACATAGTATGTATAATTATTTTATATGTGCGTGTTCCATTTTATGCAGTGAATAATGGGGTGATCCAAACTTGCCGGCGTTTAATAGTAAAGAGACATACTTGTGAGAAGAATAGACATTTCCTATCTTTAACCACGTGGGTTGTTTAAAGTAGCACTGGTCTGACAGTGCATGTGCCATCAGAGATAGACAGTAATACCAATCCCACTAACGGTTTTCTAAAGACTAAATGTTTATACTGGGCCTTTGAGCCAGACTTTATTTCTTCACAATAAACTCAAATATACATGCTGCCTGGCGGCGAGAATCATTACAAGAATTAACATTTAAATTTCCGACAAGTATTGAAAGAGTGTATAGTGAACCAAGACTATCTGTTAAAAGAAGTTGTCCACTGGTCAGCTTTTTCCCAAATGAAGGAAACCCTCGTGTTTTGACTCTGTGTGCCCGTTCAAACTTGCTTACCCTAACTGATCTAAGTGACATGAACAGTAATCTAAAAACAAAACTGGTGAAGTGAATGCTCCCCGAAAAACAGTGGACAAAACCTGTAATTGTAGAGCTGGGATTCGCTTTATCCAAAGAATACAGATTCACTGTAGCGAAGTGTCCTAAGGTTGCGACAGACGGTGAACAACATCAAGTTTTTTTAGGTAAGCACTGTGCCAGGGTACCCCGATGAACGAACCGAGTGAAAGTGGACTGAGTGAGTTTTTTTTTTTATAACTATTGATTCACCCACTTTATAATCTCCTTACGGAAGATTGGCTGCTTAATTAAATTGTTCCTGTTGAAGGACAATATTAGACCCTAATCATATGTAATTGTGACTCTTTGTGCCATCATCTGTCTCATAACGGGGCTGTGGGCTAAACCTAGAGTTAATATCATAACGGGGCTATCATCCTTGTAGCATTCTCTTGATATTTTATGACTATTTGTATATGTTTTGATGTAATTTCTATGTGTTGTGAAGAAATTTTAAATGATAATTAAAATTTCCCTTGGAATTAATCAGCGTGTTGGTCAGCTCGTTCTAGTATACATATATTCATTGTTATAGAATTTCCCACGTCTGTGTGTTTAACTGTCGTCACGTGTATGTGCGTGCCCGTGAGTAGATAGAAAATATAGGTAATATATATATATGTGTTTAGACTGTCTGACGCTGTAAAAGCTGTCGTAGAAGATAGGTGAGAGAGAGAAGAATTTTTTTTCGCTTTCAGAGACAGCCTCTATATCACATTCTATCATCTCACTCGTGGAATCTATTTCTTTTGCAAGCTCACACTGTGACTATCACTCATTCTAATCTATTCAGAAGGGACCAACCCAAGTCTTAATTCTCCTATCTAAAAATCTACGGCAACCATACAGTAGTGCAGAATATATATAACACTTTATGATTCTCAGTTTTAATTTGTGAGATAACTGTTTAGATGTCAGTATATGTTTCATGTTGTTGAATGTAGCTCTGGTCATTCCTATTCTCTTCTTGATTTCTGTTTCACATCTGCCATCTTCTGTTATTATTCGACCAAGATATTGACGTATCCCAGGATTTTCCCAATTATGCTTATCTTTAATGTGGGTTATCGTAAGTTTTGCTAATTATCATAGTTTTTATTTTCTCAATATTAATGTCCAATCCATATTCATGACTTATACTGTTCACTAGCTTCACTAGTTCTTGTAAATCCTGTTCACTTTCAGCTAACAACAAGGTATCATCTGCATATCTAAGGTTGTTTATTGACCTTCCACTGATGTTCAGTACTGGCATTTCCTTTATCTGTTTGAAATTTTTTCGGCGTGCAGATTAAACAGACAGGTGCACAGCGCACAACTTTGTCTGACACCTCTTTTTATATCTGTTTGGTGAAGAATAATTCCTTCCAGATCTTACTGTGGCAGTTTGCTCCCAATAAAGGTTACTGAATATTTTTATGTCTTTTCCATCAATACCTATGTCTTTGAGGCATTCAATTATTTTCTCATGAAGGACTCTGTCAAAAGCCTTCTTATAGTCAATGAAGCACATGTACGTACTTTTTTGGACCTCTGTATATTTTTCTGCTAATATTCTTAGGCAAAATATTGTCTTTCTTGTTCCGCTGTTCCGTCTAAAACCAAACTGCTCTTCTTGGATTTCACTGTCTGCCTTACTTTTTATTCTTTCCGGTATGATTTTGAGCAGTATTTTAATTGCATGACTTATCAGGCTGATTGTTCTGAAGTCTGAGCATTAGGTTGTTTGGGCAATGTTATAAAGACTGATGTCTTCATGTCATGTGGTATATATCCTGTATTGTATATATCGTTGCATAGATCTGTGATTGTATCTATACCAAAGCTCTCCGGGGCTTTTATCATTTAAATTTTTAAGTTGTCCATGCCTGCTGATTTTCCTTTTTGTATCATATGTATTGCATTCTCTACTTCTGATCTGAGAATGTTTGGGCCTTCATCAGAATCTGGTGATGGCTTTTTACCTCTGTTGTCCTCGAATAGTTCTTTTACGTACTCTGCCCATCTGTTTGATTTGTCTATTTCAACAAGTAAGATTACACCATTTTTGTTCTTGATACAGCCTCCGCCTTGGGCAAACTGCGACCTATTTGATAATTATTTTATTCCTACATACATATCGCTTGTCATGTGCTTTGCTTCCATGTCTTCTATTTCCTTGCATTTTGTTTCTATCCACCGTTCTTTTGCTTGTCTTCACATAGTACGTATGTCATTGTCTATTGTTTTATATTCAGGTTATTTTAAATAACTATACTGAAAATCGGTAGCTGAGTGTTTGGTTGTAATTTTACTTTCTATTTAAAGCAACGCTATCTACCCGATTCTCTTTCCAAATTTCGTCTTCTCCTTTTTTATTTGTTTGTTTGGTTGTTTTTTTCTGTTTTGAGTCTGATTTACTTATTTGTTTCCCATCGCTTCTATCGGCTTTCGTTACCTCCAGCTATTTCGGAGAGCCTTCTTAATTTGCAGATTATGATTTCGTATCAATATATTCTGTTATATTTTTTACAATCTGTTTGTTACATAATTTTATTCATTGTTATTAGAAGTAGCCACTCCAGTCATGTCGGACTAAAGGATTGCACTCCTGACGTGATAGCCTTCAGGTACTTTTTCTTTTTGCCTGTTGTATCTTTCGGCGTGTTCCTTTCTCTTCTGTTTGTTGAGAGAGATTATTTTTTTCCGGCCCAAACTGAGATGAAAGCACATGTACTGGGTGTTTTGTCTCAACGGCCTTTTTATACCGAGTATACTGCCACAACGTGTACACATTTTCAGGGTCATAGCTGTTGGGAATCGTGTTGCACGTGTAACTTTCATCGTTTTCATGTAGTCTGTACACAAACCCGTGGGTTGAATCATGCACTTTTCATTCCAGCAGCCATTCGCTCTCTACCTCTTGGCAAACACGGAGAAAATCCATTCCCACACTTTTTTTTTCCAGCTTCTCGGCATCAGTATATATAATAGTGGTGCGTTTTTAATGTGCTTCAGTATATATATATATATATATATATATATATATATATATATATATATATATATATATATATATATATATATATATATATATATATATATATATATATATATATATATATATATATATATATATGTGTGTGTGTGTGTGTGTGTGTGTTTGTGTGTGTTTGTATGTATGTGTCTGGAAACTCAATACTCAGAAGGTATTCGTTTCTTTTCTTTTAACATACTAGTTGGTGGCACCAGTTGAGAATACTTTTTCTGGAACAAGTGAGGGTAAAAATGGCCTGAAGTCGTCGCTAGACACCATCATTCGAGACGCGGGGTCAGCTTTGCAGTTACTCCCTGATTCTACATGGAACGTGCTGCAACTCTTAAATCTTGACCAGGGACGCGAGCGATCCAGTCATCTATCTGCAAAGACCCAAACATCAGCGGGAGCAGAAACAACTGTTGGCAGCTAAGTAAAACTTAAAAGCTGCCAAGTGAACTGTCCATTTTAGAAATTCATAACATCACACTGTAAGGAATACGTTTTTCTAAACAATTGTTCATTTTTATAACTGTTAAGTCATAATTGATTATTAAATTTGTTACTTGTATAAAGACCAATCTAAAGTTGATTTCATCATTTTGAATGTACTACATCCGTATGTCTCAAACAATTTTCTTAAATACACGTACACAAAGCTAAATAATAATAAAAGGAAATTCGCTGAATTAACTCAAGGGAGGGGGGTGGGGGGCGCTTGAACGAGCTAACGAATTATAAGATTACATAATCCTTCATAAACGTTGACGGGAGATATTAGAGTTAACGTGCTCAGCCAATGCAGCATTGTTTTCGCTTTTCTAAATATCTTGTGAAGACTACCTGGAGGTAGAAGCATCATTATCCTTCTATCTACAACTCTGCCGAGAGTGTTGATAGCATTACAAGGCAGTCCTTGTTCTGGAACCCCCAGGGCAAGAGAGGCAGAGGAAGAAAAAGAAGTACATGGAGAAGGGAGTTGGAAACAGAGGTGAAAATGATGAGGAGAACATGGAAAGAACTTGAGATGATGGCACGGGACAGGAGGACTTGGCACGTGTTTGTTGAAGGCCTATGCTCCTTTGGGAGTGGAGGGTTATGAATGAATGAATGAAACTGAGATGGCGCCGTAGGGATTATCACCACATGGTCAGATAGGCAGCTTCATCCTCCCAGGTTGATGGATTTTTGCCCGTGCCTTCATGTCTCTCTTGCACACTATCACGGTTTGCCTCTGATAAAGGATGTTATATAGGGGAGGCTGATAAGGCTGAGCTGGTTTAGAGCTGGTTATGTATTTTGTTTAATCGCGAATGCGTGCTTCGTCCGTTTATCATCTTGGAGTAAGGGTCAACGTTATATTCATTCATCATTTGTTGAATGTCCAAGAATACATTCGTTCCCTTCGGAGCTCATCATTATATATATATATATATTTTTCTTATCAGAAGAGTTCTTCATTTGCATAATCATCAACATTGGCAAATGCAGCAAATAGCTGTAACGTATCGATGTGATAAAGTCCTCAATTCAGAGTTCATGAATTTATTTACAGTTCACACACAAGACATTCACGTAGGTATACATTCACATATAAGTCATTATAAATTACGTGCATAAATATTCATGTCCGTCCATGTTATTATTGCATTCATGTCGACAGACCATCATGGCTTTATACATGCGCTGCTGGGTTCCATACAGCCAGAAATGAGCGCATGATGTCTTGACAATATAATCAAATCATTTATGAAAGATCCTTCCTTTACCCAGGTTAATCGTAAACCTTTATGAATTCATTTATATATATATATCCTTATCTGTATTGACCCTGAGTCCGTAGATTAGTTTACTGCAATATGGCTATTAACAAGCCCAATAGTGGAAGGAAGTAAAAATACAACTTCACGGCTTGACGGACAATGTAACAAGGGTACCGTAACCAAGTCACGAAGCGTGACCTTGTCGACCGCATACACGTCATAATTTGAAAGTGTATTTCGCGTTCATTACTCCGTGGAGTATAAAATCACTTTATATTAATTCTATTGACCTTAAAGATGTGCACTGCCAATTTCTAGCAGACGCCATCAATAAAACTACCGTAACAGCCTCTCCTTAGCTCTGCAGTAGTTGTCCAACAGTGGCCAAATCTCAAGCGTAACTATTGTGGGTCTTCAAAGGTGTCTACCTTTGCACAAGATTACTCTCGGCAGAGTTGTAGATAGAAGGATAATGATGCTTCTACCTCCAGGTAGTCTTCACAAGATATTTAGAAAAGCGAAAACAATGCTGCATTGGCTGAGCACGTTAACTCTAATATCTCCCGTCAACGTTTATGAAGGATTATGTAATCTTATAATTCGTTAGCTCGTTCAAGCGCCCCCCCCCCTCCCTTGAGTTAATTCAGCGAATTTCCTTTTATTATTATTTAGCTTTGTGTACGTGTATTTAAGAAAATTGTTTGAGACATACGGATGTAGTACATTCAAAATGATGAAATCAACTTTAGATTGGTCTTTATACAAGTAACAAATTTAATAATCAATTATGTCTTAACAGTTATAAAAATGAACAATTGTTTAGAAAAACGTATTCCTTACAGTGTGATGTTATGAATTTCTAAAATGGACAGTTCACTTGGCAGCTTTTAAGTTTTACTTAGCTGCCAACAGTTGTTTCTGCTCCCGCTGATGTTTGGGTCTTTGCAGATAGATGACTGGATCGCTCGCGTCCCTGGTCAAGATTTAAGAGTTGCAGCATGTTCCATGTAGAATCAGGGAGTAACTGCAAAGCTGACCCCGCGTCTCGAATGATGGTGTCTAGCGACGACTTCAGGCCATTTTTACACTCACTTTTTCCAGAAAAAGTATTCTCAACTGGTGCCACCAACTAGTATGTTAAAAGAAAAGAAACGAATACCTTCTGAGTATTGGGTTTCCAGACACATACATACAAACACACACAAACACACACACACACACACACACACACATATATATATATATATATATATATATATATATATATATATATATATATATATATATATATATATATATATATATATATACTGAAGCACATTAAAAACGCACCACTATTATATATACTGATGCCGAGAAGCTGGAAAAAAAAAAGTGTGGGAATGGATTTTCTCCGTGTTTGCCAAGAGGTAGAGAGCGAATGGCTGCTGGAATGAAAAGTGCATGATTCAACCCACGGGTTTGTGTACAGACTACATGAAAACGATGAAAGTTACACGTGCAACACGATTCCCAACAGCTATGACCCTGAAAATGTGTACACGTTGTGGCAGTATACTCGGTATAAAAAGGCCGTTGAGACAAAACACCCAGTACATGTGCTTGAAATGCCACGACTATCTGAAAACGACCGCCAACGAGCCATTGGTATGTTGGAGACCGGAATGAGCTCGCGGGCCATTGCCAGAAGGATGAATTGCCAGCACAGCACTATTGTACGTCTCAATGAACGTTACGAAACCACTGGCAGTGCCCGGGATAGACTTCGGAGTGGCCAACCACGAGTTTCTACCACTGCGCAAGATCGTCATATTGTGCTGAGTTACCTAAGGAATCGTACTCTCCCGGCCAGTCAAACAGCAAGAGCAATAGTGGGTAGACATGGGCAAGTCTCTTGAATGACAGTCATACGACGACTCAGAGATACAGGCCTTACTGCAAGACGACCTTATGTTGGGCCAAACTTGACTCACAGACATCGTCAGCAGCGCCTGCAATGGGCAGAGCAACATGTCAGATGGACTAGACTGCAGTCGAATGCTGCCCTATTCACAGACGAGAGCAGATTCAACATATCCTTTGCTGATGGACGTATGCGGATTTAGCGACGGTGTGGAGAGCGCTTTGCAGATTGCTGTGTCAACCGATTTGGAGGTGGCAGTATTCACATTTGGGGATGATTCAGTTTTCACCATTGCTTGCCTCTTCACGTCTTCCGTGGAAATGTTAATGCTGTGACATATCGAGATGAGGTTCTGGATGCATTGGTTGCTCCTGCGTTCACAATTTATCCAGACTTGCAGCTTCTCCAGCAGGATAACGCACGTGCATTTTTTTGTATTTTTGGTTTTCTCCCTTGCCTGCACAGAATGCAATTAATTTCATAACAATCAAATGTACAAATTAATGACCAGCATGGATTCATAGGAAAATGAATAAAGATTCCAAATATGTAAACTTGTAAACACTTATATTTACATTTCACACTCTGTTCCTGGATTATACAGGTGGTGCGTTTTTAATGTGCTGCTTCAGTATATATATATATATATATATATATATATATATATATATATATATATATATATATATATATATATATATATATATATATATACGTGTGTTACCGGGGCCAGAAAGGGGATTAAAGAATAGTAACACTGTTCTTTGCCATGCATGTCGGAGAAAGCGACTAAGGAGCGATGGAAATGGGGCTGGTTACCCTATCCTGTAAAAAATTTAAACCACAAAAAAACTTCAACAAACATGGACAAGTCAATTAAGGAAAATAAAATACAGCCATCCAAGACAGGGGAAGATCCTTTCACAGGGAGGCGTATGATGCAACACAGAGAAAGCCGAAAGGAGTCTGTGTTACTGATTGACCTTCTTTCTTCTAGGAGAACTTTCAGATTCGGTACCTGGAATGTTCGGACATTAAACAAACAAAGGAAAGTGGAACAAGTAGCAGCAGAAATGGAGGAATACAAAATCGAGGTTCTGGGACTGTGTGAAACAAAGTGGAACGGGGTAGACAAGAAGAAACTCATCACAAGTAAATTGGTGCTGTCCTCAGGACATGAAGACGAAAGTTCACACCACAGTGAAGGGGTAGCTTTTATGTTATCTAAAGAAGCACAGAAAGCATTCATCAGGCAACATGCAACTGCTGCTGATATGAATAATTGTGGGCTCCAAAGTTAACAGGCGCATTGTTTCGCTGTCCACCCACCAATGTTAGCTCTCTGAATAATTATATTCTTTAGTATACACATCGTAGCTCAGGGACAATGATCAGAAATCATCAATATTCTTCTGGGTATCAAACTGTGAAAATATGTGCTTGGACAGCGGGAAAGCAATGATTTGCCTGAATTACAATTAACAAGAGTAGTAAGGAATGGCGGACTTAGGTATTATTCAGGCCGCGGCGTGTGACTTTTATATAGCAAAAAACTCGATCGATTTCAGGCGGCGGCGTTTCAGGCGGCGGCGCATGACTTTTTATATAGCGATATATTTTAGCGGCGGGGCTTCCTCTGACGATCAGACGTATGACTTTTTATATAGCAATATACGATAACGGCGTGTGTGTTTGTTTATACATGTAAACAATATATATAAAAAATATAAAAAATCGATAATGACGGAAAAATAAAAAATCGATAATGTTGGGTTACTAAGAGGTTTTTTGAAGTGCCTTTTTTGTGTTGGCGTGGGTGACGATGTATGTTGTAGGGGTAGCTGGCGGGGTGGGTAAGGGTGGATTTTTGTGTGAAGTATTGTGTTGGTAGTGTATTGGTGTGTTTGTTTATACATGTATACATACAATATATGTATAAAAAATATAAAAAATCGATAATGTTGGGTTACTAAGAGGGTTTTTGAAGTGCCTGTTTTGTGCTGGCGTGGGTGACGATGTAGCTGGTGGGTTAGGGTGGATTTTGTGTGTGATGTATTGTACCGGTAGAGTGTTTGGTTGTAGGTGTCTTAATTGTGTGTTGTAGTTTGAGGGGCTGTTGAATCGTGGGGTATGGGTTTTTGTGTGCGTGTATTTTAATTGTTGTATATATATATATATATATATATATATATATATATATATATATATATATATATATATATATATATATATATATATATATATATATATATATATATATATATGGGAGTGAAGTGTTAGAGTCCTGTACTAGGTCTACCATCGAAAGTGCGTCACGGTATTGTTGTGTATTGTTTATTTTACCTATAGACATATTTTACAACAGTTATACGAACAGTTAGACGATAGACTTAGATAATAAGAAGACGATATATTTAGACATTGAGACATATATATTTAGATAACAAGAAGAGGTTATATTTAGAGGAATTTTTAGTTAACAAGAAGCCGAGAATAGGAAGAGGATAATAGTTAGACTTTTAGACAATAGGAAGACGATAGTTAGACGATATATACATATAATAGGGAGATATATTTAGACAATAGGAAGATATATATTTAGATATTTACATAACAAGAAGACGATATTTATTGACATATACATTGAGACATACGAACAGTTAGACAAACAGTTATACGAACAGTTATACAAACAGTTATACAATCAGTTAGACGAACAGTTATTTTACAACAGTTATACAAACAGTTAGACGATATATTTAGACATACAACGGACGATATAGGTAACAAAAAGGCTTTTTAGTTAATATAGTTTTTATTTTATATTCAACAGTGTTTTTGTAGTATCAAACAGGAGTATATATGGTAATATATAAGAGTACATATATAGTCTTTTTTAACATAATACATTGTACAGTAATTTTTTAGCAAATGAATATACAATTATATAGGAAAGACAGTTTGTATTTTTTAACATTATCAAACATTGATAAATAACACATAGTGATATGTACAATAATACATAGAGGAATTATATAGGAAGGATGTATGTTCAAAATATACAATATTTACAATAAAAATATCACAGCTACAGACCAGACCTTGAGGGATATGTGTCGTCACATTGTCGTCACATTGTCGTCACGTCGTAAGAAATAGAGGTGTGTGTTGTATATACCTGTGGGTGTCTGTGTATTGTGTTTTGTGTGTACATAGTGGAAGACAGTTTAAATGTTGAGGGGTGATGTGGTGACGTTGTCGGGATGTACCTGTCGTTTTATGTAAAAGTAAGACAGGGCGTTGCGGTGTTGTTCATATGTGTAGATGGAGGATTTGTGTGCACGGAACCCGATATTTTTCCCACCCTGTGCTTGTTGTGTGTTGAGTACGTCTAAGAAAGTGTGTTTGTCTAGTTTGTTGTGGTGTTTACTCAATTGATTGAGTGGTCTTGAATATGATATAGATAGAAGGATGTGGCCGGGATTGCTTCAACATAATATTTTGTATTGGGTCTGTTAAATTGTGCGTTTGTGATAATGTCGGTGTCTTGTAAGTTTGAGACAAAAGATTTGATATCTGTAAGATTTTTGACTAAGTGGGGTTGATCTAACACACAACTATTATTATTTGAGGCATGAAATAAGCGTAATTGGTTTGTTTCTGTTTCTCAAAACTACGTGGTGACTGAAGTTAATCTTGAAGCGTTTTGTCTATTGTGTAAAGACAGGGAGCAAAAGACTTGTCCATTCGATGGGGTCTGTTCTGTCTGGTCTATGGGAGAAAGTGAAAGTCGATAAATATTTATGAATGTTTGCGTGTGTTTTTATGGCTTGCCAGTTATCAATATAGATTTGTTTAAGATCAGCCTGTAAGTCTTGTAAACTGTCTTCTTCAGACGTCAGGCGGGTTTTTTTTTATATGGGACTGGGTACTGGTCATAGGGCGTTTCTTGGTCTGACCTGTTTTTGGTGGAAAGATGGGGTGGGACTTGTTGAATAGGGGGCTCTTTGTAGTGTGGAAGTTTTTGTGGTGGTAGAGGCCGTCATAGATGCTGAGTCTGTTATGGCACCGGCTGGTGGTGTCTGTTGGTACGCCGATCTTGAATCTGTTGTTGTGAAACCTGATGATAGTGCGCGGTCATTATGGCGCGGTGGTATTGGTGGGTTCTGCGGTGTTGCTGTGGTGTCTGCTGCTGTTGAAGAGGTGAGTTGGTGTTTTCTGTGGATGCGTAGATTGTCAAGGCGGGTAAAGTTTTTATTGCAGACCTCACAACTAGTAGAGTCAGCGAGTGCCTGGTCTTGCTGTGTCGTAATAGGTCGGCGCGCCTCGTGAAGGTCTCCCCACATCTGCTACATATCAGATTGGTTTGTACCACTGATGTGTCTGTTTGTGCTGAGCCGGACCCATGTTTATTCTCTATGTGACGTTTCAGCGTATCGGGTCTGGTAAATACTAAACCACAGAAAGCGCACTCATGATTGTGACGGTCGTGTGCTGTGGCCATATGCCGAGTAAGATCATGACCTCGCTTGAAAACAGACTGGCAGCTTAAACAGGCATAGCCCCGTCGTTGAGTTGACTCCATCTGTGAAAAGACGAACAAAAAGACGTTAAGCACACATAAATAAAATTAAATACATGTAATGAGAGAGAGAGAGAGAGAGAGAGTGAGAAAGCGAGAAAGAGATAGAGAGAGAGAAAGAGAAAGAGAGAGAGAGAGAGAGAGAGAGAGAGAGAGAGGAAGAGAGAAAGAGAGAGAGAGAGAATAATTAGGTAAATAAAACACAGATTTATAGATAGGTATACACACGCCTACTCTTCCTTATAACTAGTCTTAATGTTTAGTCTGTTATCAAAGGAATTCATTTTGTTTAACATATCAGAATGGTCCACGCGCGCGCGCGCTGTGGAAGCAAAGATAAAGATATGGATTTAAAACTCAGACCGTTCGCGAGACAGTACCGAGTTGACCTGTCCTTTTTTAAAATAACGAAAATATAAGTATTTATTAAAGTGTATATTAGTTTCAATCATGGTTATAGCAAGGTGACATAATGTAATATGTTGATTGTATTATGTCTATCTTTTTCCATGTGTAGTTCAGTATTGTTTTAAAAGCCAAAATACGCTATTTTCTAAACTATTATGTTGTCTAATTTTCACTGGCTGGTTAGGTAGTTTGTAGTGACTCGGATCCTTAGTTATTTTTAAAGTAATATGTTTGTAGTTACTATGAGAAGTTCTTTATAGAAGCAGCTTGTGAGTACAGAAATACGACTCGAGCGCATGTGTTGTGGAATCAAATCAATTTATCGATCTACCCAAACGTCTTTGCACTACATCCAAGCAAGTATTTGAAATAGACTATTAGTCTATACAAGTTTAGAGTGTTGTTATCAGAAAGCATTACAAGTTGTAAGTAATATAGTTAAGAATTATCCGACTTATTTTTTATGTGGTGGGTATAGTAGTGAGAAAAATTCCTTAGTTTAAACCTTATCTACGTTTCTCGTCTATTGTTAAACTCGTGCGAAAGCAAATTATATTTTTCAAAACCCAAATATAATTTGCTTTCGCACGAGTTTAACAATAGACGAGAAACGTAGATAAGGTTTAAACTAAGGAATTTTTCTCACTACTATACCCAGGACATAAAAAATAAGTCGGATAATTCTTAACTTAGCTAAACCATACACACATGTAAGAATTTAACAAACAACTATTATTAAAATACCTATTAGTCTAGACATATTAACTTTGAAACAGCCTTTACCAACACTGGCTAGTACACAGACATGTCTTTTAAATAGAAAACAGATATTTAATACAACACACGGATAAGGAATAATAAGTTAGTCTCGGAGTTAACATCTTAACAAAACACACAGATAAAAATAACAGAGATATTTATTTATATTTAACACCTTAACACAAAATCACGAAGACCGAAAACATAAACGAAAACAAACGAATACAACCAAAACAGATATTTTTAAAGATATTTATTGTATATAACCTACTGAAAACAGCTATATAAAAATATTTATTTTTTATACATAAAGAAGTGTTATATATTTTAACTTCCTATTATTATTTTTATATTATTATAGGGAAAAACAGACGAATACACACACATATACATATACCGAGTTTACATTTAGAACTTTGCATAGGGTTTTCTTCCAGTCTCTGAGTGTTAAGAAAATACGCCTAGGAAAAAAAAATGAAAACACAAACACATACCCAGATATTTTTCCACAGAATACCCTTAAAAAGACACAGACATATATCCCTTAAAGGCCAGAGATATTTAACACAAAATACGAATAAAAACAGAATAACATACGTTTGGTGGTGAGCTGTTGCTTTTTCAGAAGTTTGATATGAGAAGGCTTTCACAACGTTTTTTCAGAGACGTTCACCGGTCCAGGTCTGGTTAAAGAATGAGACATGTCTAAAACAATTCATGATTAAGACAATGACTTTCCAATAAAAGTAGTCCGAGCGTATGAATTTCGTGATGGAGTCAGATTGGTTGTTGTGTAGAGACACAGTTTCAGAAAATAGTGCGCGCGCAAGCACTTCGGCATGGTTTGGTCGATAAAAACGTTATCATAACGTATGAACAGGAAAATCGACCCCGCCCTGGTTTGAAACCAGATCAATGACCCGCACAAAAAACATCACGCGTAAATTTCTGTTCACGTCACTCATACACAGTTATTATCTTGTATGTTTCAAACACCAAACATGCTAAAAACGTGAGAACCCTTGATGCCAACATGTATTGAGAAACACTGTGTAAAACATTGTGAGAATTAAAAAAAATTTGAGAATCCCTGATCAAGAATTTGAGATTCACTGTTCAAGAATTTGAGAATCACTGTGTTTAAAAAACATTTACAACAAATATAAGTGTCTGTTTGGTACATTTCTTTTATAGTTATCATATATATTTTAAAACTTGCTTTTTACAGATATCATTTGTATCTTATTAAGTTCTGGATATATATTTTTTTCTATATATTCAACACCAGTATTTTGAAACAATCTATATTTTTATATACAGAGGGACATTATCACATATTCTAGTGTTTTATAAACCGTTTTAAAATGGTTGATCGCAAAATGTTTTGTCCCCTCAAACAGCTGATAGAGAGAGAGAGAGTTAGAGAGAAAGAAAGAGAGAAAGAGAGAAAGAAAGAAAGAGAGAAAGAGAGAGTGAGAGGGAGAGAGAGAAAGAGAGAGAGAGAGAATAAAACACAGTCTTATTTCTTATTCTATGTGAAAGAAATGCCCCGCGCGCGTGCTGTGTCAACAAAGATATCGATTAAAAATCTCAACCTGTGGGTGACATTTTGAAACAGCCTTTAACAACACTGGCTAGTACACAGACATATCTTTTTGTTTAAATATTTAATACAAAACACGCATAATGAAAACAACCAACTTAAAAAAAACTTATATATTCTCTAAATAGAGATATTTTAACAACCTAACACAGAGTACCAAATACACACACACAAACACACACACCCACACACACACACACTCACACACACACACACACACACACACACACACCCACACACACACACATTTAGACCTTTGTGTATTTATGTCTTCACAGTGTCTGTTAAGAAAAATACGCCTAGCGAACAACAAACGGCCAGATATTTAAACAGAGAAATAACGGACATATATTTAACATTCTAAAGTGTTTCTCACTTTTTTGTTAAGTTTTATTTCAAAAGTACTTTGTTAGATACTCTATTTTATTTTTTTTTTTGTAAAACTTTTGTTTAAAATGGTTGGTCGCAAAGAAAAAAACGTCTCTAATGTCTTTCTTTCCCCGTCAATAAACCATCCAGACACCTGCGTGTATTACAAATAAACGATAACTGGATTTATGCTGGAACGTGCCGAAACAGACCTCAAAGTACTCACATCTGTTTGCTGAGTAAATAACCGCTAAGGGCTCAAGTAGTAGTATACAATGGCGGAAACGGTTATTATTCTGCAGGAGCGCTGCAGGAGCGCCTGCAGGAGCATGACTTTTATATAGCAAAAATTCTGCAGGAGCGCTGCAGGGGCAAGATGGCGGACTTGAGCTAACAAGGAGGGGTTATTTTTTTATATAAGGAAAATGTGGCAAGATGGCGGACTTGAGATAACAAGGGGGAGATAAGTAGGTTGTTGTATTGGATGACTTTTTATATAAGGAAAATGTGGCAAAATGGCGGACTTGAGATAACAAGAAGAGGAGGGGCAAGATGGCGGACTTGAGATAACAAGAAGACACAGGAGGGGGGAGATGGAGGGGTAGAATACTACCTAAGTTGCGCATTGTATACTACTACTTGAGCCCTTAGCGGTTATTTACTCAGCAAACAGATGTGAGTACTTTGAGGTCTGTTTCGGCACGTTCCAGCATAAATCCAGTTATCGTTTATTTGTAATACACGCAGGTGTCTGGATGGTTTATTGACGGGGAAAGAAAGACATTAGAGAAGTTTTTTTCTTTGCGACCAACCATTTTAAACAAAAGTTTAAAAAAAAAAAATAGAGTATCTAACAAAGTATTTTTGAAATAAAACTTAACAAAAAAGTGAGAAACACGTTAGAATGTTATATATATGTCCGTTATTTCTCTGTTTAAATATCTGGCCGTTTGTTGTTCGCTAGGCGTATTTTTCTTAACAGACACTGTGAAGACATAAATACACAAAGGTCTAAATGTGTGTGTGTGTGTATGTGTGTGTGTGTGTGTGTGTTTGTGTGTGTGTATTTGGTACTCTGTGTTAGGTTGTTAAAATATCTCTATTTAGAGAATATATGTTTTTTTTTAGTTGGTTGTATTCATTATGCGTGTTTTGTATTAAATATTTAAACAAAAAGATATGTCTGTGTACTAGCCAGTGTTTAATGATCTGTGTGTTAACTCAGATACTAAATTGTTATCTGTGTTATGGTAAATATATTTTTTTGATAAGACTTAACCGATTATGTACTATAGGTTAATAATTTTCCTTAGTTTTTTAATGGGCACGCTTCCTGTATCACTGCGAAGTCGATTGCTGTGAGATTTATAGTGATTTTCTTATTGAATAAAATGGATTGTGTTAATAAATCAACAGCATCAGGTAAAAGAAGGAAGGATAGGCCCATTAAGAGGAAATTTAGAGGTAACAGGTATTCTGGCTCTCTTAAACAACCGAAAGCCACATGTCAGACAAATGAAATAGGCCTAGGCCTATCGTCAAACTTTCATTCTCAGCCAGCTGAAAGTAAAACTCTAAACACATCTGCATCCTTCTGCAAATTAAATAGTGTTACTTCTACAACTGTGAAAGACACTGATCCTGAAACTATTGAAGGGATACAGAATTTATCAGCAGCATTGCAAAGCGTTTTGGATTTTGTTAAACAGTTTCCCCTGTCCAAAGTGTTTTGACATCATCTGTCACTACAAACAGTGAGCAGGATCAGTTTACAGAGTCTTTATACACAGTGAATGAGACTCACTATGGCCCTGTCAAGTTCATTCACATTCACTTGTATATTTTGTTGTGAAAGTATTCAAACTATCTTCATCTGCTGAAAAAATATAAATTTAAGGTTCCAGATGTCAATGTTTAGCATAGGAATAAATAAAGAAAAAAGTAAAAGTTTTCTGACAAAATATGAATATGCCTCTACCAGTAGGATCAGCAACACACAGTGAGTTGAAAAGGAAAATTTGTGCATGCTACAAAAAGATGTGCAGAAGAAAGTATGCATTCTGCTGTCGAAGAATTAAAATCAGATGTTAAGACAAATGAAGTTACTGTGTCATGTGATGGCACCTGGCAACGGCGAGGCTTCTCAAGTAAAAATGGCATAGCAACAGTTCTATCTGTGAACCCAGTGAGAGCAGCACAAGTTGTTGATATAGAAATTTTGTCCAATTACTGTGATGCTTGCAGTAAGGCTAGAAAGAAATACAAAACAGATGAAGAATTTGCAGTGTGGATGACAGGTCATAAATCATGCCACAAAATCATGAGGGTGCCTCTGGTCTGATGGAATCAAATGGAATGATTTAATTATTTTTAGAAGATCTGAGGAAAAACATGGTTTGAAGTATGTAAAATATCTTGGAGATTGGGGATTCAAAAAGTTTTTTAAATCTGTTTGCCGAGGCAAAGTCACAAATGTATCCTGGACTTCAAATCGAAAAATTAGAATGCTGCGGGCCATGTTCAGAAACGAATGGGACGATTACGTCTCCTTGATAAAGTTGCAGAATGTAAAGGTAAGCACTATGAAGAAGATGGGAAAAAGTATTGGAAATTTTGGAAGATTAACAAAGAATGCTATTATGAAAATACAAGGTCATTACGGTGCTGCAATAAGAAGAAATATTGGTTCAATTTCCAATATGAAAAAAAGCATAATGGCCATTCTCAAGCACCGTGCTGGAGATCATGAAGATTGTGGAGATTGGTGCCCAAAGGATATAAACAAGGCTAACAAAAACAGGCTGCCTAAATTTGTCATTAAAGAAATTCAGCCTGTCTTTGATGAATTGTCTTCAGACTTCTTGTTGTCAAAATGTCTTCATGGAGGAACACAGAACTCTAATGAGTCTTTCCACAATCTGATCTGGAACAGATGTCCCAAAGCAGCATTTGTAGGAAGAGACAGATTAGAACTTTCAGTTTATGATGCTTTGATAGTTTTCAATGATGGAGAACTTGGGAGAAGAGGAATTTTTGAAAATCTTGGTCTATCTTTTGGGAAATACTGCTTCTAAAGGATTTTCTTTTTTCTGGTTTTGAACCGCAGCATGAGGGGGTGGGGGGGGGGTTCTCTGCTTCCCTTAAGATCATATT